>JAVIAB010000073.1:50409302-50746543 GCA_032433765.1 Megaustenia siamemsis
ACATTATCCGCTCACGTGCACGGTTGTATATCAATGTCAAGTAACTCAATTTACAAGCTTCGGTCATTGAACTCTTACGGGCTTTTACGGCGGCAAAGCACGACCGCATAACTTGTCTAATGCTTACCACAAGCAGTAGAGAGGTTGCAGAATTCATTTACTTGAATTGGTGGCTGAGCTACTTTCTAGCAGCGTTTTTTTGTGGGGGGAGAGATTAGATTGTAGAAAAAGTCAGAACCAGATCAAGTCGAGTGAGAGGAGATGAATGAGAATAGGTGTGAACGTGACTAGAAAAAGAAGTTAGAAATCATGATACAGTAAATCGAATTGACTATCAGAACTTTAGCTTCTAGATGATCAAGAAATGGGCATTTGAAAGGATTGATCTTTGTTTACAAATGATTATCGCTGTAGGAAACACATAATTTAGTATAAGTTCTGGGTAGAAAGTGTATTTCACGTTTGTGATGATAAAGTGTGCGTTAAGTTCACTAGAGGAGAACGATACAGTCTTTATAATATCATCATCATCATCATCATCATCATCATCATCATCATCATCATCATCATGTGCCATAACGGTTGGCGTAGGCGATCATGTTCTTCCACAATCTTCTATATATATACAGTGCATCGTATCAGTCCTGTTGTTGACTGTTTTCCATGCCATGACACCAAGCTATCCACTATTTTCTCTCTTTGTCGTCCGCGATCTCTCTTTCCTTTTATTTTGTCAGTTATAACCAAGTTTTATAACTTTCCTCTTCTCATATGAGCCCGAAAAATGTTGATTGCTTCTTTCTGATGTTTTTTAAGAGCTCCCTTTTTGTGTTGGCCTCTTTGAGAACTTCCTCATTGGTCTTTTTAGCTGTCCAGGGAACTTTCAATATTCTTCTGAGAAATCCCATCTCTGTGGCCTCTAATCGTCTTTTAATTTGCTTTATAATATAGGTTGTAAATGACTAAAACATGAATATTTGTGATGGGAAACGATTAATATAGATCAGTTATTGTTGGAAATCCTTTACAGATCTAAATTATTTTTTGGAAATGATTATTATAAATAAATTATTGTTGGAAATGATTCATATAGATACATTTCTGTTGGAAATGATTAATATAGATCAATTTTTGTTGGAAATAATTAATATATCTAAATTATTGTTGGAAATGATTATTATAGATAAATTATTGTTAGAAATTATTAATATAGATAATTAATTTTGGAAATAATTAATATAGATAAATGTTTCTTGGAAATGATTAAAATAGATTCATTATTGTTGGAAATGATTAATATAGATGAATTAATGTTTGAAATGATTAATATAGATGAATTAATGTTTGAAATGATTAATATTGTTGAATTAATGTTTGAAATGATTAATATTGATACATTACTGTTGGTAATAAAGCAATCTTTTTTTTTTTTTTTTTTTTCTTTTTTTTTTGCTCTGTAGTGTGAAATACAAAAGCTGACTTATACTCTACATGGCGGCTGCTCTTGATATGTGCCAATTATTATTAGCTACATAGTAAGCTAAGTATTTCAGGAGCCAGGCAACATAACTTACAGGCCACGTGTTTGCAAAATATGTCGCAGACATTTTAATTATTTTTTTTTGACGTTCGAAAGCTTTCACTTCTGGCGAAGTCCCTAGAGAATAGGAACTGAATTTTGCGTGTTAATCCGCTTATCCCTGACAGCCGTGAGTTGTGTATTGTGTTGTTGATTTATTTGTGGGTCATCATCATTGCACTCCGAACATTTTCTTTCATCTAAAGGAGTGACACAGAAAATTGAAGCCTTTGAAATGTGGATTTATAGAAGAATAGGTAGAATTGGATGGAAACAAAAGATAACAAACGATAAAGTTTTAAAACAACGGAAAATAAAAAGAGAACTACTAAATACAATTAAGACAAGACAAATGATATTTTTGGGGCATGTTAAAAGACACAACAGCCTACTAAAAGTAATATTGGAAGGAAAAATACAAGGTAAAAGAGGCAGAGGCAGACCAAGACTAACATGGACGAGTAACATCAAAAGATGGACAAGTCAATCTATGACAGCCTGCACCATCAAAGCAAGAAACAGAGTAGAATGGCGATCCATGGTAGCCAACCTTCGTTGCGGAGAAGGCACACGATGATGATGATGAAAGGAGTGACGTAGATTCATAGTTGTCGAAATCCTGTGCCCTTCCCACATCTCGGAGGGCATCGATGGCGTCTGCCCGATCCATTGGTTCCAATCCAGCTATTCAACATGTCCGCTCTTTCATTTCCCCGTACTCCCGCATGTCCAGGGACGTAGATAAAGGTGACTCTACGTATTTTTTACTTCTGCAATGATTCTACCCATTGCATGCGTACAGAGCCCGCCTCTGCTTATCTTATGCTCATCGAATCACTTAGTATGCAGGCGTGGATGTAGTCTTGTGACTCTAATCGGATGAATGCATTGATCACTGCCATCACCTCTATCGTCATGCTACTCGTGGTCACAACGTAAGCACCACTGTCTTCCGAGACTATTCTGCCTGCTGAGCGTGCTGTAAATGTCCATGCATTCCTTTGGTTTCGTATTACGTATCTGTATTTACGGATCTTCCTCATCGGTGTTATCCCAGATGAGATCGTTGACCAACGCAATGACCACGAATGTGTTCTGTTCCTAACATTGCCCGTTGAATGTGACAATACAAGAAGGCGCTTTACGTCGTGCAAAATAAGGAGGCGCTTTACGTTGTACAAAATAAGAAGACGCTTTAAGTTGTACAATATAAGAACGCGCTTTACGTTGTAAAACATAAAAAGGCA
Source organism: Megaustenia siamemsis (assembly GCA_032433765.1). Lineage (NCBI taxonomy): Eukaryota > Metazoa > Mollusca > Gastropoda > Stylommatophora > Ariophantidae > Megaustenia > Megaustenia siamemsis. Next base: position 50,412,129 of record JAVIAB010000073.1, read on the forward strand.
CTTTACGTCGTACAAAATAAAAAGGCGCTTTACGTTGAACAATAAAAGAAGGCATTTTACGTCGTACAATATAAGAAGACGCTTTACATCGTACAAAAATGAAGACGCTTTACGTCGTACAAAATAAGAAGGCGCTTTACGTTGTACAAAATAAGAAGGCGCTTTACAAAATAAGAAGGCGCTTTACGCTGTACAAAATAAAAATGCGCTTTCATCATCATGTGCCATACTGGTTGGCGTAGGCGATCATGCCCTTCCAGAATCTTCTATTTACAGTGCATCGTATAAGTTCTGTTGTTGACTGTTTTCCATGCCATGACACCAAGCTATCCAGTATTTTCTCTCTTTGTCGTCAGATATTAAGTTGTGCTTTGTCATGATTAGTCTAGGTAATATAAGAAGGTAGTTTGCCGTTCCTTTCCTTCCTGGCAGTGACTGTATTATAGTCGGAGATCGCAGCCACTGTCTCTACACATGAGATTCTCTGCCTGCCATCGCGGTGAGGGGACCATATACTGGGTACAAATAATAATACATAAATATTATTATATGGGGAACTTCCGAGGCGATAATAGGGAATAATAGAACAAAGAAGTATGTGTTAGCACTCGGAAAAATTGACAGACAAACAACAATAGAAAAAAACGAAGAACAATATATGGTCCGAAGTGGGATCGAACCCGTACTCAGTGGCACCGCGCCTTGCCACGAGAAGCCGAACGCTTGGTACACTGCCACGCAGCCAACTAAAAAATTGGCTATTGCAGTAGTGTCTTCCACGAAAGGCGATCTCAATGACTATAGCATAGGGTAACGATCACAGACCGGAAATAAATTGTATATTTGTACTTTCCTATTAATGCAAGTATCTCCCAGTAGGGCTGAATACTTGTGTTGTAGACAAACATTTATTGGACGAAACAGCACGAATAGTAGTTCCCAGTGGTTATATACTGGGTACAAATAATAATACATAAATATTATTATATGGGGAACTTCCGAGGCGATAATAGGGAATAATAGAACAAAGAAGTATGTGTTAGCACTCGGAAAAATTGACAGACAAACAACAATAGAAAAAAACGAAGAACAATATATGGTCCGAAGTGGGATCGAACCCGTACTCAGTGGCACCGCGCCTTGCCACGAGAAGCCGAACGCTTGGTACACTGCCACGCAGCCAACTAAAAAATTGGCTATTGCAGTAGTGTCTTCCACGAAAGGCGATCTCAATGACTATAGCATAGGGTAACGATCACAAACCGGAAATAAATTGTATATTTGTACTTTCCTATTAATGCAAGTATCTCCCAGTAGGGCTGAATACTTGTGTTGTAGACAAACATTTATTGGACGAAACAGCACGAATAGTAGTTCCCAGTGGTTATATACTGGGTACAAATAATAATACATAAATATTATTATATGGGGAACTTCCGAGGCGATAATAGGGAATAATAGAACAAAGAAGTATGTGTTAGCACTCGGAAAAATTGACAGACAAACAACAATAGAAAAAAACGAAGAACAATATATGGTCCGAAGTGGGATCGAACCCGTACTCAGTGGCACCGCGCCTTGCCACGAGAAGCCGAACGCTTGGTACACTGCCACGCAGCCAACTAAAAAATTAGCTATTGCAGTAGTGTCTTCCACGAAAGGCGATCTCAATGACTATAGCATAGGGTAACGATCACAGACCGGAAATAAATTGTATATTTGTACTTTCCTATTAATGCAAGTATCTCCCAGTAGGGCTGAATACTTGTGTTGTAGACAAACATTTATTGGACGAAACAGCACGAATAGTAGTTCCCAGTGGTTATATACTGGGTACAAATAATAATACATAAATATTATTATATGGGGAACTTCCGAGGCGATAATAGGGAATAATAGAACAAAGAAGTATGTGTTAGCACTCGGAAAAATTGACAGACAAACAACAATAGAAAAAAACGAAGAACAATATATGGTCCGAAGTGGGATCGAACCCGTACTCAGTGGCACCGCGCCTTGCCACGAGAAGCCGAACGCTTGGTACACTGCCACGCAGCCAACTAAAAAATTGGCTATTGCAGTAGTGTCTTCCACGAAAGGCGATCTCAATGACTATAGCATAGGGTAACGATCACAGACCGGAAATAAATTGTATATTTGTACTTTCCTATTAATGCAAGTATCTCCCAGTAGGGCTGAATACTTGTGTTGTAGACAAACATTTATTGGACGAAACAGCACGAATAGTAGTTCCCAGTGGTTATATACTGGGTACAAATAATAATACATAAATATTATTATATGGGGAACTTCCGAGGCGATAATAGGGAATAATAGAACAAAGAAGTATGTGTTAGCACTCGGAAAAATTGACAGACAAACAACAATAGAAAAAAACGAAGAACAATATATGGTCCGAAGTGGGATCGAACCCGTACTCAGTGGCACCGCGCCTTGCCACGAGAAGCCGAACGCTTGGTACACTGCCACGCAGCCAACTAAAAAATTGGCTATTGCAGTAGTGTCTTCCACGAAAGGCGATCTCAATGACTATAGCATAGGGTAACGATCACAGACCGGAAATAAATTGTATATTTGTACTTTCCTATTAATGCAAGTATCTCCCAGTAGGGCTGAATACTTGTGTTGTAGACAAACATTTATTGGACGAAACAGCACGAATAGTAGTTCCCAGTGGTTATATACTGGGTACAAATAATAATACATAAATATTATTATATGGGGAACTTCCGAGGCGATAATAGGGAATAATAGAACAAAGAAGTATGTGTTAGCACTCGGAAAAATTGACAGACAAACAACAATAGAAAAAAACGAAGAACAATATATGGTCCGAAGTGGGATCGAACCCGTACTCAGTGGCACCGCGCCTTGCCACGAGAAGCCGAACGCTTGGTACACTGCCACGCAGCCAACTAAAAAATTGGCTATTGCAGTAGTGTCTTCCACGAAAGGCGATCTCAATGACTATAGCATAGGGTAACGATCACAGACCGGAAATAAATTGTATATTTGTACTTTCCTATTAATGCAAGTATCTCCCAGTAGGGCTGAATACTTGTGTTGTAGACAAACATTTATTGGACGAAACAGCACGAATAGTAGTTCCCAGTGGTTATATACTGGGTACAAATAATAATACATAAATATTATTATATGGGGAACTTCCGAGGCGATAATAGGGAATAATAGAACAAAGAAGTATGTGTTAGCACTCGGAAAAATTGACAGACAAACAACAATAGAAAAAAACGAAGAACAATATATGGTCCGAAGTGGGATCGAACCCGTACTCAGTGGCACCGCGCCTTGCCACGAGAAGCCGAACGCTTGGTACACTGCCACGCAGCCAACTAAAAAATTGGCTACTGCAGTAGTGTCTTCCACGAAAGGCGATCTCAATGACTATAGCATAGGGTAACGATCACAGACCGGAAATAAATTGTATATTTGTACTTTCCTATTAATGCAAGTATCTCCCAGTAGGGCTGAATACTTGTGTTGTAGACAAACATTTATTGGACGAAACAGCACGAATAGTAGTTCCCAGTGGTTATATACTGGGTACAAATAATAATACATAAATATTATTATATGGGGAACTTCCGAGGCGATAATAGGGAATAATAGAACAAAGAAGTATGTGTTAGCACTCGGAAAAATTGACAGACAAACAACAATAGAAAAAAACGAAGAACAATATATGGTCCGAAGTGGGATCGAACCCGTACTCAGTGGCACCGCGCCTTGCCACGAGAAGCCGAACGCTTGGTACACTGCCACGCAGCCAACTAAAAAATTGGCTATTGCAGTAGTGTCTTCCCGAAAGGCGATCTCAATGACTATAGCATAGGGTAACGATCACAGACCGGAAATAAATTGTATATTTGTACTTTCCTATTAATGCAAGTATCTCCCAGTAGGGCTGAATACTTGTGTTGTAGACAAACATTTATTGGACGAAACAGCACGAATAGTAGTTCCCAGTGGTTATATACTGGGTACAAATAATAATACATAAATATTATTATATGGGGAACTTCCGAGGCGATAATAGGGAATAATAGAACAAAGAAGTATGTGTTAGCACTCGGAAAAATTGACAGACAAACAACAATAGAAAAAAACGAAGAACAATATATGGTCCGAAGTGGGATCGAACCCGTACTCAGTGGCACCGCGCCTTGCCACGAGAAGCCGAACGCTTGGTACACTGCCACGCAGCCAACTAAAAAATTGGCTATTGCAGTAGTGTCTTCCACGAAAGGCGATCTCAATGACTATAGCATAGGGTAACGATCACAGACCGGAAATAAATTGTATATTTGTACTTTCCTATTAATGCAAGTATCTCCCAGTAGGGCTGAATACTTGTGTTGTAGACAAACATTTATTGGACGAAACAGCACGAATAGTAGTTCCCAGTGGTTATATACTGGGTACAAATAATAATACATAAATATTATTATATGGGGAACTTCCGAGGCGATAATAGGGAATAATAGAACAAAGAAGTATGTGTTAGCACTCGGAAAAATTGACAGACAAACAACAATAGAAAAAAACGAAGAACAATATATGGTCCGAAGTGGGATCGAACCCGTACTCAGTGGCACCGCGCCTTGCCACGAGAAGCCGAACGCTTGGTACACTGCCACGCAGCCAACTAAAAAATTGGCTATTGCAGTAGTGTCTTCCACGAAAGGCGATCTCAATGACTATAGCATAGGGTAACGATCACAGACCGGAAATAAATTGTATATTTGTACTTTCCTATTAATGCAAGTATCTCCCAGTAGGGCTGAATACTTGTGTTGTAGACAAACATTTATTGGACGAAACAGCACGAATAGTAGTTCCCAGTGGTTATATACTGGGTACAAATAATAATACATAAATATTATTATATGGGGAACTTCCGAGGCGATAATAGGGAATAATAGAACAAAGAAGTATGTGTTAGCACTCGGAAAAATTGACAGACAAACAACAATAGAAAAAAACGAAGAACAATATATGGTCCGAAGTGGGATCGAACCCGTACTCAGTGGCACCGCGCCTTGCCACGAGAAGCCGAACGCTTGGTACACTGCCACGCAGCCAACTAAAAAATTGGCTATTGCAGTAGTGTCTTCCACGAAAGGCGATCTCAATGACTATAGCATAGGGTAACGATCACAGACCGGAAATAAATTGTATATTTGTACTTTCCTATTAATGCAAGTATCTCCCAGTAGGGCTGAATACTTGTGTTGTAGACAAACATTTATTGGACGAAACAGCACGAATAGTAGTTCCCAGTGGTTATATACTGGGTACAAATAATAATACATAAATATTATTATATGGGGAACTTCCGAGGCGATAATAGGGAATAATAGAACAAAGAAGTATGTGTTAGCACTCGGAAAAATTGACAGACAAACAACAATAGAAAAAAACGAAGAACAATATATGGTCCGAAGTGGGATCGAACCCGTACTCAGTGGCACCGCGCCTTGCCACGAGAAGCCGAACGCTTGGTACACTGCCACGCAGCCAACTAAAAAATTGGCTATTGCAGTAGTGTCTTCCACGAAAGGCGATCTCAATGACTATAGCATAGGGTAACGATCACAGACCGGAAATAAATTGTATATTTGTACTTTCCTATTAATGCAAGTATCTCCCAGTAGGGCTGAATACTTGTGTTGTAGACAAACATTTATTGGACGAAACAGCACGAATAGTAGTTCCCAGTGGTTATATACTGGGTACAAATAATAATACATAAATATTATTATATGGGGAACTTCCGAGGCGATAATAGGGAATAATAGAACAAAGAAGTATGTGTTAGCACTCGGAAAAATTGACAGACAAACAACAATAGAAAAAAACGAAGAACAATATATGGTCCGAAGTGGGATCGAACCCGTACTCAGTGGCACCGCGCCTTGCCACGAGAAGCCGAACGCTTGGTACACTGCCACGCAGCCAACTAAAAAATTGGCTATTGCAGTAGTGTCTTCCACGAAAGGCGATCTCAATGACTATAGCATAGGGTAACGATCACAGACCGGAAATAAATTGTATATTTGTACTTTCCTATTAATGCAAGTATCTCCCAGTAGGGCTGAATACTTGTGTTGTAGACAAACATTTATTGGACGAAACAGCACGAATAGTAGTTCCCAGTGGTTATATACTGGGTACAAATAATAATACATAAATATTATTATATGGGGAACTTCCGAGGCGATAATAGGGAATAATAGAACAAAGAAGTATGTGTTAGCACTCGGAAAAATTGACAGACAAACAACAATAGAAAAAAACGAAGAACAATATATGGTCCGAAGTGGGATCGAACCCGTACTCAGTGGCACCGCGCCTTGCCACGAGAAGCCGAACGCTTGGTACACTGCCACGCAGCCATTTAAAAAATTGGCTATTGCAGTAGTGTCTTCCACGAAAGGCGATCTCAATGACTATAGCATAGGGTAACGATCACAGACCGGAAATAAATTGTATATTTGTACTTTCCTATTAATGCAAGTATCTCCCAGTAGGGCTGAATACTTGTGTTGTAGACAAACATTTATTGGACGAAACAGCACGAATAGTAGTTCCCAGTGGTTATATACTGGGTGCAAATAATAATACATAAATATTATTATATGGGGAACTTCCGAGGCGATAATAGGGAATAATAGAACAAAGAAGTATGTGTTAGCACTCGGAAAAATTGACAGACAAACAACAATAGAAAAAAACGAAGAACAATATATGGTCCGAAGTGGGATCGAACCCGTACTCAGTGGCACCGCGCCTTGCCACGAGAAGCCGAACGCTTGGTACACTGCCACGCAGCCAACTAAAAAATTGGCTATTGCAGTAGTGTCTTCCACGAAAGGCGATCTCAATGACTATAGCATAGGGTAACGATCACAGACCGGAAATAAATTGTATATTTGTACTTTCCTATTAATGCAAGTATCTCCCAGTAGGGCTGAATACTTGTGTTGTAGACAAACATTTATTGGACGAAACAGCACGAATAGTAGTTCCCAGTGGTTATATACTGGGTACAAATAATAATACATAAATATTATTATATGGGGAACTTCCGAGGCGATAATAGGGAATAATAGAACAAAGAAGTATGTGTTAGCACTCGGAAAAATTGACAGACAAACAACAATAGAAAAAAACGAAGAACAATATATGGTCCGAAGTGGGATCGAACCCGTACTCAGTGGCACCGCGCCTTGCCACGAGAAGCCGAACGCTTGGTACACTGCCACGCAGCCAACTAAAAAATTGGCTATTGCAGTAGTGTCTTCCACGAAAGGCGATCTCAATGACTATAGCATAGGGTAACGATCACAGACCGGAAATAAATTGTATATTTGTACTTTCCTATTAATGCAAGTATCTCCCAGTAGGGCTGAATACTTGTGTTGTAGACAAACATTTATTGGACGAAACAGCACGAATAGTAGTTCCCAGTGGTTATATACTGGGTACAAATAATAATACATAAATATTATTATATGGGGAACTTCCGAGGCGATAATAGGGAATAATAGAACAAAGAAGTATGTGTTAGCACTCGGAAAAATTGACAGACAAACAACAATAGAAAAAAACGAAGAACAATATATGGTCCGAAGTGGGATCGAACCCGTACTCAGTGGCACCGCGCCTTGCCACGAGAAGCCGAACGCTTGGTACACTGCCACGCAGCCAACTAAAAAATTGGCTATTGCAGTAGTGTCTTCCACGAAAGGCGATCTCAATGACTATAGCATAGGGTAACGATCACAGACCGGAAATAAATTGTATATTTGTACTTTCCTATTAATGCAAGTATCTCCCAGTAGGGCTGAATACTTGTGTTGTAGACAAACATTTATTGGACGAAACAGCACGAATAGTAGTTCCCAGTGGTTATATACTGGGTACAAATAATAATACATAAATATTATTATATGGGGAACTTCCGAGGCGATAATAGGGAATAATAGAACAAAGAAGTATGTGTTAGCACTCGGAAAAATTGACAGACAAACAACAATAGAAAAAAACGAAGAACAATATATGGTCCGAAGTGGGATCGAACCCGTACTCAGTGGCACCGCGCCTTGCCACGAGAAGCCGAACGCTTGGTACACTGCCACGCAGCCAACTAAAAAATTGGCTATTGCAGTAGTGTCTTCCACGAAAGGCGATCTCAATGACTATAGCATAGGGTAACGATCACAGACCGGAAATAAATTGTATATTTGTACTTTCCTATTAATGCAAGTATCTCCCAGTAGGGCTGAATACTTGTGTTGTAGACAAACATTTATTGGACGAAACAGCACGAATAGTAGTTCCCAGTGGTTATATACTGGGTACAAATAATAATACATAAATATTATTATATGGGGAACTTCCGAGGCGATAATAGGGAATAATAGAACAAAGAAGTATGTGTTAGCACTCGGAAAAATTGACAGACAAACAACAATAGAAAAAAACGAAGAACAATATATGGTCCGAAGTGGGATCGAACCCGTACTCAGTGGCACCGCGCCTTGCCACGAGAAGCCGAACGCTTGGTACACTGCCACGCAGCCAACTAAAAAATTGGCTATTGCAGTAGTGTCTTCCACGAAAGGCGATCTCAATGACTATAGCATAGGGTAACGATCACAGACCGGAAATAAATTGTATATTTGTACTTTCCTATTAATGCAAGTATCTCCCAGTAGGGCTGAATACTTGTGTTGTAGACAAACATTTATTGGACGAAACAGCACGAATAGTAGTTCCCAGTGGTTATATACTGGGTACAAATAATAATACATAAATATTATTATATGGGGAACTTCCGAGGCGATAATAGGGAATAATAGAACAAAGAAGTATGTGTTAGCACTCGGAAAAATTGACAGACAAACAACAATAGAAAAAAACGAAGAACAATATATGGTCCGAAGTGGGATCGAACCCGTACTCAGTGGCACCGCGCCTTGCCACGAGAAGCCGAACGCTTGGTACACTGCCACGCAGCCAACTAAAAAATTGGCTATTGCAGTAGTGTCTTCCACGAAAGGCGATCTCAATGACTATAGCATAGGGTAACGATCACAGACCGGAAATAAATTGTATATTTGTACTTTCCTATTAATGCAAGTATCTCCCAGTAGGGCTGAATACTTGTGTTGTAGACAAACATTTATTGGACGAAACAGCACGAATAGTAGTTCCCAGTGGTTATATACTGGGTACAAATAATAATACATAAATATTATTATATGGGGAACTTCCGAGGCGATAATAGGGAATAATAGAACAAAGAAGTATGTGTTAGCACTCGGAAAAATTGACAGACAAACAACAATAGAAAAAAACGAAGAACAATATATGGTCCGAAGTGGGATCGAACCCGTACTCAGTGGCACCGCGCCTTGCCACGAGAAGCCGAACGCTTGGTACACTGCCACGCAGCCAACTAAAAAATTGGCTATTGCAGTAGTGTCTTCCACGAAAGGCGATCTCAATGACTATAGCATAGGGTAACGATCACAGACCGGAAATAAATTGTATATTTGTACTTTCCTATTAATGCAAGTATCTCCCAGTAGGGCTGAATACTTGTGTTGTAGACAAACATTTATTGGACGAAACAGCACGAATAGTAGTTCCCAGTGGTTATATACTGGGTACAAATAATAATACATAAATATTATTATATGGGGAACTTCCGAGGCGATAATAGGGAATAATAGAACAAAGAAGTATGTGTTAGCACTCGGAAAAATTGACAGACAAACAACAATAGAAAAAAACGAAGAACAATATATGGTCCGAAGTGGGATCGAACCCGTACTCAGTGGCACCGCGCCTTGCCACGAGAAGCCGAACGCTTGGTACACTGCCACGCAGCCAACTAAAAAATTGGCTATTGCAGTAGTGTCTTCCACGAAAGGCGATCTCAATGACTATAGCATAGGGTAACGATCACAGACCGGAAATAAATTGTATATTTGTACTTTCCTATTAATGCAAGTATCTCCCAGTAGGGCTGAATACTTGTGTTGTAGACAAACATTTATTGGACGAAACAGCACGAATAGTAGTTCCCAGTGGTTATATACTGGGTACAAATAATAATACATAAATATTATTATATGGGGAACTTCCGAGGCGATAATAGGGAATAATAGAACAAAGAAGTATGTGTTAGCACTCGGAAAAATTGACAGACAAACAACAATAGAAAAAAACGAAGAACAATATATGGTCCGAAGTGGGATCGAACCCGTACTCAGTGGCACCGCGCCTTGCCACGAGAAGCCGAACGCTTGGTACACTGCCACGCAGCCAACTAAAAAATTGGCTATTGCAGTAGTGTCTTCCACGAAAGGCGATCTCAATGACTATAGCATAGGGTAACGATCACAGACCGGAAATAAATTGTATATTTGTACTTTCCTATTAATGCAAGTATCTCCCAGTAGGGCTGAATACTTGTGTTGTAGACAAACATTTATTGGACGAAACAGCACGAATAGTAGTTCCCAGTGGTTATATACTGGGTGCAAATAATAATACATAAATATTATTATATGGGGAACTTCCGAGGCGATAATAGGGAATAATAGAACAAAGAAGTATGTGTTAGCACTCGGAAAAATTGACAGACAAACAACAATAGAAAAAAACGAAGAACAATATATGGTCCGAAGTGGGATCGAACCCGTACTCAGTGGCACCGCGCCTTGCCACGAGAAGCCGAACGCTTGGTACACTGCCACGCAGCCAACTAAAAAATTGGCTATTGCAGTAGTGTCTTCCACGAAAGGCGATCTCAATGACTATAGCATAGGGTAACGATCACAGACGGGAAATAAATTGTATATTTGTACTTTCCTATTAATGCAAGTATCTCCCAGTAGGGCTGAATACTTGTGTTGTAGACAAACATTTATTGGACGAAACAGCACGAATAGTAGTTCCCAGTGGTTATATACTGGGTACAAATAATAATACATAAATATTATTATATGGGGAACTTCCGAGGCGATAATAGGGAATAATAGAACAAAGAAGTATGTGTTAGCACTCGGAAAAATTGACAGACAAACAACAATAGAAAAAAACGAAGAACAATATATGGTCCGAAGTGGGATCGAACCCGTACTCAGTGGCACCGCGCCTTGCCACGAGAAGCCGAACGCTTGGTACACTGCCACGCAGCCAACTAAAAAATTGGCTATTGCAGTAGTGTCTTCCACGAAAGGCGATCTCAATGACTATAGCATAGGGTAACGATCACAGACCGGAAATAAATTGTATATTTGTACTTTCCTATTAATGCAAGTATCTCCCAGTAGGGCTGAATACTTGTGTCCCCTTATGAGGGGACCATAACCGGCACTACTTGTCGGCTGCTCCCACAACACCATCCACCACCTGCTTTACGTTGTACAAAATAAGAAGGCGCTTTCCTTTTCTTCTGCTACCTTTTTCAGCTCCCTGTGGAGCATAGGTCCTCAACAAACACTTTCCAAGCCGTTCTATTTTTTGCCATTCATTTAAGATCATTCCATGTCTTCCCCATCATCTTCGTCTCTGCTTCTATCTGTCTTATCTAAGAATTCTTTGGTCTTCCTCTTTGTCTTTTCCCCTGGGGATTCAAAAAAAGGGCCTGTTGTGTAATACTTTCAGTTGGCTTCCGCAGTGTGTGTCCTATCCATCGCCATCGTTTTCGCTGTATCTCTTTATTCACTGGTATTTGACTGGTACATTTCCATAATTCTATGTTAGTGATTTTGTCCTGCCATTTCCATCCTTTTATTATGCGTAAGCATCCATTAATGAAAGTCTGTATCTTCATGATTGCCAGTTTTGTTTTTCTCCATGTTTCACAGCCATATAAAAGGACCGACTTAACATTTGAGTTGAACATTTTTATTTTTGTATTTAACCTAATTTCTTTGGATTTCTATGTTTCCCAGTGCAACGAAAGCTCCTCTTGCTTTGATATCCTTATATTGGTATCATTTTCTGTTCCTCCCTCTTTATCTATATTAATGCCCAGATATATGTAAGAATGTACGTCTAGTAGAGGTATTTCTCCTAATTTTATTTGGTTATTGCCAACTGCATTAGTTCTCATAATGTTGGCCTTATCTCTATTAATCTTCAGTCCTAGCTGTTGTGATCTCTCATCAAGTATGCTCATTTTATCCTGCATCTGTTGATGGCTGTGTGAAAGGAGAGCTATGTCATCAGCAAAGTCTAAATCATCAAGTTGTTTGGTCAGTGACCACTGGATTCCATTTCTGTTGTTTTGAGTTATTTTCATAATCCAATCTATGACCAGTAGAAAGAGAAATGGAGACAGAAGGCATCACTGCCTTACTCCTGTTCTTATTTCAAATGCTGCTGTAAGCTCTCCTTCATGCAAGTAGCAGGTGTGGCTGTTACCCACTCTAAAAGTGCACGTACATGCACCGAAAGACAATAGATTTGGCTCCGAAACCGCACGAAACTTGCACCAAACCCGTGCAAAAGTCCGATAATCGGCTTATTATCTCGGTGGTCGTGATCGGTAATCGGCTTATCTCGGTGGTGTGCGTTGGTGCGTGACGATCTCGGTGGTCGTGGTGTGTGCTTTGGTGCGTGACGGCTTATGATCGGCTTATCGCGTCGCTAGCTCGCCGGTTATCGGACAGCGGTTCTCTCGGGCGACAGCGGTTCTAAAACTTGTGGCGGGTCGTCGCCGGCTATCTCGCGGGTCGGATGGCGGGTCGTCGCGTGGCGTGCGGGTGGGGAAAGGGGGGTGCTTTTATTGGTCGAGTGTTATCATCATGTGTGGGTATTAGGCAACAGGAGGCGAAATGTAAAAAACTCTGACAAGCAATTATTAGTATCGTTAGCATCATGTACCAGGTGTGATTATAGCGATTTTTTTTCTCTCTAATGCATATCCAAGCTAACTCAAGTCAAATAAAAATCATGTGCCACCCTCATCATCATCATGTGCCACCCTCAACATCATCATGTGCCACCCTCAATACCATCCCTTCATGTCCTATCATCATGTGCCACCCTCAACATCATCATCATGTGCTACTCTCAACATCATCATCATTTGCCACCCTCAACATCATCATCATGTGCCACCCTCAACATCATCATCATGTGCCACCCTCATCCCTTAATGTTCTATCATCAAGCCACACAAAGTATCATCTCTCTCTCTCTCTCTCTCTCTCTCACACACATTCATGGTAAACCAAAACAAAATTCGTTCTATATTTCACAACTTTATTAATACAACAAATATACGACACACATATATATATATTACTGTCCGGTTGTTGATAATTTTAAGCGTCTGGGTTTCCTCCCTCCTGTTTTGGTGGTACTATTTGTTAAATGTCTATCAAACACGGGTGCATAGGAAGTTTCATTAGCCTTCAAAACACAACCGCCCTCCATTTTGACAAAACCCTGATCAAAGCTGGAATAGGTAATTGGTGACTCTGCTGAAACACCCGCGGCATTCATATTGGGTGCCGGATCTGTCGTCTGATTAACAAGAGCGAGGTTCCCTTGATTAACAAAGGGGGCGTGTAGTCGATGAGATTCGTGTTAACAAGAGATGGTATGTAGTTTTGGTGGTTAACGAGAGGCGGCGTGTAGTTGATCTGATTAACGAGAGGCGGCGTGTAGTTGATCTGATTAACGAAAGGTGGCGTGTAGCTGATCTGATTAACGAGAGGTGGCGTGTAGCTGATCTGGTCAACAACAGGCGGCGTGTAGTTGAGGTTAGCATAAGCGGTTAAAATTTCCTCTCGCATCTCGACTAACGTGATAAATTCCTCTCTCGATAGTGTTATCCCAGTTCTGGTAGGAAACTTCAAAAAACTATCACCGCTGTATGCCCTTATATTTATCAATGGTCTGTTACGAAAAACACAAACCGAGACTGCCTTAACCCCATCTTTAGACAATGGAACTACAGTCTCATTTCCACGTGACATAAATATGCGCTGATCACTGACATCAAACGAAATTGGCGTATTCAAGCTACACGGCTCCATATTCAAAGAAAAACAAACACAAACCACCTGGCAACAGACGTTGGTTATGTGTGTGCGTGTACACTGCTCGACTGGGGAGTTTTTATACCCGTTTATCGGGTCGAGGACCGTCTATTTATAGTAGCTAACGTAATACGTTATCAGGCGTGGTAATCAGTCGTGTTGCGACATGTTCAGTGACCTCTGGACCTGACCCAATAGGGTGATGTGTGGGGAAATATGATGCGTGTAACAATTCGGTCTCAGGTAATGCGGCTTGAGACTAGGAAACTCCTCCTCCTCCCCCCTGTAGTGTTTATATAGGTTGTGGATTTTAAAAATAGGTGTTAGTTGAAGAGGGGGAAACCTCGCGCGCTGACCTAAAATCACTCGTTGTTATTTTCGTCGGGGGCGCAATCACTAAAGTTACTAGCACTTGTGAGGATGGATCCCCGATGGAATCATCCCTTCACAGCTCTGATAGCCGGTCCTACCGAGTGTGGGAAAACGGTATTTGTGCAAAAGGTTATACAGAACCTTCACGAGCTAGCTGTCCCCGTACCGGAGGAAGTTATATGGTGTTATGGGGAATGGCAGCCGATATACGAGACAATGGGTTCAGTGAGATTTATCGAGGGTCTACCAGACGTCGATAATTGGAAGGTGGTAAGAAGAGAAGACTGATCGTCATCGATGACTTGATGTCTGAGACGGACGAGCGGGTAACAAAATTACTCACCAAAGGTAGTCATCACAGAGATATTAGTGTGATGTACATTGTTCAAAATCTATTCGGAAAAAATAAAGAACATCGAACCATAAGTCTCAATACGCACTATTTAGTCCTTTTCAAGAACCCGAGAGACGGGAGTCAAAGTATGAATTGGGGGTAAACAAATGTACCCAGGTCAGGTGGGGTACCTCCAAGATAGTTTTAAGGACGCGACAGCGACTCCTCACGGTTATTTGCTGGTCGATCTTCGTCAGGACACACCTGATAATCTTAGGTTGAGAACAAAAATATTCCCGGGGGAGAGACAAATCGTCTACGTGACAAAGTAGAGAATCATGTGTGATGAAGCACTTAGACGGCACGGTGAAATGTTGAAATGTATGCGCGCCGCCTCGCCGAGCGGTTTAAGAGCCATATTAAAAACAGCCTCTCCCAAACTCATTAACTTTTTGTGCGAGTGTTGTCATAACATATTAAAAGGTAATGTTAGACTCACTCAGCGACAGAAGTGCGAGCTACGTCGACACAAGAACAAGTTGAGACTTCTCACTAAAAAGAAACCGAATCTTAAGCGGCGGAGAGAGATTCTACAAACCGGTGGGTTCATAGGTGCTTTGCTCCGTCCTATATTAAGTATTCTCGGTGGAGTACTAGGTGCGTAACAATGGCCAAAAAAATGATTTTGGTGGATCCTCGATTCCTCGAGGGTCTTAAACAGACTACTAGCACGTCGTATAGCCCACCCGAGGCGATCGGTGACAACTTGAGAGATTTAGATGATGAAATGCAACGTATCCTATTCCGCGATGATTTAGCACCCCCCGATAAGGCCAGAGTGTACCAACGTGCCCTGCATCAATATTTAACTAGATTGGAGCAGTATAAACGACGCTCATTGGGCTCGGTCGATCTCATTCAACACGACACGGCAACAGAAAAAAACACCTTCCCCACCACCACCATTAATCGAGGTATCACCAGAGCAGACCAAGACACCACCACCAGCGGAAACCCCAATGGTAGGTAATGAAACCACTCCGCCCGTAACCACGTATAAACTGAGACCTAAAAAAAGAAAGAGCGGAATCCCAACACCAAAATGGGAACGGTGGAGAAAATATTGAGACGTCGTTACTTTGACCCTAGTCGACCAGGGGCGTATAGTGGTGCAACGGCCCTGCAACGTAATACCAAACTGGGACTCGCAAAGATCAAACAATGGCTGAGTCATCAGGATACCTATACCCTTCATAAACCAATTCGTCGCAGATTTGAAAGGCGTCCCATTATAACGAGTGGCCCCCAACAGCAATATCAGGCAGACCTAATCGATTTGAGACATTTGAAAAAACACAACGACGGATATTCCTATTTGGTTTCTTGCGTGGACGTTTTCAGTAAATTCGCGTGGTCTGTACCGATACGAACCAAAACGGGGAAATCCTTAGTGGAAGCCGTCGGTAAGATATTTCTCGATGGGAAACCCGCGAGTTTTCAAACCGATAAGGGGTCAGAGTTTCTGAACAGAACATTTCAGAAATTCCTCGCTGATAACAACGTTCACTTTTTCACTACGCAGAACGAACATATTAAGGCCGCCGTGGTGGAACGCTTTAATAGGACTCTCAAAAAAACGGATGTGGCGATATTTCACGAAATCCAATAAGTTGTCTTATGTCCGAGTCCTCCCCGCCCTACTTCGAAGTTATAACCATTCGTATCACAGAAGTATAAAAATGGCACCGGTCGACGTCAACGCAGACAATCAAGAACAGGTATGGAACACGTTGTATAATAGCAAACGCAACTTTAAATTTGAAAGACCCCTGTACAAGCCCGGTGATCGAGTTAGACTGGTCCTGGGCAGAGCCAATTTTAAAAAGGGTTATGCCCCGGCTTGGACGGAGGAACTGTTTTCCATCAGTTGAGTAAATGAAACAAACCCCGTTACATATGTGTTGAAAGACGATAAGGGCGATGAGATAGAGGGGTCATTCTACACACCGGAAATTCAAAAAGTTGGAGACAAGCACGAGTACAGAATCGAGACTATCATAACCGAGCGTCGCACATCCTTTGGGCGAAAGGAGTGTTTAGTCAAATGGTTTGGGTAAGATTCCTCATTTAACACTTGGATACCGTCCAAGGACATTGTCAGATACAAAAACTAGAGATGCGAGAAGAAGAGGAAGAAGTGGTAACTTTTGGTGGAGAGCCCGATTTGCGAGCCGTAAACTCGGGAGTCAGGAGAGACGGCGAACCACGCTGGTGGGGGTCGATGGTTGGGAAACTATCCCCCTACTTAGAACTTGTCTTTATTTGTCAAGTGGTAGTTATATATACAGTTGTAGCGGTCTCGCTGTTCAATCTGACCACCGAAAAGCCAGACGCGAAGGAGGGAAAACTGTGGATAGCCCTACTGAGCAGCTGTTTGGGTTACATGCTACCGAATCCAAACTTGGAGAGGCGACGGTGAAACGAGTAATAAAAAAATGAGCTTTTATGTCACCCTGCCCAGCAATGCATCTATGGAACTTTTTAAGGATAATAACCCAGGCCACTTTTTCGTTAAACTCCCTCAGACCATTGACATTTCGACGCCGTATGAGATCGTACTGCTGGAGATACAGTTTCCGCTAAATTATTTCAATGTAATAGAGGGTGATGTCTGGATTCGCTACGAATCTCTCGATAACGACGATATTTGCGACGCCAGATTTTATTTCAACGTGACATTGGAGCCTAGGTTATACACGAAACCCGATGCGTTCATCGGCGCGTTGAACGCGTCGATCGTAAAAGCGGAGGATGAGTCGTACAGGGGAGTGAAAGGGAAAAAATGAGATTCATTTACGCAAAATAGGTGAATAAAGCCATCTTGAAACTTTACGAAAAAGGAGTCAGTGTTACCATAAGCGACACTTTGAAAAACATGTTAGCCTTCCCCACGACCTCAATATCAGACACGGCTCCCGATATCTTCAGCGTGGGTGTAATGGACTTGAAAAGTGTTGCGAAGAATGTCTACGTCTACTGCGATCTCGTTTCCCCCAGACCGGTCGGGGATGTGATGGTGCCTCTCCTCAGGAGCGTGCCTGTTCTCAATAGAAATCACACCTCGGTGTTTCAGATCTACGATAAGCCTCACTACCTACCCCTGAGTAGATTTTCCTTCGATACCGTGGAAATCCTTTTAGCCAACGAACACGGAAAAACCATTCCATTCACCAGCGGGACGTCGGTGCTAACGGTACACTTTGGAGTCAAGAAGCATCTCGAGCTGGTATAATGGTGAAACACACTCCCCTTCATAGAGATGTTGAGTTATACGAAGACTTTTACTGTTGTCAGGCGGGCGATGGGATGCCCGTGTTTATAGGAGGTCGAAGTCAGAGCGGTCGAGGAATCGGTAGTTTCTTCGGTGGAATCGGGAGGGCTATTTTACCCTGGTTAAAAACCGGCGGTAAGGCCTTGCTCAGAGAAGGTTTGGGGACCGGTCTGCAGGTCGCACAGGACGCATTAGCCGGGAAAAATGTCGGCGAAGCTTTCAAAGAACGAGCTAAGGAGGCCGGTCAGCGGTTGCTACACGGGGCCGTAGACCACCTGCGTGATAACAACCAATCCGGAAGTGGTTTACGTCACAGCAGAAAGCGAGTTATGAAGTTACCTCCACCAGGAGAACCCGTTACGAAGAGGATAAAACCGACAGCTGGACGGTTCCCCCTTCATTCGGTGCACAACAGCGGGAAGAAGACGAAGACGAGGGTGGCAAAGGATATTTTCGACTAATAATGTCCCTCATTCACCCCAAATCGTGCGAATGTCTTCACTCTGGTTTGGATTTATTTAGCGTTCCACCCACGCAGACTTCTCTAGACTCTGGCCAGTTTATTGAAATTCGTCCGATCGCAGCTTTGTCGCATAGCGCACCGATACAGTTTTTCATTTCTGGAAACAGCGAGGAGTATCTAGATCTTTTCAACACGTTTTTACATCTGCGGGTCAAGATCACCCTCCCGAATGGTGATAGTGTACCAGTCGATGCTGAGGTAGGACCGGTCAACAATTATCTTCACAGTCTATTTTCACAAGTCGACGTATCGCTAAACGATACGTTGGTTACACCGTCGGAGAATACCTATCGTTTTAGAGCAGTGTTTGAGGCCACGCTAAATTACGGGGAGGATGCGAAAACGGGATACTTGACGGCCGCTCTGTTCTACAAAGACACAGCTGGCCACCATGACGATTTGAAAGAAAATGAGGGTTTTAAAACACGGCGCGATTTGACTTCGGGTAGTAAAGAGGTTGAAATGATAGGTCGTTTGCACTCTGATGTCTTTGTGCAGGATCGTTACATGTTAAACAGAGTCGATGTAAAGATAAAACTCACGCCCTCGAATGATGTGTTCAGCCTCGCGGCTCACGATAGCTCTGTGGGTTATAAGAGTGTTATCACCTACGCCGCGCTCGTGGTCAGGAAAGCTAAGCTAAACACCGCGATTTCTCTGGCCCACGAAAAGGCTCTCTTAAGCGGGAATGCGCGGTACCCGATAAAGAGGGTTACCATCAAGACATTTTCCATCGCTAGCGGGATGTTCTCCCACAGTCAAGACAATTTATTTTTGTCTTAAACACCGACCCGTATAGTGATAGGTCTGATTACGGCCAGTGCTTTTAATGGTGTTTACACAGCTAACCCGTTCAATTTTCAACACTTTGGTCTGATTTATATGAACCTGACGGTCGACGGGAAATGTATCTCGGGAAAGCCTCTAACTATGGACTTTGAACGAAATCAATACGCGAGAGCTTTCTTCGGCACAAATCTGGCCATGGGTCTGATTGGTAAAGACACTGGGAATAACGTTGATTATAGAGAATTCAAGGACGGATACTGTCTATTTGGTTTTGACCTCTCGTCCAGCCTACTGGACGGCTCCCATTTTGAGCTAGCCACAAGCGGACCCTTGTCGATAGAACTCAAGTTTGCCGCTCCCACCACTACTCCCCTACAAGTTATCGTCTACGCCGAGTTGGACTCGGTGCTCGAGGTGTCCAAAATAAGGCAGATTCTAACAGACTTCGCCGTTTGAGAGAGAAAGAAGAAGAAGAATATGAACACGAGGGAGATTTACAACCTTTTGATGTCGGATATTTGCGTTCGACGTTGTTCCCTTGTTAGTGTCATTCCACGAAACCACTTACCGCCAAGCATCGACCCAACGGCGACCGCGGCCTTTGTCATAAACACCGACCCTGACCACGAACCCGGAGAGCATTGGGTGGCCCTATTTTACAACGGACTCGGCGAATGTGAGTATTTCGATTCCTACGGTTTGCCTCCCAGACACGTGGATATTTTAAACTTTATAGAGCAAAACTCACACGTTCCATTCGTCTACAACCCGCGGGTGTTGCAAGATTTGTTTAGCAACACGTGCGGTCTATATTGTGTTTATTATATACTTCTTAAGTGTCGAGGCGCGAAACTTAACAGAATTCTCATGCCTTTTTCATCGAGACAGCACGTAAACGACCGTATCATTTATCGTTTGCTCACCCCGTGGATACTTCGGCTTCGAGGGGCCCGCCCAGACGCTTAAAATTATCAACAACCGGACAGTAATATATATATATATATATGTGTGTCGTATATTTGTTGTATTAATAAAGTTGTGAAATATAGAACGAATTTTGTTTTGGTTTACCATGAATGTGTGAGAGAGAGAGAGAGAGAGATGATACTTTGTGTGGCTTGATGATAGAACATTAAGGGATGAGGGTGGCACATGATGATGATGTTGAGGGTGGCACATGATGATGATGTTGAGGGTGGCACATGATGATGATGTTGAGGGTGGCACATGATGATAATGTTGAGGGTGGCAAATGATGATGATGTTGAGGGTGGCACAAGATGATGATAGGACATGAAGGGATGGTATTGAGGGTGGCATATGATGATGTTGATGGTGGCACATGATGATGATGAGGGTGGCACATGATTTTTATTTGACTTGAGTTAGCTTGGATATGCATTAGAGAGAAAAAAAATCGCTATAATCACACCTGGTACATGATGCTAACGATACTAATAAATTGCTTGTCAGCGTTTTTTACATGTCGCCTTCTGTTGCCTAATACCCACACATGATGATAACACTCGACCAATAAAGGCAACCCCACTTTCCCCACCCGCACGCCACGCGACGACCCGCCATCCGACCCGCGAGATACCGCCATCCCCACAAGTTTTAGAACCGCTGTCGCCCGAGAGAACCGCTGTCCGATAACCGGCGAGCTAGCGACGCGATAAGCCGATCATAAGCCGTCACGCACCAACGCACACACCACGACTACCGAGATCGTCACGCACCAACGCACACCACCGAGATAAGCCGATTACCGATCACGACCACCGAGATAATAAGCCGATTATCGGACTTTTGCACGGGTTTGGTGCAAGTTTCGTGCGGTTTCGGTGCCAAATCTATTGTCTTTCGGTGCATGTCCGTGCACTTTTAGCATTGGTAAACTGCCACCCATACTACTCATGCACAACACTACATTTCGTTCCTTCATACATTGTTTTTATCAGGTTAATAAACTTTATGGGGATTCCGTAATGACTCAGCAACTTCCAATGCATTCCTGTCTAAACTGTCAAATGCTTTTTCGTAATCTATGAATCCAATATAAAGTGGGGATTTTAGTTCTAAACTTTGTTCAACTATTATACGTAGAGTAGTTATTTGATCAGCACATGATCTTTTCTTCCTATTCTTTAGGAAGAAGGCGCTTTACGTTGTACAAAATAAGAACGCGCTTTACGTCGTGCAAAATAAGAACACGCTTTACGTTGTACAAAATAAGAAGACGCTTTACGTTGTACAAAATAAGAAGACGCTTTACGTTGTACAAAATAAGAAGGCCCTTTACGTTGTACAAAATAAACGTAACAGAACTAGGTCACATAGTATTTTTCTGTTGACAACAAATTCGGTCAAACATTTAATGGACAGTGACAGGAGGGCTGAAAAAAAAAAAAACAACAGACTACAAGAAGAGATAAAAGTTTGCAGACAACAGAAGTAACGTCACACGCAACACGCTGGCGACAACTCAGATTATTCTTAATAGAATTGTCTGCACTTTGGTCTGGTTAGAGAAACTGAGTTATTTTTCTCAAGGGTAAAATTCGTGAATTTCGTGTTCCGGGTTATACCAAACAAGGTATGTCTTCTTTTCATTGTGGTTGATATATTCTGTTAGTTTGTGCTAATTTATAAAAGCACTTTTTGATTATGAGTAACATTATATTTATTTTGTCATTCAAATTTTATATTAATATGATCGTTTCATTATTATGTGTAAGTGCACGCGGTAAGAACAGGGAGGTGTCAATGTTTCATATGTTCTGTGCCTTGACGTCCAGTAATAATTAGAAAAACTTCATTTTTTTTGGCTTGATGAGGATGCCGAATGAGAAGTAGACTTATGGATGGCAGTCTATAAGAGAACAGTATAAGGAAGATTAATAGTAGGATGCAGAATTGGGGCTGCAGACTAAGGAGTGTTGGCTATCCCGTACTGTAAAAAAAAAAAAATAAGCCGAAAAAAACTTCACAACCATGGACAAGTCAAAGGAGTATTTCACAACAGGCCCTTTTTTTTAGAATCCCCAGGGGAATAGTCAAAGTTGAAGACCACATAATTCTTGGAGAAGACAGATGGAAACAAAGATGAAGATGATGGGGAAGACATGGAATGATCTTAAAAGAATGACAAGAAACAGAATGGTTTGGAAAGTATTTGTTGAAGACATATGCTCCACAGGGAGCTGAAAGGTAGCAGAGAGAGAGAGAGAGAGAGATAGAGAGAACTGGGGCACACTTGGAAGATGAAAAAAGGCCTTGCCAAGGAAAAGAAGAAGCAAACGAAAAATACGACGAAGAGAAAGTGGTAGAGTTAGTTGGCAAATTGATTTCCTTTTAAACGAAATATTAACAAGAAACACCCATTTCTTTCACAAAATGTGAAAAGAATGAAGATTTTCATCGTCATTATTATCATTATCATACATTTTCCATCGCTGTACATTACACAGTACATTACACATTACATTACACAGTACATTACACAGTACATTACACAGTACATAAGTGTACTTTGCCATATGTTTCTGCCATAGAAGAGCTTTTAATCTCATGTAATGGACGATAAAAAAAAGTAAAGTACCACCAAGTGGCGTATAGGGAAATATGGTGTTAGTGACCCTATATTTTACAGACCTTCAGCACATGTTTTTTGGGGTAATGTGGTCAGTATTACGCCCGTGCTGCTTTACCGCGGCTCCCTGTAATGGACGATGACTGCTGTTATTGTTTCTCTTATCACTTTTCTTCTTTTTGTCTCTCAGAGGTAGCCTCTTTTTTTATTTTTCCTGATGTTTCCCATTTAAAGGTGTGTGCTTGTGATTCTCTTGTTATTTCTTTCTCATAATATGGCCAACATATGCGCACCTTCTCTTCCTCATTATAATTTTTTATGATACCCTTGCTTGCTTGGTCATATCTCTTTCATTTACATTAGTCTTGAATTAATTCCATTGTGTAGAAAGTATTTCTAGATTAGTCCATATTTTCTTCGTCGTTTTCCAGCTTTTAATGACCACAAATGGTTAGCACATTTGAGGTGAAATACTGTTTTGATTTTATGCTTAAAATATTATTTTTATTTTCGTATTTTCTCAAAGTTTCTGAAAGTCATTGCCGTGTTCTTATATGCACGAGGCGCGTGGAGATTATGCTGCCTCTGACGGCCGCAACGGTGACCCGGAAATGTCCATTTTGATCTGCGTGCCAATTTTACAGAACGCAGCTCGTTCAATAGTAGTAGTAGCCTCCATCAGTCATAGTTGACTGTGGATTTTCAGCGCCCCTAGAAATGTTATTTTTTCTGTTCTTTTCTTTCGCCGCGTATTCTCTTTCTCTATGAATCTGTCTGCTTCTTCTTTGAGGTTAACCTTTAGAGTGTGTTTCCAGAGATTGCGGTCTGCAGCTATGTCTTCCCATGCTGCAGGGTTTATGTTCAGAGTCTTCATGTCGCGTTTACACACATCTACAAATCGAAGTTTTGGGCGCCCCCTAGTTCTTTTACCATATGCCAGTTGTCCGTAGAGTATATCTTTCGGTATGCGGCCATCTTTCAAGCGGTGTATATGGCCAAGCCAGCGTAACCTACGTTATTTGAGCAGCCCGTAGATATTCGGGAGGCCTGTGCAAATCATGACCTCCACGATTGTCACTTAATCGTTCCGGGTTATACCAAGAATACGGCGCAGATATCACATATGGAATGCATTTAGCCTTCTCTCCTGCTTCACATAGGTTGTCCAAGATTCGCTGCCAAACAGGAGGATACTAATTATGTAGGCATTGTTCAATGCGGCTTTTGTTTTGTTTTAATTGATCGTTCAATAGAACAGTACAAAATTAAAACGAGCTATTTTTACAGAACGCAGCGCGTTCACCCGGACAGTATGGACAATCAGGATGAAAAGGTTGCTGAAAAAGTTGCTGAACATATATGGGAATGCACCGCCTGCAGAGAAACCAATCCGTTATAAAGTCTGAAGTCTAAGTCTTATATCTCTTTTCGTCCTTCCTGCTATATGCAATGACGAGACATACACAGTGACCTTCTTTATTCACTGATTTTATTTCTAAATATCTTTTGTCCTGAGAAATGGTACTTATTTTGCCTTCTCTTTGCTGGTTCCAAGTCTTAAAGTGCTGGTCATTGAAAATAGGGCATCTGTTTTTTTCTTGAATTTCTAGTAATATTATATATATATCGAGAGCAAAATCACAGTTTTCTAATTGAGTATCACATTTACAGTCAACACAAATGTTGCTGTATATGATTTCTAACGTAATTAAGGCGCAAAAGATTTCACTGAGTTAAAAGGTTGTAAAATAAATGATACGTGATATTATTAAAAAAAAAAAAACATGTTAACAAAATAAAAAAAAGATATAATCAAGCAAATGTAGACATATTAAACTGAATGTGAGAAGATTTTGCTAAAAATTATTTCACTATTGCAAATTAGAAACAGCATGGATTATAGACACAAAAATCTCTGAAGCGTGTAAAAAAGAAAATAAAAATGGAAAACCTCACAAATATTTATGATCGTTAAAAAAAAAACTAAATAAAAATCTTAGAAGAAATAATATAGAGACACATGATACATGCTCATTCATATATTAAAATAAATTCTACTAATGTAGAACGAGGTAAGAAGTGACAATTTTAGGAATAAAATGTTTAAAAATTGTATTCCGTGCCAAGTTAGAGAGGATTTATTCATTTTCCTTTCGGGTCGAAGACGTCACATAGGATCTCAACAGTGATTGGTTGTTTCTTAGTCCCATGGTTGAGCCTTGCCAGTAATTGTTCTGTGTAGCGGATTCACTTGGTCTGCCTTATTTTCTATTACCAGATATTTGCCAGATGATTACCTAATGGGGATGCCTTTCTTGATTCGTTCTCAGCACATGACTGATGTATTCCAACGTCTTCATCTTATAACTCTCGGCACGCATTCTTATTTAAGTTAGAATATGTCGGAACATAAATCATCACCATCATCAAGTACCTTACCTGCTTGCGTAGGCGATCATGTCTCTCCACAACTTTCGATCTCGACAGTTATTTATCATTCCTGTTTTTCACCTTCTACCACGCATTCCTCTTAAGCTGTTTGGTATCTGTTCCCTTTGCTACCATCTATCTCTTTTAGTCCCTCAACTTTCCCAGTTGTCACAACATAATACAGTTGTTCCCTTCTCTGAAAAATTCTTCTGAATTTAATCTAATAATAATTTAACAATAATCTTGGAAAAGTTTCTTTCTATTTTTGTTTTGGCCTCTTTCAGAACATTTTCATTACTCTTCTTAGCTGTCCATGGTTTTCTCAACACTCGTCTGTAAAACCACATTTTTACAGTATTTTCTCCAGTATTTTCTTTGTCTGTTGTTCATGATTCACATCCATACGTTAAGACTGACTCTACTTCACATTTAAGTTCTCTTTTTCTTGTTTCTATTTTCAACAATGGATTACACAGTATCTTCCTCAATATATTAGGATAGCTGCATTTACCTGAGCCATTCTGCATCTCACCTCTGTTGTACATCTGCTTTATGAAATCAAAAGTGTTCCCATATATTTAAATGCATTTATCTTTTTAAATATTGTTCCACTTGTCTTTATTGTGAATTGTGGTGATGTCTTTTTTCTTTGTTGCTACTATTACTTCTGTCTTTTTGCTATTGAGGCTGAGTCCTTTATTTTTGCGTTCCTTCATTATAATGTCTAACATTTCTTATAACTCATTTTCACTTATTAAGACTGTATCATCAGAATGCTTGAGGTTTTTATTTCATTTTTATTAGTCATTCTCTTTATTTCGTGTGCATCCCTCTTAAATCTGCTTCACTTTCCATAGTTTCGATTTCTAGAGATCTTTGGCTGAGCCCATATATAATATATATCTGACAATATTATAATCAGAGGAACGGGTTAAAGAAAAAGCAACTCTTATTAAATAAAACAACGATAAGTAGAGATCATTTGTATAAGAGAACTTTATTCAACGTATCCTAGCTGAATAAAACTGCTTTTGGAAAAGTAAGATTTACATGGTGCAGAAACATGGACATTAGACAAGAAAACAGAACAGAAAATCGAAGCCTTTGAAATGTGGATTTATAGAAGAATAGGTAGAATTGGATGGAAACAAAAGACAACAAACGATGAAGTTTTAAAACAACTGAAAATAAAAAGAGAACTGCTGAACACAATTAAGACAAGACAAATTACATTTTTGGGGCATGTTAAAAGACACAACAGCCTACTAAAAGTAATATTGGAAGGAAAAATACAAGACAAAAGAGGCAGAGGCAGACCAAGACTAACATGGACGAGTAACATCAAAAGATGGACAAGTCAATCTATGTCAGCCTGCACCATCAAAGCAAGAAACAGAGTAGAATGGCGATCCATGGTAGCCAACCTTCGTTGCGGAGAGGGCACACGATGATGATGATGATGAAGATTTACACATTTCAAATTAGTGACATCGATTAATGTGAATTTGTAGAATGCATTAGTACTGAGGTGAAATTCCATTCAGACAAAAAGCCTTGTAATGAGATATCTAAAACACTCACATTCGTAAACACAGTGAAGACAAAAAAAAAGTAACTGGATAACAGAGAAATTGAAACATGGAAAGCACTAAAATGCCACAAAAAAAACTTTCCAAAGAATGTTTTGTATTACATTGCACAATCGTTAGTATAAAGTAAACACAGACACGTGATGTTCGCTGAAGGAGATTATTAGTAAAAAAAATTACAGCAGTGGTGCCCAAACTTTAGAAACCAACAGATGCCTTGAATGTGGCATTGTGCACGATCGATTTGGTTGCAGCCGCCTTGATGGTGCTATTGTACACCATCCACTTAGTTACAGTCGCCTTAATGGTGCCATTGTACACCATCCCCGTAGTTACGTCTGCCTTGATGGTACCATTGTACACCATCCCCTTAGTTACATCTGCCTTGGTGGTGCCATTGTACACCATCCCCTTAGTTACAGCCGCCTTGATGGTGCCATTGTACACCATCCACATAGTTACAGCCGCCTTGATGGTGCCATTGTACACCATCCACTTAGTTACAGCCGACTTGATGGTGCCATTGTACACCGTCCACATAGTTACAGCCGCCTTGATGGTGCCATTGTACACCATCCACATAGTTACAGCCGCCTTGATGGTGCCATTGTACACCATCCACTTAGTTACAGCCGACTTGATGGTGCCATTGTACACCATCCACTTAGATACAGCCGCCTTGGTGGTGCCATTGTACACAATCCACTTAGTTACACCTGCCTTGATGTTGCCATTGTACACAATCCACTTAGTTACGCCTGCCTTGATGGTGCCATTGTACACAATCCACTTAGTTATAACCGCCTTGATGGTGCCGTTGTACACCATCCACTTAGTTACAACCGCCTTGATGGTGTCATTGTACACAATCCACTTAGTTACAACCGCCTTGATGGTGCCATTGTACACCTTCCACTTAGTTACAATCGCCTTGGTGGTGCCATTGTACACAGTCCACTTAGTTACAACCGCCTTGATGGTGCCATTGTACACCATCCACTTAGTTTTAACCGCCTTGATGGTGCCATTGTACACCATCCACTTAGTTACAACCGCCTTGATGGTGCCATTGTACACCATCCACTTAGTTACAACCGCCTTGATGGTGCCATTGTACACCATCCACTTAGATACAACCGCCTTGGTGGTGCCATTGTACACAATCCACTTAGTTACAACCGCATTGATGGTGCCATTGTACATCATCCACTTAGTTACAACCGCCTTGATCGTGTCATTGCACGCCATCCACTTAGTTACAGCGCCTTCATGATGCCGTTATACGCCATAAAGCTGCCTTGATGGTGCCATTTTACACCATCCGATTAGTTACAGCTGCCTTGATCGTGTCATTGTACGCCATCCACTTAGTTACAGCTGCCTTGATGGTGCCATTGTACACCATCCGATTAGTTACAGCTGCCTTGATCGTGTCATTGTACGCCATCCACTTAGTTACAGCGCCTTGATGATGCCGTTGTACGCCATACAGCTGCCTTGATGGTGCCATTGTACACCATCCACTTAGTTACAACCGCCTTGATCGTGTCATTGTACGCCATCCACTTAGTTACAGCGCCTTGATGATGCCGTTGTACGCCATACAGCTGCCTTGATGGTGCCATTGTACACCATCCGATTAGTTACAGCTGCCTTGATCGTGTCATTGTACGCCATCCACTTAGTTACAGCTGACTTGATGGTGCCATTGTACACCATCCGATTAGTTACAGCTGCCTTGATCGTGTCATTGTACGCCATCCACTTAGTTACAGCTGCCTTGATGGTGCCATTCTACACCACCCACTTAGATACAACCGCATTGATGATGCCGTTGTAAACCATCCACTTAGTTACAACCACCTTGATGGTGCCGTTGTACGCCATACAGCTGCCTTGATGGTGCCATTGTACACCATCCACTTAGTTACAGCGCCTTGATGGTGCCGTTGTACGCCATACAGCTGCCTTGATGGTGCCATTGTACACCATCCGATTAGTTACAGCTGCCTTGATCGTGTCATTGTACGCCATCCACTTAGTTACAGCTGACTTGATGGTGCCATTCTATACCATCTACTTAGTTACACCTGCCTTGATGGTGCCATTGTACGCTATCCACTTAGTTACAATCGCCTTGATGGTGCCATTGTACGCTATCCACTTAGTTACAATCGCCTTGATGGTGTCATTGTACGCTATCCACTTAGTTACAATCGCCTTGATGGTGCCATTGTACGCTATCCACTTAGTTACAATCGCCTTGATCGTGCCATTGTACGCTATCCACTTAGTTACAATCACCTTGATGGTGCCATTGTACGCTATCCACTTAGTTACAATCGCCTTGATGGTGCCATTGTACGCTATCCGCTTAGTTACAATCACCTTGATGGGTCCATTGTACACCATCCACTTAGTTACACCTGCCTTTATGTGCCATTGTACACCATCAACTTAGTTACAGCTGCCTTATGGTGCATTGTACACCATCCACTTAGTTACAACCGCCTTGTTGATGCCACTGTACACCATCCCCTTAATTGCAACCGCCTTGATGGTGTCATTGTACACCATCCACTTAGTTACAACCGCCTTGATGGTGCCATTGTACACCATCCACATAGGTAGCTACAACCGCATTGATGGTGCCATTGTACACCATCCACTTAGTTACAGCGCCTTGATGGTGCCGTTGTACACCATCCACTTAGTTACAGCGCCTTGATGGTGCCATTGTACGCCATACAGCTGCCTTGATTGTGCCATTGTACACCATCCGATTAGTTACAGCTGCCTTGATCGTGTCATTGTATGCCATCCGCTTAGTTACAGCTGCCTTGATGGTGCCATTCTACACCATCTACTTAGTTACACCTGCATTGATGGTGCCATTGTACACCATCCACTTAGTTACAGCTGCCTTGATGGTGCCATTGTACTCCATCCACTTAGCTACAACCGCCTTGATGGTGCCATTGTACTCCATCCACTTAGCTACAGCCGCCTTGATGGTGCCATTGTACACTTAGTTTCCCTGACCTCACTCCCAGATTCCTCTCGATTCAGTGATTAGTTGTCAGTGTGTTTTTGATTCAATAACTAATTGTTAGTGTTTTCTTGATTTAATAACTAATTGTTAGTGTATTCTTGATTCAATAACTAATTGTCAGTGTGTTCTCGATTCTATAACTAATTGTTAGTGTTTTCTTGATTCTATAATTAATTGTTAGTGTGTATTATTCATTAAATAACTAATTCTTCAGTGTGTTCTTTTTTCAATAACTAATTGTCAGCGTGTTCTTGATTCAAAGACTAATTATTGTTTGTGTTTTGTTGATTCAATGACTAATTGTCAATGTGTTCTTTATTCAATAACTAATTCTTCAGTGTGTTCATTATTCAATAACTAATTATCAGCGTGTTATTATTCATTCAATAACTAATTCTTCAGTGTGTTCATTATTCAATAACTAATTATCATCGTGTTATTATTCATTGAATAACTAATTCTTCAGTGTGTTCTTTATTCAATAACTAATTATCAGCGTGTTATTATTCATTCAATAACAAATTCTTCAGTGTGTGAGGTAAAGCTGGCGAACGAAAAAAAAAATATGTATATATATATAACTGATCAAGTCAGGCATGGGTTCATGTCGTGGAATGAGTGGATATATTATACTCAGGAGCTTCTGTAGTGGAAATGATAGCCTCAAACAGGGTGTCGCGAATGCTTTTAAAAAATTGTGTGTTGGAAATTGACAAGGCTTTTAGTGAGTAACGTGGGTGGAGAGAGCCGCGATGGCTCAGTGGTTAGTGAACAGAACTACTAAAGTCAGGAGGGTTAGGGTCAAGCCATAATGACGGTTCAGGTTCATTCATTCATTGAGTGCCATCTCCGCAATGAAGGTTAGCTGCCATAGAGCGCCATTCTGCTCTGTCTCTTGCTTCAATAGAGCAGGTTGTCATAGGCTGATTTGTCCATCCTTTGATGTTACTCGTCCATGTTAGTCTTGGTCTACCTCTGCCTCTTTTACCTTGTATCTTCCCTTCCAAGATTGCTCGGCATAGGTTAGATTGGTCTTAAAGGGGTACCGAATGTTTCTGGGGGAAAATAGTACGGTCTGGAGTGAAAACCTTCACGATGGCATTTGGCGTAAGATAGTAAGCAGTCTTGATTTGTCAGCAGTTTGATAATATATTCGTGTCTTATTCATGATACTGTTTTACTGAGCAGTTTCTCACGAGGCTGAATCTGTTATTGCTAGATATACTGATTGCACGGCGAATGAACTAGACGTATTTGTGGCGCCTGCTCTCTTTTCTTCTGTGACTTTTAATCTTCTGATTGTGACATTATCATTTTCTGGAATGTTGATGTGTCGTTATTTTCAGCATTCATAATATGTGCGTTGATCGCTAGAAAAAAAAATAAGGGCACTAAAGACAGCAATAAAAACGATAGAAACAAATAATTAAGATCAAAATAACTTAATGAAAAAGATGGTTCCAAAAACACAATGTTATAAATATATCTCAAACAGATACAGGGAGGCGAAGGCGCGCCTCACAGCACCAGAGCTGAAAGTTGTCAGCGACCCACAGCTGATGGCTTGCGCCAGGATCGGTGAACCAGAACCAACAATACCCTGCGCCACCTCTCCGTGGTTCCTTTAGTAACAGCCTAACCTGTCTAATCTGGCCAAGCGAATAGGGATCGAAGAGGGAGAAAACCCGGTACTCCAAAATGTCATGCTGAAGTCGCATATGTTGGGTCGAAAGGCGCAAATATCACAGTTATACTGCAAACAACAACACAACGCAGACACGCCCACTTAACGTCCTTTTAAAGGCGGATGATGAAGAAGTGTAGTCCTTTAGTCATTAGGCGAACGCAAGCAAGCAAGCAAACAAGCAAACAATTATGCAAACAAGCAAACAAGCAAGCAAGCACGCAAGCAAACAAGCAAGCAAGAAAGCAAACAAGCAAGCAAACAAGCAAACAAGCAAGCAAACAAGCAAGCAAACAAGCAAGCAAGCAAACAAACAAACAAGCAAGCAAACAAGCAAGCAAACAAGCAAACAAGCAAGCAAACAAGCAAGCAAACAAGCAAGCAAGCAAACAAGCAAACAAGCAAGCAAACAAGCAAGCAAACAAGCAAGCAAGCAAACAAGCAAACAAGCAAGCAAACAAGCAAGCAAGCAAACAAACAAGCAAACAAGCAAACAAGCAAGCAAACAAGCAAGCAAACAAGCAAGCAAGCAAACAAATAAACAAGCAAGTTAGCAAACAAACAAACAAACAAACAAGCAAGCAAACAAGCAAACAAGCCAACAAACAAACAAACAAGCAAGCAAACAAACAAACAAACAAGCAAGCAAACAAGCAAACAAACAAACAAGCAAGCAAATAAGCAAACAAACAAACAAGCAAGGAAACAAGCAAACAAACAAACAAGCAAGCAAGCAAACAAACAAACAAACAAGCAAGCAAGCAAACAAACAAACAAGCAAACAAACAAACAAACAAGCAAGCAAACAAGCAAACAAGCAAGCAAACAAGCAAGCAAACAAGCAAGCAAGCAAACAAGCAAGCAAGCAAACAAGCAAGCAAGCAAACAGTTACAGTTTATCAAACATTACTTTTTCAGCTTTTAGAGATTAAAATTGTCTTCCTGTTTGATACAGGTCACGGGATGACTAGCAATATGTCAATGACTCTCTCGGGGGTAATCTTTGTTAAGGCAATAACCCTGTCGTGATGATTCCTTATTATACATTCCGGATATTACCATTTTCAGACATTTTTGTGTCACTAGCCAGTCGTTTTGACTGATTTCTGGTCCTATTTGTCTGGAGCAGAGATTCTAAACTTGTGGTCCGGGGGCATCGGTGTATGCGAGTCGATAGTTAACCTGGTGATAGAGCCTGTATCAGCAAGGCTGATAAACACGTAAATGATCTCGCTGCTGAAAACTTCCTTTATGAGATCGTTCATGTATTTGTGATTGCATTAGCTCATTATTTAACGGTGAAACTATGTATTTGTCAATGCATTAGCTCTTTATTTAACCGTAAAACCATTATTTGTGATTGTTTTAGCTCATTGTATAACGGTTAAACCATTTTTGTGATTGTTTTAGCTCATCATTTAACGGTTAAACCATTTTTTGTGATGGTATTAGCTCATCATTTAATAGCTAAAGTATTATTTATTTCCTTAGCTCATCATTTTATACTTAAACCATTTTTGTGATTGCATTAGCTCATCATTTAACAGTTGATACCATTATTTGAGATTGTATTAGATCATCATTTAAATTTACACCATTACTTATGACTGCATTAGCAAAAACAATTACAGCAGTTTATCATTTCAGCTATTGACTTCAAAGTATACTATTCTTTTGAGCTTGAGTTCTGTCTTAAATAGCACCCTGTTTCTTTCTATCTCTTCGTTTGATGTTTCTAATCTTCCACAACGTTTTAGTCGTTTCTTTTCCAATTACGTGGTCAAATAAAATATTTTTATTAGTAATAATATATGTATTTTTATTTTGGCCTTTTCCACATCGTCTAGTTCCATTTGTTAGTTGGCACTATAAACTTTGTTAGCAGCGAGAGATCATTGTTTAGTGAACTGGACTACAAAGGACAAGTGGCGGGCCCAATCCTGATCGACTGTCTCCAGGTTCTCCCAGCCATAAATGGGTACCGGAATTTGTCTGGGAAAGTAAAGGTGGGCGGGCGTAATATTTAAAATATTTATTTGTCAAAATATTTGCCGAAGGTCTGTAAAAATTATGGGTATTAACACCATATTCTCTATACGCCACATGGCGAGACGAGGCTCTTTACTTACCTTTTTACTATCAACATTCTTGTATATACCACATTTGTGCCGCTTCTATAATTGTTTTTGCCTATCGTCCGAGATACACGTCCTTATGTTAAGATTACCTCTTCAGTATTAAAGAATTCTTTTTCATATTTCTCCTGACTAAAGAGGGTCGCGCAATATTTATCTCATTCATCGGCATGCAACCGTTTCTTCATTTATTCTGTTTCATCATCTCTGTTGAATGTCTCCCATAGTAAGTTACTATAGCTCATAATGACCTACACCTACAGGCATGCGTTAATACTGCCCCAGTTACTTACAAGGCACCACAGTTATATGTTATTCATTCTACGGTTGGATCTGTCTATCAAATATTGACAAATTCAGTGGCGAGAAAAGCTGCTCAGTAAAATACCAGCCAGCCTAAAACATTAATATTTAACCAAACTACTGATTAATTATAATTGATCACTACCAACCGTGTGTAAAGACGCCGAAGGCCATACACTTACTTTAATATATCATAATGTATTTACAATTACTTAAACTGCATTTTAAAAGATAAAACATATTACAGATTTGTAAGATCAAATGAATTATTCAAATTCGGAGTTCTGGTGTAATTTTTATCAAACATAAAACTGATATATGTGCATATTTCACATACATTTTTTTGCTCCACCTACATAGTTGCTTAAGGAGATATTATCACTGATCAGACTGATTTGGAAATTTGCAATGAAATGTCTAGGAATATTTTCGGACTGATAAAGCAAATCCAGAATTATAGAAGTATTTGTAATAAACGTGCAAGTAATAATGTAGATTGCAGTGGACATTGAAGGCGATATTCTTAACAAATATATCAGAAGATAGATTACGAGACTGTAGTTCCAGGATTTAATGAAATAAACATGACAAACAACAAATATGGACTAGATATGAATATAAAAAAGACTAAAATTATGCTCATAAACAAAGAAAATACTCAAAACCTACAAGTGGCTATCAAAATTAAAGGAATAGACCTGAAGACAGTTCAGAACTACAACTACCTTGGACATACTATAACCAGTGATGGAAAATGTAAAACTGAAATAAACAAAAGAATAGGAAACGGCAAAAAGTAATTTTAATGTCACGAAGAGCATACTAACATAAAAACAAATAACGGGGCTAAAACTAAGAATATCAAAATGTTATATCTTCTTAACAGTCCTATATGGTGCAGAAACATGGACATTAGACAAGAAAACAGAACAGCGAATTAAACCCTTTGAAATGTGTATATATAGAAGAATAGGTAAAGTTAGATGGAAGGAAAAGAAAGCAAACGATGTCTTAAAACAAGTAAAAATGAAAAGAGACCTACTAAGCACAATTCAAACAAGATAAATGCGATTTTTGGGCCATGTTAAAAGACACAACGGCCTACTAAAAATAATCCTAGAGGGGAAAATACAAGGTAAAAGAGGCAGAGGCAGACCAAGATTTACATGGACGAGTAACGTCAAAAGATGGACAAATCAGCCTATGACAACCTGCACCATCAAAGCGAGAGACAGAGCAGAATGGCGCTCCATGGTAGCCAACCTTCGATGCAGAGATTGCACTCGATGGTGATGAGTTCCAAAAAATGTTGTTTCCTTAATTCTGGAAATTTTTCCGGTATTTCTTTCTGAGCTGTGAAAAAAAGCATGGCAACCTTTTATAATTCTATAATAATGCAAAATCTGTTCTATGTTCTTGTCTCTCTCTCTCTCTCTTTCTCTCTCTCTCTCTCTCTCTCTCTCTCTCTCTCTCTCTCTCTCTCTTAAAATGTAAAAAGAAAGATACGTTTAATAAAATGTAATTATGACTCAAAATACAAAGTTCTAGCTATTAAATTCGGTTAAAGAAAATACGTTGAACACACAGTATGGTGACAACCTTTACAACGAAGAACAGTTCAGAATGTTTCTTTGTAAAGCTGTCACCATGCACTATGTTCAACTCATTCTCTGCATACCAGCTTTACCGCAGTGCTGTAATTATTTGTCTGTTTCCTAAAGAGAATACATGTGAACATAGAATCTAGCACATATGCACATATACACGCATACTTACATATGCATATATACATCAACATGCATTCACACATACATACACACATACATAAATACATAGACATGTATTCATACATACATACTCATATGTATTCATTCATATACACATATATAGACACTTACATGTATACATTCATACTTACATGCATACATTCATACTTTCATGCATACATTCATACTTATATGTATACATTAATACTTACATGCATACATTCATACTTACATGCATACATTCATATTTACATGCACGCATGCATACTTACATACATACATACATACATACATACATACATACATGCATACATACATAAATACATTCATCCATATTCATACATATATTCTTAAATAGATACATACATACCACTCGAACACACATAATCATACTTAAATATATATATATATACATACACAAGCAGAGTGAGTCAAAAGTACAGGTACAGAAAGACGTTACAAGTCTGCTCTCAATGCATGGCAACCTATTTTCTCTTTCACCTAACTTTCATGTTCATGTCAGGGTCGATTTAATGGGAATTTTGAATACACATTGTCTATCAGAATTGCAAGTCACAGTCTGTATGGTCTTCTGTTAAACCATTCACAAGACTTTCGACGATGGTTTCCGGTCTATTATGAGCGTTAATGGGCGTAGTGTTCTTCTTGACGTAGACAGCTCATGAGACGGAATTTGCGTGCACAAGTTCGGTGGACTACTCACGAATGTTAGAGCAAGTTTAGTGGCGAGATGACATTCCAGCTGATCACAGGGCAATAACAGCTACAGGACTACTCACGAATGTTAGAGCAAGTTTAGTGGCGAGATGACATTCCAGCTGATCACAGGGAAATAACAGCTACAGGACTACTCACGAATGTTAGAGCAAGTTTAGTGGCGAGATGACATTCCAGCTGATCACAGGGCAATAACAGCTACAACTGATAAATCCAACTGATTTCTGAGACAAATATGTCAGATATTTTGGCGGGCCAATGTCCTCTTTTGGGAACCACGATAGCTCAGTGGTTAGTGAACTGGACTACAAAGGACGTGGGGTAGGGTTCGATCCCAACCGACGGCTTCCGGGTTCACCCAGCCTCAAATGGGTACCGGATTTTTTTTCTGGGAAAGTAATGCAGCACGGGCGTTATACCGACCACATTACCCCAAAAATCATGTGCTGAAGGTCTGTAAAATATAGGGTCACTAACACCATATTTCCTTATACGCCACTTGGCGTGACGGAGGTACTTTACTTTTTTTACTAATGTCCTCTTTTCATGATGAGGAGACTAGACATTTTCTGTCTCAGTAGACTGATTCCAAGTACACTTGTTCGATCGTCATAAAGGTTTCACACCGTCTTTCGTAATTAAATGCTAAAATAATAAATAATGAAATATTATACAATCGGAACTGTACAACTACTGTAGGTCAATATGCACGCACACACGTGTGTGTATGTGTTGTGTATGTTTGTATGCATGCATCACTGCATATCGTATAAGAGCATAGCATATCATAATGCAACAGAACGTAGCGCAATATAATATAACATATGGTTTCATATAATGTAATAGCCTTTAAGATGACATGATATGACATGATGTAAAATAATATAATGTGATACAACACTTTGTAATGAAATGTAGCGTAACATAATATAATTGATATCATGCAATGCTTTATAATTTAGTTTAACACAGTGTTTTTACTGCAATACATACGAATCCAAAGAATACGTATCGACCAACACAATACGGTGTCGTTAGTCTCTACATGTTGTAACTTGTGGGATATTTTCGTAGAAGATCTGAACACGTGTGTACTTGTTAGATGTGTAACGAGAGTGAGCTGTTGACTATACTACACAAAAATCAACAATACATTTCAACGTACTTTTCTATTATGCAGCACTTCTTTTTTTACTGACATACATTTCCCGAAATTGAATTTTATTTTGATAATAAAACACAATGATCTTGCTTCTCAATATATTTGCGATGTGTCAACAATTCCCATGAAAGCATGGCTTAGGTTAATGTTGCAGCAACCTTCTCTCTCCATAACACGTAGACAGTATCTGTTTGTTAAATTGCTGACAAAAATCTCGCATTTATCTTGAATCCCCAAGCTCCAATGTGAATTTCGGAGCTTTCTGTAATTATATTGTTATGAGTTGTTCGTGCAGTCAACATACTGGGGTATTGTTTTCTCATTTAAACATGTTGCATTTTGATATAATCGTCAACTATCCTTGATAATGGATGTAGATTTTTAGTTTATTCTGAGTCGGCATTTAATTGATGTTAAATTTGATCAGAGAAAAATAATTCTGATAACCCTTTCTTCTTCCACTTCTTCTTCTTCCACTTCTTCTTCTTCTTCTTCTTCTTCTTCTTCTTCTTCTTCTTCTTCTTCTTCTTCCACTTCTTCTTCTTCTTCTTCTTCCACTTCTTCTTCTCCCACTCTTCTTCTCCCACTCTTCTTCTTCCACTTCTTCTTCTTCCACTTCTTCTTCTTCTTCTCCCACTCTTCTTCTCCCACTCTTCTTCTTCCACTTCTTCTTCTTCCACTTCTTCTTCCTCTTCTCCCACTCTTCTTCTCCCACTCTTCTTCTTCCACTTCTTCTTCTTCCACTTCTTCTTCTTCTTCTCCCACTCTTCTTCTCCCACTCTTCTTCATCCACTTCTTCTTCTTCCACTTCTTCTTCTTCTCCCACTCTTCTTCTCCCACTTTTCTTCTTCCACTTCTTCTTCTTCTTCTCCCACTCTTCTTCTCCCACTCTTCTTCTTCCACTTCTTCTTCTTCCACTTCTTCTTCCACTTCTTCTTCCACTTCTTCTTCCACTTCTTCTTCTTCCACTTCTTCTTCCACTTCTTCTTCCACTTCTTCTTCTCCCACTCTTCTTCTTCCACTTCTTCTTCTTCTTCTCCCACTCTTCTTCTCCCACTCTTCTTCTCCCACTCTTCTTCTCCCACTCTTCTTCTTCCGCTTCTTCTTCTTCTTCTCCCACTCTTCTTCTTCCACTTCTTCTTCTTCTTCTTCCACTTCTTCTTCTTCTTCTCCCACTCTTCTTCTTCCACTTCTTCTTCTTCTTCTTCTTCCACTTCTTCTTCTTCTTCTCCCACTCTTCTTCTTCCACTTCTTCTTCTTCTTCTCCCACTCTTCTTCTTCCACTTCTTCTTCTTCTTCCACTTCTTCCTCATCCACTTCTTCTTCTTCCTCTTTTTCTCCCACTCTTCTTCTTCCACTTCTTCCTCTTCATCTTCTTCCACTTCTTCTTCTTCCACTTCTTCTTCTTCTTCCACTTCTTCTTCTTCCACTTCTTCTTCTTCTTCCACTTCTTCTTCTTCTTCCACTTCTTCTTCTTCTTCTTCCACTTCTTCCTCATCCACTTCTTCTTCTTCCTCTTTTTCTCCCACTCTTCTTCTTCCACTTCTTCCTCTTCATCTTCTTCCACTTCTTCTTCTTCCACTTCTTCTTCTTCTTCCACTTCTTCTTCTTCCACTTCTTCTTCTTCTTCCACTTCTTCTTCTTCTTCCACTTCTTCTTCTTCTTCTTCCACTTCTTCCTCATCCACTTCTTCTTCTTCCTCTTGTTCTCCCACTCTTCTTCTTCCACTTCTTCCTCTTCATCTTCTTCCACTTCTTCTTCTTCCACTTCTTCTTCTTCTTCCACTTCTTCTTCTTCCACTTCTTCTTCTTCTTCCACTTCTTCTTCCTCTTCCACTTCTTCTTCTTCTTCTTCCACTTCTTCATCATCCACTTCTTCTTCTTCTTCCTCTTTTTCTCCCTCTCTTCTTCTTCCACTTCTTCCTCTTCATCTTCTTCCACTTCTTCCTCTTCCACTTCTTCTTCTTCTTCCACTTCTTCTTCTTCCTCTTCTTCTTCTTATTCTTCCTCTTCTTCTTCTTATTCTTCCTCTTCTTCCACTTCTTCTTCCTCCTCTTCCTCTTCTTATTCTTCCTCTTCTTCCACTTCTTCTTCCTCTTCCACTTCTTCTTCTTCTTCCACTTCTTCCTCTTCCACTTCTTCTTCTTCTTCCACTTCTTCTTCTACTTCCACTTCTTCTTCTTCCACTTCTTCCTCTTCCACTTCTTCTTCTTCTTCCACTTCTTCTTCTTCCACTTCTTCCTCTTCCACTTTTTCTTCTTCTTCCACTTCTTCTTCTTCCACTTCTTCTTCTTCCACTTCTTCCTCTTCCACTTCTTCTTCTTCTTCCACTTCTTCTTCTACTTCCACTTCTTCTTCTTCCTCTTCCTCTTCTTATTCTTCCTCTACTTCCACTTCTTCTTCTACTTCCACTTCTTCTTCTTCCTCTTCCTCTTCTTATTCTTCCTCTACTTCCACTTCTTCTTCTACTTCCACTTCTTCTTCCTCCTCTTCTTCTTCTTATTCTTCTTCTTCCTCTTCCACTTCTTCTTCTTCCACTTCTTCTTCTTATTCCTCTTCTTCTACTTCCACTTCTTCTTCTTCCTCTTCTCCTTCTTATTCTTCTTCTTCCTCTTCCACTTCTTCTTCCTCTTCCACTTCTTCTTCCTCTTCTCCTTCTTCCTCTTCCACTTCTTCTTCTTCTTCCACTTATTCTTCTTCCACTTCTTCTACTTCCTCTTCTTCTTCTACTTCTACGCTACTATTACTTGTGTGTTTACCCGACAACTCTTCAGCGTTCGCTATTTAGAAGATAGCTGAGTTGACGTAAATGTATTATGGCACATCGTTTAAGCAAGTGTATGTATGTATGTAGATGTGTGTATGTATGTAGGTATGTATGTAGGTCTGTGCATGTGTGTATGTTATGTATGTGTATGTTATGTTTGTATGTATATAAATATGTATGCATGTATGTATGAAAGTATGGTGCATGCATGTATGTAGGCATGCATATATGTATATATGGTATGTATATAAGTATGTTAGTATGATACATATTTGTATGTATGTATGTATGTATGTATATTTGTATGCTATGTATGCAAGTAGGGAGGTGCGATAGCGCAGTAGTTAGTGAACTGGACTACAAAGGACAAGAGGTAGGGTTCGATCTCAATCGACGGCTTCCGGGTTCACCCAGCCTTTAATAGGTACAGGATTTTTTTCTGGGAAAGTAAACCGGCACGGGTGTCATACCGACCACATTACCCCAAAATCGATGTATGTATGTATGTATGTTAGTATGTATGTAGGCATGCGTGCATGTATGTATGCATGTCGGCATTCATGTATGTATGTTATGTTTGTAAGTATGATACATGTATATATATGTTACGTATGTCGTGTATGTAAGTATGATGCATGTATGTAAGCATGTATTTATGGGCGAGTACATCTAAGAATCAATTATGATGTTTCAGGAGTTGTTATGCTCAAAAGGCAACAACAGTAGAGGAAGCGATATACGAGTCATGATTCACTCTATTCCTATTAGCATAGAAACGCCAAATAAACACTTATCGATCTTGGAGACTACATATGGTGATCAGAATGCCTTCCCTTACAATATTTCGTATAATTATATTCTTATTATCCTCAGTATCATTTCTATGGAAATAAACAACAGATTGTATCCAAATTTTTTTAAACAGCATTTTGATACAAATTATTATGCCATGCAATAACAAAATCAACTAGAATGAATAATACAGACTGAGGCAAACAAATATTTATATGTTTTATTTTGATACGTGGACCGGAAAGAATTAAATCCATCATATCCATACATAAACCATGATATTTCAGAGAATGATAATATCTCCCTTTCTCTGAACTGAATCTGAGTTAATTTCTCCTGCTTTCAATATGAAAATTATGTCTCTATTCTCTCCAGATTTGACCATCATTAAAGAAAGACAGATGTCTCTCGACCAACCAGAACAATGACCTGTGTTTTTCCCTATGGATCCGCATTTGCATTTAAAATAAAGCTGCAGAGATGTCCAACATTATAGGAACACAGAAAGTACATAAAGACACTAGCCCAGCTATTCCAGGACAAATTGCATAGGGGTCAACAGTCTCATGAGAACTGTTTTCTTTCAATATATTCAAAAGGGCGTTCGCAAAAACATGAGTACAAAATAATAAAAAAATTGTACGGTGTTTATAAGTTATATTTATTTCTTTTCCGTAACCGCTTTATAGTTTTTTTCGTTTTTTTTTTGGTAGGGGTTTTTTTTTTATTTCACTGGGAAGGAGCTGGAAAGCATCCAATAAATTTATAGGATTTTAACGGTCCCAACATACGTATTTTAAACTTTCATCATCATCATGTGCCATACCGGTTGGCGTAGGCGATTATGTCCTTCCACAATCTTCTATCTACAGTGCATCGTATCAGTTCTGTTGTTGACTGTTTTCCATGCCATGACACCAAGCTATCCAGTATTTCTCTCTTTGTCGTCCGCGATCTCTCTTTCCTTTTACTTTGCCAGTTGTAACCAAGTATTCCAACTTTCCTCTTCTCATGATGTGCCCGAAAAATGTTGATTGTTTCTTTCTGATGTTTTTTAGCAGCTCCCTTTTTGTGTTGGCCTTTTTGAGAATGTCCTCATTGGTCTTTTTAGCTGTCCAGAAAACTTTCAACATTCTTCTGAGAAATCCCATCTCTGTGGCCTCTAATCGTCTTGTCATTTGTTTGTTTACTTCACAAAAATTTTCAAACTTTACAAGTAATTAAAAACTTGAATTAACGCAAGTTTACGTTCTCACTTTATGGTTTTTTTGACAACGATAATACAAATGTAGTTTGTATTACAATGTAAGTAAACCAACACTCCAGGGGCCTGGTATCTTGCCCTTTTCTCTTTTAATGGGATGAAAGAATTCCAGTCAACTTTTACTTCAAACAAAAGTACTTGTATTTGTATGTAGTAACATCATCAGCATGCACGGAAAACTAATGCAACGTAGCTGTTTTTTCCGGTGTGGAGTTTCATTTGATCATTTCAACTTGTAAAGAAAATAGTGACCAGGATAGGTCACGCTATAAAAGCTTAAGGGTGGATGTCAATGGAGATGATTGGTATTGTCAAGCCAAGTGGCACTAAAGAGTTCAGAGATGTCTGGACA
Source organism: Megaustenia siamemsis (assembly GCA_032433765.1). Classification (NCBI taxonomy): domain Eukaryota; kingdom Metazoa; phylum Mollusca; class Gastropoda; order Stylommatophora; family Ariophantidae; genus Megaustenia; species Megaustenia siamemsis. The sequence goes on from JAVIAB010000073.1 coordinate 50,455,214, forward strand.
AGAAAGAAAGTAAAGATGTGTGAAATTAGGAATGAGGAGAAGATAGAGATGTATCAAAAGGAATGAAAGTAGGAAATATAAAAAAGAATGAAGGTATAGATGTATTATAAGGAATAAGAGTAGAAATGTATAACAAAGGAATGAGGGTGGGTAAGTATCAAAAGTATTGAAGGTAAAGATGTATTTAAAAGAATGAAGGTAGAAATGTATAACAAAGGAATGAGGGTGGGTAAGTATTAAAAGAAATGCGGGTACAGATGTATTAAAAGGAATGGAGGTAAAGATATATTATGAAGAATGAAGGTAAGGAAATATCAAAAGAAATGAAGGTAGAAGAGATGTATTAAAAGGGATAAAGGTAAAGATTTAAAAAAATGAAGTTGGATAAAGAAGGAATTTTCAAGAATAAAGAACTTTAAAACAAAAGATTAGACATATATTGAACACTTTATTAGTGTTAACGAAGAAATCATTGAAGGTCTGACAGAAATGAAGGAGTAGAGAATTTAGAAGATGATGGGGAAAAAGTAAGAGAAGAAGAAGATATGAAGTGGAATGAGAAGAAAAAAGAAGAAGCAGGAAAATAATTAGCAAATAAAAAGAAGTGGAAGCAAAGAGGTATAAGAGGTCAATGAGGAAATGCAGAGAATGAAAAGAAGAAATAGTAGAAGACGGAATGAAATAAATGAAAGCATAAGAAGGCGCAGAGAAAGAAAAGAAGTAGTAGAAGAAAGAGTAAAGGAGAGTAAGACACGAAGTATTAGATAATGAAGAAAAGGAAAAGAAGAAGATGAAGAAGTGAAATATAAGAAGTAGTAGAAAAGAAAGAAAGTGATGAAATAAAAGACACTCACAAGTGCCAGTCTTCTAAGAATATTAAACATATTTAATGTTATTTTCGGCTTCTTTGTGAGGAAACAGAATGTTACGATTTGTACTTTTGTACTGAACTACTTTCCCTTTTGACTCAGGTGGCCTGCGCCCTAATTTATCATGTTCTATCTGTCCTTCCCTTCACCAATAATTATATTACACATTTTTTTTAAGAACTGATACATTTTGTTTCAATTATTCTTCCACGTGGCTCTTCAATCTAATAAATATTCCTGCTTGTGCGATCTTCTAAAACCATTTTTGGCGCAACATTATGGATTATTCACTACAATTCTACGTTCTTCCCTGTTATCTACTAGATTGTTGGAATGTTTTCCCTGTTGTGTTTATCATTTATGTCTTTTATTATTTTTCTCTCCTTTATTTATCTATAACAATGCATGGTGTAAAGTGGTTTTTAAATTGCCACTTAATTCTTGTAGCATACCAACATAATGTATATTTCTTTGCAGAAATAAGTTACACAATATATGGAAACAGTCAACATTTTGTGAGCACAACATGAGAAGAGGAAGTTGGAATACTTGGTTACAACTGGCAAAATTAATTTAAGGAAAGGGAGATCGCGGACGACAAAAAGAGAAGATACTAAATAATTTGGTGTAATGGCATGGACAATAATTCAACAACAGAAATGATACGATGTACTGTTGATAGAAGATTGTGGACGACATGATCGCCTACACCAACCGGTATGGCACATGATCATGATGACGATGTATGTACTTAATTTAGCTCTGATGATTTTACCAACTATCCGGCATTTACAAATTGCCTGGCTACTAACGGTACATTTCATTTCCACGTATTTTTTTTTCTTGTCACATAATTACGTGATCTTCAATAAGATAATTGAATTTTATTTCAGCTCTCATAAGCATTTATTTATCAACATTGTTTAAAAAAAAAAAAAACTTTCTAGCTTGACGCAATATTCATTCCTTAATCGAGATGGAATTTACAAATGAGAATTTAGAAAAGATACATGATAACTGTACACAGTTGCGTCTAAGTTAGTTAGACAATTAATTTGTTTGTTAATTAGCTAGTTCCTCTAGGGCAAATATTTATCTATGTCTGAAGACTCACTGATAGGTGAGTTCTTATTGGCCCTCTTTTGAGCCTTCTCTATAAATTGCACTTATTTTTCTAGTCTTCTTTGGTTTCTTTTACCACCTGGTACCCATATGCAAGGAGCCGTGACAGCTCAGTGGTTAGCGAATTGGACTACAAAGGTCAAGAGGTAGGGTTCGATACCAACCGACGTCTTCCGGGTTCACCCAGCCTTAAATGGATACCGGATTTTTCTGGGAAAGTAAAGCAGCACGGTCGTAATACCGAACACATTACCACAAAAATCATGTGCTGAAGGTCTGTAAAGTTTATGGTCACTAACACCATATTCCCTATACGCCACTTGGCGTGACGGGTGCTCTTTACTTTACTTACTTATCCGTATGCAAACCTGGGGTGGAAGTCATTTTTCGTCCACTCTGAAAAACTGACCGATGTACCCCCAGGGTCTTTTTTTTGTAAAAAACTTGATTATATTCTTGTTTGGGTTCTTCTCTTACAGTTTAATTTGGCGCGAACTTTCTCCAATCTTTGGAGACATTAATTTTAAAAGATAATTTGTACCTGTTCGAGAATTAGAGAGGATTTCCAGCTGTGCCATCCCACATGTTAGCACTGAGATCAAGCAAATGTTGAACGTATAAATCATAGCCGGTTTTAAATTGCAGACATTGATTTGTAACACTGTGGCTTCTTTGCATCTGTTGAAACAGGGTATAGCAGTGATAAGTTTGAAACAGGGTATAGCAGTGACAAGTTTGAAACAGGGTATAGCAGCGAGAAGTTAAGTGAGTTAAATGGGAGCTAGGTGGTAAACAAAGGGGGAGATAAAGAGGGGTGAGTGATAGGTGTTCAGGTGTGCGTGAAATAGGTGAACGAAGCAAAAGGGCACGAGCAATAGAAGGAAAGCGGGAGAAATGGGAAACAAGGGAGAAAACAAATCAGTAGCAACCGGGCAGTGGTTCGATGCGGACGTCTGTAGAAATACAGTCGGTACCGTGAACTAGAGAAGTTAGAAAGTTAGTAGTTAAGTTAGTTGGAGGGCGACAGCCACTCAAGTTAGTTGTGTGAATTTCCTGGAGACTTGACAGTTAGATGTGATTAGTTGTGATACTAGGTTAAGCTAGGCACAGTAGAGCTGTACTATGAATGGCAGATAAATGTTCATGTTACAAATATTTGCAAGGACTTGATTGTAAATCAGGTGGGTACAGCATTATGAGATTTAGAAGATCATGTGTGGTCGCCTACGTGTGAAGACTTAGTATAAGTATTGCCAAAGAGGGACATTTAGCAGAGCTTGGATAGCTCACACCACGTGTAGAGACGTTATTCCGATCCTGTGTGATCGCCTACATCGGAAGACTTAATATAAGTTGCTCCACAGAGACATTAACAGAGCTTGGAGATCTCACCACATGTGTAGAGGCAGTATTCAGATCCTGTGGGATCGTACACAGACGGAGACTTAGTGTAAGTCTGGATAGACATTCATAGAACTGTTATAGTGGAAACTAGTACAAAGCAAGTAGACTAGCAAGTTGTTTGGTGCTGACATGAAACTGTGTCGGCTGACTCTGACATAGGACGAGAGGAAGACAACATTGCCTTCAGCTCTGAGGTTAAAGGAGCAAGGCAGGAGATACATATGTTACTTCTTATGCTGTGTATTTGTAAATGGTGATGGATGAGCTGGAAATGTTTCATATGACAATTCAACTGTTCTATGTGCAACTCATAGGTGTTGAGAGTGAATTGCAGAATGTTAGTTGTCTGGATAGCCCTAGCGATGAACGAATGCAGGGGTCGCGGTGCAATAAAGATACCACAACGTGAAGTCAGTGAAGAATCGATCACGTGCAAGCGAGGGAGGCAGTGCAAGGAATTTGGCTATCAATCCTTCATGAAGGCCAACTGGTGAGGGCTCGGGCCATTGCGGGCTTTCACATAAGAGGATGATTGTTGAATAAGGGCCCTCTGGCCATCAATAAGATCTGCATACGCTGGGGAACAACTCAGCCGGCTCAAAGAGCAGTAACAAGGTGGCAAGGCTGTCTTTTGGTCTGGTGGCAGACTAACCTGTCGTTGGTCCTCTACCTGTCACTCATCAGCAAGTCAGAAAATCGATGGGAGGCTGGCCAACCCAGGCATGGCTGGGCTCAGTGAGTGAGTCCGGGTCAACGTGGCAGAGCGGCGGTTCAACAGAGGGGTTGTCAAGTTCATACCCAGCTGTCACAGCAAGTTGTCTGTGGCGTCATTCAAGAATGAAGGTGTAATCAAGAGCATCAAGAAGGTTAATGTTAATCTTCTTAGTCATAATCGTTCAGAACAAGTGAAAGAACGGTAACAAGATGTGAAGGTTAACATATGAAGGAAATGATTAATAAAAGAAAGAAGAAAGGAAAGGATATTACACTGTCATCGTCGCTTAGTCAGTTAAGCATCGTCAACGGAAGTCAGTCATCGGGCAACGTCATTCAATCATCGGACAAAGTCAGTCAGTCATCGGACAAAGTTAGTCAGTCATCGGACAAAATTAGTCTGTCATTGGACAAAATCAGTCAACCATTGGACAAAGCCAGTAAATCATTGGACGAAGTCAGTCAATCATCGGACAAATGTAGTTAATCATTGGACAAAACCAGTCCATCATTAGACAAAGTCAGTCAATCATTGGACAAAACCAGTCAATCATCGGACAAAGTCAGTCAGTCATCGGACAAAGTTAGTCTGTCATTGGACAAAATCAGTCAACCATTGGACAAAGCCAGTAAATCATTGGACGAAGTCAGTCAATCATCGGACAAAGCCAGTCAATCATTGGACAAAGTCAGTCAATCATTGGACAAAACCAGTCAATCAACGGACAAAGTCAGTCAGTCATCGGACAAAATTTGTCTGTCATTGGACAAAGTCAGTCATTCATTGGACAAAGTCTGTGAATCATTGGACAAAGCCAGTCAATCATCGGACAAAGTCAGTCAATCATCGGACAAAGGTAGTTAATATTCCAGATTATGGTTATGGTTATGGAAGGCCCCGGTATCACAGCAGACGAATTACAATCCATAATTGCTCAACCACCCGTGGCAGTGAAATCATCCGAATTAATATCTCATCTCCCGAACAAAGAAAGGTAACTATAGTCTCCATCATGGCTGTCTCAGCACACGACAAAAGACATAGGACGAAACCGCACAGAAAGTGAACACAGCCATCTGTTCCCTGTCTTACGATATCATCATTCAAGCAATTGGAATACCGAAACACGATCAAAACGGATGAAACGCACAGCTCACGGTGTGCACAGAGCACTTAACTCAGTAGCTCCTGCAGCAAGTCGGACTTGGAATATGAGAAAACTGCAACAAGGAACACTTTACAGAAACAGTCTATAATGGTCCTGTAGCCTATCCGCCATATTGACCGGAAGTACAAGTGCTCCCGAAAATGTTGATTGTCCAATTAAAAAAAAAGCAAAGCGCTTGAATATACTAGGACATCATTTTTGTCTCCAAATCCGAACACATGAAGCACAGTTATTCCTCGGATTATCCACACCCGACATCGAACAACAGTCCAAGCGCTGAGATCTCCCCTCAATGTTAATCTGTGAAATGATAAACCAGTCCACAAGTCTATCCAGATTCTTTCGTGATAATACAGAACGATCTCAGCTCAATGTGGAAGTTTCATAAGACCAGCAATCACCTGCATAGCAATGGTACATTTCAAAAGCTGGTTAACTTTTGAAAAAGAATGTAAACATTTTTTATTTTACTTTTGAAATGTCTCCCAGCAGCGATCTGTAGGCTAATCTTTATTTTTGTTTTCATTTTCAGCTGCCAAGAATTATTTTACTTCCTCAAGTTGATTGCGTGAAAACCTTTTATTCACCCGGGTCTCTGATTGAACTAGGCACTTGATCTTCCCTATCTTGACATTAAAGGTCACCTTCTATTGAACTGACGATCTGGGCACAAAAAATTAAAAATGGGCACATTGTTGGTCATATATTTCCAATTATATAATTATTTTGTCTTATATTATCTTTAACTGTTTCAACGATACCTGTGAACAGTTAACCGGGAACTGTACATGCAAAGGGACGTTCTACGGGTCAGACTGCACTCTCAAATCTCCGGACAACTGTTTGAATGGAACCTGTGAACAGTTAACCGGGGCCTGCGTCACGTATGTCGATGATTCCCACGTTAAGAAGAGTCTGCCGACTACAACAAACCCAAGCATATGGATACTTTTCGCGTTCGCTGCTCTTCTACCTTCTCTTCTGCTTCTCTTGCATTGAGCCATGGCTCAATTCTCAGTGTATATCCGTGCTAGTCGTAGCTCATATCTTAGTGGGTGTCTGCGATAGCCATAGCTGATATCTTAGTGTGTGTATGTGCTGGCCATGGCTCATATCTTAGTGTATATCTGGGCTGGCCATGATTCATATCTTAGTGTGTTTCTGTGCTAGACATGGTTTATATCTTGGTGTATTTCCTTGAAGCCATGGCTCATATCTTAATGTGTTTCTGTGCTAGCCATGGTTCATATTTTATTGTGTTTCTGAGCTAGCCATGGCTCATATCTTAGCTTGTGTGTGTGTGCTAGCCATGGCTCATATCTTGGTGTGTGTGTCATGTTAGTCATATCTCATATCTTGGTGTGTCCGTGTTAATCATGTCTAATATCTTTATGTGTATCTGTGTTTAGTCATATTTCATATCTTAGTGTGTATCTATGTTAGTCATGTGTCATATCTTTGTGTGTGCATGTCTGGGTTAGTAATATCTCATATCTTTGTGTGCATGTTTATGTTAGTCATATCTCATATCTTTGTGTGTGCATGTCTATGTCAGTCATATCTCATATCTTTGTGAGCGTGTCTATGTTAGTCACATCTCATATCTTTGTGTGTGCATATCTATGTCAGTCATATCTCATATCTTTGTTTGCATGTCTATGTTAGGCATGTGTCATATCTTTGTGTGTGCATATCTATGTTAGTCCAATCTCATATCTTTGCGTGCATGTCTATGTTAGTCATGTGTCATATCTTTACGTGTATGTCTGTGTTAGTCATATCTTGATGTGTGTCAGTGTTAGTCATGCCTCGTATCGCTGTGTACATGTCTGTGTTATTCACATCTCATATCTTTGTGTGTGCATGTCTGTGTTAGTCACATCTCATATCTTTGTGTGTGCATGTCTGTGTTAGTCACATCTCACATCTTTGTGTGTGAATGTCTGTGTTAGTCACCTCTAGTGACTCGGGCAGATGATGCTCGTAAACCTGGGAGGGCCGACCATCTAAGGGCAGAATCCCCCTACAGAAAAGATAATCTGCTGCCTTGCAGGAAGATTAGGAACAGTCAAAGGCTAAGGAAAGCAAACCTGAACAAAATACTGGCGGAAATCGGATGCACTGGGCCACTGGCGCAGAACACAGTGCAACGTATTAACGGGTGTTCAATCAGAGTGGATCTGGCAGACTCTAATTTTGATGTTCTGTCTGTGGGGGCGATCAACACACTTAACCTGACAGCTGACTTCATGTGAGCGTCTGGAATCCTACTCTGGTTGAGTCCTGATCGCAGAGAGAGAGAGAGAGAGAGAGAGAGAGAGAGAGAGAGAGATAGAGATATTATATTTATCTTATATTATCATAACCACAAGTGTTTGAAGTAGTTGTGAGGTGTTGTAATTGTCTGTTCCAAGCTTAGTGTGGTACTGGCAAATCCGTGCCACAGTGACATTTTTGTAGTATTGTCTACCTGCTTGACGCTTGGTCTTCCTCGAGAATTGAAACCAAAAAGCAGAATGTGTCTGCGAACAACGGTAGCTGCTTATGTTGCAATCTCATGACACGAACATTTTACTTTCTGTTTATGTATTCATTTACTGGTGAAGTTCCAACAATCGTTCTTCTGTCATCGTGTTTAATTTTGTCCTTCATAGGAATAGGGAGCCGCAATAGTTCAGTGGTTAGCGAACTGGACTACAAAGGACAAGGTGTAGGGTTCGATCCCAATCGACGGCTTCCGAGTTCACCCAGCCTTAAATGGGTACCGGATTTTTTTCTTGGAAAGTAAAGCAGCACGGGCGTAATACCGACCATATTACCCCAAAAATCATGTGCTGAAGGTTTGTAAAATATAGGGTCACTAACACCATATTTGCCTATACGCCACTTGGCGTGACAGGGGTACTTTACTTTTTTTTTTTCATTGGGATATTAATGCTTTGTTTCTTTCATGTATCTTAAAAATAACATATTATATTATTTTTGTGCTTTTAATGAATATGTCTGACATTGATATGTCTTTCCGCATGTATTATCTGTATTTGTTGAATATACGCTTTCACCATTGTTAAGACATCCAAACATTTCTATGCCAGCTAAACAACAAATGATAAACAGCATTTTCATACCAACTTTGTGCAATGAAAGTCAAACACGGACCATTTCTAAATCACAATTAAGAAAGATCAATACATGTGAGATGCGATGCTTGAGAAAAGTAACAAACAACACAAGAAGAGATAGAATACCAAATGAAACTATAAGAAAAATGGTAGGAACAAAACCCTGCCAAGAATATATAGAACAACAACAACTTAAATGGTTTTGCCACCTGGTCAAAATTAATCCGCACCAATCACCATCAAGGGCGTTCTTCTCGAGAATGCATGGAAAAAGACCAAGAGGAAGACCCAGAAGAAGATGGATAGATGCAGTGACAGAGACATGTAACAACAAAGGAAAATCACTAATTCAGACAGTTCGAGCAGCTCAAGAACGACAAATGATATAAACCACGACACCTTTTAGGTATCAGTGAAAGAGAAAAGAAGTTGAATAAACGTCTACACGATATTGACAGCTCTGCACAATGTATGCAATGTAAAAGGTGATAATTGCCAGGTTTATTTGATTTGTTTTTTTTCGTTTGTCACAAGGTCGCAGCACAACTGATTAACGTAACAGCAATCGCAACAGCAATTTATTTGTAGATGTGTGACGTTCTTTTATTATTGTTTTTGTTTGTGTTGAAGGGCTATGTAGAGCTAGTCCTGACGTATAGTTGAGCATCCACGACTACTGTGTTAAGTTTAGTTTAGTTCAGACGATGAAAAATCAGCATTGCACAACAGAGAACTCCATATTACTCAGATCCCCCTTTTCAGGACTGTCTCCAGTATGAAGCACGCCAACCATGAAGCACGCCAACCATGAAGCACGCCAACCATGAAGCACGCCAACCATGAAGCACGCCAACCATGAAGCACGCCAACAATGAAGCACGACAACCATGAAGCACGCCAACCATGAAGCACGCCAACCATGAAGCACGCCAACCATGAAGCACGCCAACCATCAAGCACGCCAACCATGAAGCACGCCAACAATGAAGCACGACAACCATGAAGCACGCCAACCATGAAGCACGCCAACCATGAAGCACGCCAACCATGAAGCACGCCAACCATCAAGCACGCCAACCATGAAGCACGCCAACAATGAAGCACGACAACCATGAAGCACGCCAACCATGAAGCACGCCAACCATGAAGCACGCCAACCATGAAGCACGCCAACCATGAAGCACGCCAACAATGAAGCACGACAACCATGAAGCACGCCAACCATGAAGCACGCCAACCGCACATCAATAAAAACACCGACGATGACTTCAGATGAAATGCACGAACTCCGTATCACTGGCAAAGACCTTGATCCCAACCTCTTTATTCGTTTTCTACTAAATGAGTGGCAGGTGACAGTGACCGTACTGCTTTCTTCCCTGACCGTAATCAGAGCCCGGTAGTCCAGATGACCAGGTTTGTCAGGCAAGAAGAACTTTTGGAGGATTCAGCAATGCAATTATGCAGAGAAATGCTGAGAGTTGCACGAAATGCTGAAAATGAAAAAAAAAAAACGAAAAGCGTTCTAATTGAGATAAAAGCTGAAGGAAATTCTATTGTCAACGTGATACGGAAATAAATATAATTTTTTTAAAAAATATATATTGAGAAGGGAGAGTTGGGACATTCACCCCACTAGTTACAGCCGTTCGGAGACTACCTGTGTTAGATTATATTTGGCTTTATTTCATGGAGTGTTTTATGTATTTCATTATTAGTTGATTCCTTTAATTTTTTTTCTTGTTCTTTCTTATTCGTTTTGATTAGTTTTCTTCTTTGTTCCTTCTTTTTATAGCTGTTTCTTTATTACACTGAGTGATTAATATTTGCATTTCATCAGGGAGTAATTTTTCCGCTTATTCCTTTCTGTGTTTTACATTAGATATTTCAGTTTTTTTAAAACACTTTTTTCTAACATTTAACATTACGATCTCATCATCATCATCGTGTGCCTTCTCCGCAACGAAGGTTGGCTGCCATAGATCGCCATTCTACTCTGTTTCTTGCTTGGATGGTGCAGGCTGTCATAGATTGACTTGACCATCTTTTGATGCTACTCGTCCATGTTAGCCTTGGTCTGCCTTTGCCTCTTTTACCTTGTATTTTTCCTTCCAATATTATTTTTAGTAGGCTGTTGTGTCTTTTAACATGCCCCAAAAATTTCATTTGTCTTGTCTTAATTGTATTTAGTAGTTCTCTTTTATTTTCAGTTGTTTTAAAACTTTATCGTTTGTTATCTTTTGTTTCCATCCAATTCTACCTATTCTTCTATAAATCCACATTTCAAAGGCTTCAATTTTCTGTTCTGTTTTCTTGTCTAATGCCTATGTTTCTGCACCATACAGGAATATTGAGAAGATGTAACATTTTGCCATTCTTAGTTTCAGCCCTGTTGATATTTGTTTTGTTGTTAGTATATTTTTTATGGCATTAAAATTACTTTTTGCCATACCTATTCTTTTGTTTATTTCAGTTTTGCATTTTCCATCATTGGTTATAGTATGTCCCAGATAGTTGTAACTCTGGACTGTCTCCAGATGTATTCCCTCATCTGTGATATTTAATTGTAGGTCTTGAGAATTTTCTTTGTTTATGATCATAGTTTTAGTCTTTTTGATATTCATTTCTAGTCCATATTTTTTGCTTGTTATGTTTATCACATTAAGCAATTGTTGTAGGTCTTTAGGATTTTCTGCTAGTAGAACAGTATCATCAGCATATCACAGGTTATTGATTATCTTTCCATTAATGTTTAGGCCTGGTATCTCTGAGATGTTTTTGAAGATTTGCTCAGTGTATAGATTGAACAAGCTTGGTGATAGGATGCATCCTTGTCTTACTCCTCTTTTATGTCCATGGGTGTAGAGTTCTCTTTGTTATATCTTATTATTGCTGTCTGCTCCCAGTACAAATTACATATTAGTCGTATGTCTGTGTCGTCTAGATTTATATCCTTTAGGCAGTCTATAAGTTGGTTATGGTGTATTACGATCTAGTAGAAGGGAAAATACTTCTTGGTTAATCGCCTTGGAAATACCAAGTTTATTCTACAGGGTCACTGTAATATTGGTACCTTAAGGACTGACACATCCGAACTTGGCAAATATTTTGGCGACCTGGTTTGCTTCTCTTCTTCAGTCGTCACACACGTAGTTAGTCTCGGTTGCTCGAACCACCGCGCTGAGAAACGGCAGGGATTGGTTAGTTAACTCTGACGTCAGCAGTCTGTGATTTCTACCGTAGAGCTTGGTTGATAAAAGAGTTCATGATTCACACAGTCACAGAAACGGTAAATAAACATGAATGTCAACAAAACATAATACATAAACGAACAAGTGAATAATAAAGAATAAACATTTTTGATATAAATACGTGGTTCCTACTTGTTCCCGCATCTACGATTTTACTAGTTTTGTTGTCCAACTGTCCAGGAAACAGCTTAAGGGACAGAGTGAGAAACACTGACCTGAGGAAGAAACTAGAAATTGAACCAGCCATCGAATACATAAAGAAACAACAATTAAATTGGTTCGGTGACATAACAAAACAAAAAGAACTAACAATGACTCAAAGAGCCATAAACACACGCTACGAAAACGCCAGATTAAGAGGAAGACCGAGAAAGAGATGGATAAAGGGAATACTAGAGTCACTAGGATGGATAACACCAGAAGAGGCTAACAGAAGAGCAAAGAATCGTAGATTGTATCTCCCCTCGACGCCAACGACAATAGAGGAAGGATAGACGAAAAAGAAGAAAGACTGTACAGTAAAAAGCTTTAAGAACCAGAAAACCAACAGCGGACATTCAGAAGAGAAGCAGCGAAGGCCATGACTCCTCTAATATTGAATCACAATACATAGGCCAATCACATTAAAGCTCAATGAGTTAAATATTAATGTAAAAGCAGCCACCGTATTTCCTAGGATAGCCGTGATACAACTCTGTTACTCGTAAATAGACCTGAATGTCCTGGAAGATCAAACCTGCTTCAGCATAAGGACGTCAATAGACTTGTCATAGTGGATGCATATTATATATGCATAGTATATCATGGTGACTATATTACCACTAACAATCACTAACATACAATTATTGAAATGTACCAGTCAAATATCAGTGAATTGAGTTATTGAGTTATTTGCGGGTCATCATCATTGCACTCCGAACACGTCCATAGGTGCTCAGATCCCCTCCTCAGCAATTCCCTCAGTGTCCAGCGACTGACGACTCCAGTTCTATGTTGGTTGATAAGTCTTTGATTCCGCTTGCCGTAGAGATATCAGTGAATACAGAGACACAGCTAAGATGATGGAGCTGGGTAGGAAACACACTCCGAAAGCCAACTGAGAGTATTACTCAACATGCCCATTTGGAATCCCCAGGGAAAAAGACAAAGAGGAAGACCAAGGAATTATTGGAGAAGACAGATAGAAGCAGAGATGAAGATGATGTGGAAGACTTGGAACGATCTTAAAAGAATGGCAAGAAACACAACGGCTTGGAAAGTGTTTGTTGAAGACCTGTGCTCCACATGGAGCTGAAAGGTAGAAGAAGAATAATGTCACTAGTATAGTGACCTAGTAAATTAGGTCATTATTAAACGAAATGATGCTTTTAAAATCTGTAATGCATATAAATAAGATGTCATGATAACGTAACAATGATAATTTATGACAATATTTGAAGGAACTATTTGAAATAGCTTAACTTGCAGTAATATTAATGTCGCAAATAACCAGGTTAAAAGATAACCTAAAAATCCGGTCTCACGTCCTGACCTCCTCTAGTGTCGAACTCACCGCCTGCCGCTGCAGACAAATTAATCTAAATAGAATATTTGAGTTAGTGGTCGCGTCGTTACAAAGTAGGGATAATTATAGAAGTAAAGATAATGATAACTGGAGACAGACAGATAACTAGGTCAGCGAGAACTTGACCTTTGGCATAGATTAAGCACAAAACCGCTAGAAACTTGAATAATGCAATGTCCCAATTTTACCATTCATTTTACGTTCAAAAACTATTTGTTTAAAAAAATGACTACAATTTTGGCGATATTATTTTGTGTCTGGCATACATAAATAAATAAGGAAGGCGCAACACAAGTCCATTTTAACTTTATTGTTTGTTCTCATATAACCTCTTCAGTTTATCCATCTATCTATCTATCTATCTATCTATCTATCTATCTATCTATCTATCTATCTATCTATCTATCTATCTATCTATCTATCTATCTATCTATCTATCTATCTATCTATCTATCTATCTATCTATCTATCTATCTATCTATCTATCTATCTATCTATCTATCTATCTATCTATCTATCTATCTATCTGTCTGTCTGTCTGTCTGTCTGTCTGTCTGTCTGTCGGTCTGTCTATCTATCTATCTATCTATCTATCTATCTATCTATCTATCTATCTATCTATCTATCTATCTATCTATCTATCTATCTATCTATCTATCTATCTATCTATCTATCTATCTATCTATCTATCTATCTATCTATCTCTGTCTATCTATCTTCTCTCTCTTTCTCTCTATCCCTCTCACAAAACGGGTGGCCTGTCATGTCTTTACTGTCACCGTGAATTTTGTTAGTCAGATGTCTTGGGGGTGTGGGGGATGAGGGTGGACACACAACGCCACGTCATCAATCTTCACACGTCTTGAAGAAGACAGTTGTGGAAAACATGCTATGTTGTTTGTTTGTTCTCCTTCGCTTGCACAGCTTACTGCCACATTTCTATTGGTCGTTTCAAAATATTTTGAAGGTGTTTAAAATTCCATATCTCTGCAACCAATTGATTGATAATGCTGAAATTTTGCATATGGTCTTGTGATTTTTTGGTCCCAAGAAGTACATTCATTTCCTCACCAACAAACGTATAGTTTTAAATATTCTTTATTTGAAGTATACAAATTTAAGGCATTTTGGTCAAACCATATATTTGGAGGAATTACCGCTTAATATGAGTGAGCACCCACGGACTTGTCATCTTGAACGTAATGCGCGCCAATTTCCCTGTTTTAAGCACTAAAAAACACATAAAACGCGTCATAGTTATAATTTTATATCCGGTGCATCCCATTTCCTGTCGTTTTGTTGTGATTTATGTGCAACGGCGTATCCTAATTATTGGGTAATTTCGTTAAATTTGTGATCTGTTAGTCAATGGGTATAAAAGTAAAGTTCCTTACATTGCAATCAGTGGCAATAAAGGTGTATAAATATTTTTGCATAGAAGCTAAGCGTGGAAAACTGTATCGAAGCATCTCAAAGCCAGAAAAGAGAACTATTCACGCATTGGGTATAAGCAAACGCTTTTTCAAACAAGTGCTTAAAGCTAACGGAGTGTCCAGTTCAATCAAGACTAGGACGCTAGGAAGAAAGAAAGTAGTAGATAGTTTTGACAAGGAAGTGATTAGAAGAGCAATTTGTAAAATGTTCGATTCCAAAGAAACTGTGACTTTAAGAAAACTGAAAATTCGACTGAGAGCAGAAAATGACATTGTTGTGTCGAAAACAACATTATGGAGAAATGTTAGAAGCATCGGTTTTACGTTTAGAAAGTACGATAGTGGTAGAAATGTCATCTGCGAGAAGCCGCACTTAGTTTCTATGAGGAGTAAATATTTACGTGAAGTACGGGAAATGCGTAACCAAGGTTATGATATTGTATTTCTAATTGAATCTTGGATAAATTCTCACCACACAAGTGCAAAGGAATGGCAGTTATCAGATGGAAGTATTAAAAGATGTGCACCCACTGGAAAAGGACAACGTATTATAATGGCACATGCAGGCAGCCGAAAAGAAGGGTTGGTGAAAAATGCAGAACTTATATTCACCTCTAATTATACTGACAACAGGGACTATCACACCGAGATGAATGGCCATATATTTAGAGAGTGGATTGAAAATACTCTTCTTCCAATTCTAGACAGACCATCCTGTCTGGTAATGGACAACGCGTCGTACCACAACGCTGTGGCAGAAGAAGACAAAATTCCTACATCTACCAGTACAAAAGATGTTATAAAGATTTGGCTAAGAAAGGAAGGAATTCCATTTAACGAGGGATTTTTGAAACCTGAATTACTGTCACTTGTTAAGAAATCGCAAAAGACCAAAGTATTCCAAATAGACAAAATCATTCAACAGCATGGTCATACGTGCTTGAGACTGTCCCCTTATCATCCACAATTAAACCCCATTGAACTCGTTTGGGCAAAAATTAAAGGGCAGGTGGCAGCTGAGAATACAAGTTTTAAACTATGCGATATAAAAGGACTGACATATGCTGCTCTATCACAGATTGACAAAGATTTTTGGTGCAAATGTGAAGATCATGTCTTAAAAGAAGAAAATGACTATTGGAAAAAAGATGGACTATCGTTCGTTCAGCCCAGATTAGTAATCAATATGTTAGACTCCTCTGATTCAGAATAAATGAAATAATAATGGACGTTTTTATATGTCCGCATGATCAATCTTTAGCTAAAGTTGATAACGTTTTGAAAATGTAAAGATTCTTGATATGTGTACTGCAGGCATGCAAAGAAACTAAATCACTTTCATATGTCTTGTTTACGTAAAATAATGAAAGTCACATGGAAAGACATAAAACGAACAATGTAGCTCTTTACAGTGAAGAGGATCCCGTGCTTACATCAGACTCTTTAGTCACATGCGTACCCATAAACAATAACTTTGCTTGATATGTCATGCTCGTTATCGCTCGCAACGGATAATTAATTTTTTTAAATGTATTCTTTGTTGTATATTGTTTAAATAGTTTTCATTAATGGAACTGTTTATACGCTGATTTGTTTTAGACCGTCTGTAAAGGCTATAACATTGACATTCTCATAGTATTTTAAAGAAAGTAAACAATAGAAAGTAAACAGTTGATAAACGCCTCCAACTTTCAAGTTGTGTAGAGACGCCTATGTCGAGAAGCTGATTTCCATTAATGTACGGTAAATTATTTTCTCCAGGAGCAAAAAGATCCGTAAATTCACTGAAATCAAAGGAAAGTGCTGCTTCATGATGAAGCATACTTCCTACATCATTAAATTTTGTGAAATCGGTGGGACCTTGGAAAAACAAGGCCAGATGCAAAAAAATCAAGTTTGTAAGTGCAGGGAAAGAGGAGATATTTCATGTTAATCGTGAACATTTAGATTTGAAACGACCAATAGTTGCTTGTACACATTTCAGCTGGGGTTGCTATGTCAATTTCACATTTTGAAACTCTTCGTTTTTAACAATGAACTTCTTTCGCTTAAATTTCTCACTATGAATCTTTGTTATTTTATTTCTTCACATCGTGAAGTTTTTGTCGGTCTATCATGTCATGAGGACCACGATTCTTCTGTTTACCTTTTTTTTAGAGGGTTGGAGATGATAAATGGCTCCTTAACATACGTTTCCTTTATTCTAAAATGAACGATTTTAATGGGTAGATCAAAACGTAACTGACCATCCACTGGTAGGTAGAAAAGAAACTAAGCATCCAACTGGCAGATAAAAAAGTAACAAACCATCCACCTGGCAGATAAAAAAGAAGCAAACCGTACACCTGGCAGATAAAAAAACCATCCAGATGGTAAATAAAAAAGAAACAACCCGTACGCCTGGCAGATAAAAAACCGTCCAGCTGGCTGATAAAAAAGAAACAAACCGTACACCTGGCAGATAAAAAACCGTCCAGCTGGCTGATAAAAAAAGAAACAAACCATCCATCAGGCAGATTTAAAAAAACTGACCATCCGTCTGGCAGGTCAAAAACAGATAATGACCTTCCGTCTGGCAGGTCAAAAAGAGATAATGACCTTCCGTCTGGCAGGTGAAAATGAGATAATGACCTTCCGTCTGGCAGGTCAAAAGAGAAACTGTGGCATTTATTAAGCGTGTTCTCTGATGTTTTTCACAAAACAAAATTAACAGATTAAAGTAGTGGTATTAATTAAATGAGTGGTATTAATTAAATGAATGGTATTAATTAAATGAGTGGTATCATATTTCACATTCATCATCATATTGTGCCGCATTTACATCGAAGATTGACTTACATGGGGCCTGTTTCACAAACACACTCACACGTGTACATACTTTTTCTCTCTCCCTTTTTCTGTCTCTCTCGTCTTCACAATACACATTGTTACAAGTTCTCCTCTTGTTATTGTCAGTCCAGTTTAGTCTTTGTTTGCCTCCACCTCATTTGCCCTATATTTTCACTTACATGATGGATTAGTTACATTATTGTATCTCTTTGTGCATCAGAAATATTTCAGTCAATTTATTATATTTGTGTTTTTCTTGCTTCATTTTAGCCTTTTCGGAACGTATTTTTAATTATTTCCTCTGTCAACACAATTCTTTCGATTACTGTATACATCAAGATTTTCTATCTTCTTTTGTAGTTTCTTAATTAATATATTATGTACCATACAAGAAAGCTGTGCAGATAAGCCACCTTAACGTTATAGTTTTTATTCCTGATGTTACTTGCATTGATATCAATATATGCACTTCATTTTGTTAAAATTCTTCTTGTCGTTCCTACTATTATTTTTCCTAACTTATATCACAATCAGGGAGCCGCGATTGCTAAGTGGTTAGTGAACTGGATTACAGAGGACAAGAGGTAGGGTTCGATCCCAACCGACGGCTTCCGGGTTCACCCAGCCTTTACTGAGTACCGGATTTTTCCTGGGAAAGTAAAGCGGCACGGGCATAATACCGCCCACATTACCCAAAAAATTATGTGCTGAAGGTCTGTAAAATTTATGGTCACTAACACCATATTTTCTATACGCCACTTGGGGAGACGGGGGTAATTTACTTTTTACTACCATATTACAATAAATCTATTGTCTCCAATATGGCTCTAATTTGTAACTCTCTCACAGCAAGGGGACAGGACGTAGCCCTTTACGACTTCGGCTTGTGTTAGTCTAAGAAGTTCTGTCTGTAACACGTTCTCACTTCTGTCTCTCCTCAGTAGAAGTTTTATATCAATCTCTGTATTATCATTATGAACATCCTATAACACATTTATGTTGTTCTTTGTCAAACGCTTTTGTGTAATCAATAAAGAATACTTTATAAACTTCATTGTTTCTGTGTTTTTTCTATCAATGTCCTCATAGAATATATATTTCTTTTGTCCCACAGTTTAACCTAAACCTAAATTGTTATTCTGACTTCATTTTGATTTTCTATCCGGTTACTTTTTTTTATATATAACTTCTGCATTACCGGTGTTTAGTATGCTCGTCTATATCTCAAATAGCTAGCGCCTCATAGTTGTAAGACTCATCACCACGGACTTAACAAGACACATTTTGACTTACTATATAACTTGACACATTCAGTGTTCGCTAATCAAACTACTCAATCGTTGTGCCTTCATTGCGGTATATAATTATTCACATTGGCTATTTCACTTAAAAAAAAATAATAGAAACCATATCGATTCTCATTTTGGATAATATTGACAGCAATACTTATTTTTTGAGTGGTATTTTGTTAACCAAATCACGAATTGTTTTCTATTGTGATAATTTGTTTTGAGAACAATTGTACCTTTCTGCTATTGTCAGGAAATCACATTAATGCGCACGGATTTTCAAGCAATTTAACAATGGCTTTATATGATTATTATTTATTACTCTAGCAGCTAAATGAATGTTCATTGTAAATGCAGACGAATTATTTGTTAACTAACTCCATGAAGATCGCTAATACATTGATTTTTGTGTCCAAGTTCTTCTTTCAATGCAGTATATTTTTCTATTTACTTCTGCATATTGTATCTTTTTTTTTTTTATTTGCACATTTGAGCAAAGAACAATTTTATCAAATTAATGAAAGTTGTGTTTGTTTTTAACGGATCCATTTTTGGTTCTCTAATTGACTTTATATAATCTGAACATGAAAAAGGCATTGCTTGTTTACGTGTATGTAATTAGTTAATTTACAGCAAATAAATGTGTTGGTTCGTTATGTACAATTATCATCTTCATGATGTCAATTCTATGCATGATTTCAGGTATAACATTTTGCTATACGAGTACGCTTGCTCTTTTGCTGGATTGTCTACTAAGGAACACATTACATATATAGGAATTGTATTAAAGGGAAACCAGCATCAAGAAAGCAATCTTAACTCTTTCAGTACGGAAGGTTTTTATCAATTTAGCGGTAGAGATTACAGAGACAACATTTGTCATGTTTTTAAATATTAATCTACATGTTTATATTTATCTAACATTTAACATATTAAATATGAATTTTTATATAATTAAACAAGGAATTATATTTCAACAATACGAAGATTATACAAGACATTAAAAAGAATATGGTTTGATGACAGTTTACAGTAATCAAATTGAGAGTGACGCACTGTGTGGCTAAACGTACATGACCGAAATCGTCATGGCGCATAGTGCGTCGCAACGTACGGAAATAGTTTAAGCGTAAACTGATGACAGATGCACGGAGTAACAAGGAGCAAAATACAGCGATACTTGATATTTGAATGGAAGAAACCGGGAAAAAAAGAATAATCAAACCGACTAGAATAATATTTAAAATGTTTCATCCTAAACTTCTTTTTTTAATTTACTGTTTCTATATTATTTCTTACATTACCTATGTCCTGACCTAGCTAGACTATGCACACAATTGAAGGTCATTATAAAATGAGGACGTGTGTCATGAAATATCCTGTAACTGGAAATGTAAATGTATACAGTGTATGACCATATGAGATGTATTGTTTGAAGTACTGTTGTGTTAACTGATGTGTTTATGGACAAGTTAGAGGGGAATGTTTATAAACAATTGTGTGGAGAAAATTCTGAACATTAGTTGATGCGACAAGACCAGAAATGAAGATTACGAGAAAAGAACAGAACTAAAGTCAGTCGAACAATAGAGTATGAATAGAACATGGAGACTTTGTTATGCGATTCATGGGTGCTTCGATATATATCACGAGAATCTCGAGAATATCAGAGGAGAATCTTGACCCACGTGCACGAACTGCGTAGCACGGTCTTGAATCCATGATGTGGGTATGTTTCTGTTGACACTTTTGTCTTGGCAACGGTTAAATGTATGGCATATTCTTTTCGATTTACCCGCCTATGGTTCTTTAACTTATGTAAGTCTACACGGGACTCTATGTTTATTACCATTATCTCAGAGGGTTGGATCTCACTACCCAGAGACCATAGGAGGGTAATGCTACGAGTAAACCACGCATTAATGTCTCATACTTTTGACAAATCACCCCTGACAGAGGTGGGCTTTGAGCCCGGGTCCTTGCTGTCTAGAGGCCGACATTGTATACCTAGACTGCTCAGCTCCCCTCATTTTGCACGGTTTCTGTAAATGCACATTCAATCTGTATGATTGTTTGGAGAAACCATGTAAATGTAATTACCCATGTGCCAAGGAAACGTTTCCAGGTTTCATCTTAATCAAATTATATCATCTTTCCGAAACGGAATCACTGCTGCGGGGACCGTCATCGGCATGAAAACAATTCGGTTATCGACTTGATAGCTGGTCTGTATCCATACGTGGACATAATGGCCAACTTTCATTTAAGTAGAAAAAAAAGTAAAAGGCCCCGTCACATCACGTGGTGTTTAAGGAATATGGTGTTAGTGATATATCATTTTTATAGACCTTCGGGACATAATTTTGGGGGTAATGTGGTCGGTATTACGCCCATGCCGCTTTACTTTCCCAGAATATTCCGGTACTCATTTAAGGGTGGGTGAATCCAAAGACGTCGATCTCTTGTCCTTTGTAGTCCAGTTCACTAACCACTGAGCTATCGCGGCACGACATCTTTCATTTAAAATAGCAATAATTTGATTGCAAAAGCTATTATATAGAGAAAAATAGGTGCAGCAAGAGAAGGCAACATACAATAAAGTTTGAAACGGCTGAAAATACAAGAAAAGAACACGAGAACTTATGAAGTCATTCCAGAAAGAACAGTTTTGAGTAAACGAAGCATGGACAGACAAAGACTAAAGTGAAATAACAGCATCAAAAGATGAACTGGAGAAGCCATGTTAGCTTGTACTATCAAGACGCGAGACTAAGTGAAAAGGTTCAGTGATTACCGACCTTTGATACAGAAGCGGTACAAGATTATGAGAGAAGCATCCACACGATTCATAAGTTTAGAAAACTGACTTCCCTTTATTTGGAGTAACCGTTTTTGTACATTTTAATTGAGGTATAAATATATTTCATTACTTTTGACGTGATACATTCTAGAACAGAAATTGTGTAGAATTCTGATGGTTTCTTTAATTAAGGTGGTTTATATAACTACTTCAATCTAGGATTCACACAGCCCGTTAGAGCATTCGGAAATATAAACTTATAAGTCAAGGTTATAACAGCTCCAAATCGTGAAAACAGTCCTAGTTAGCGTGATAACATCCTGACTGAGCGAGATAAAAGAGCCATAACTAGAGTGAAAAGACCCCTATTTAGCACGATAACAACCCCACCTAGTACGATAAGAACCCGACTTAGCGTGATGACATCCTTGCTTACCGTGATAAGAGCCCGCGTAAAGCCACAATTAACATGATAACAGCTTTAATAAGGATGATAACACCCCTACTTATCATGATAACAGTATAACATCCGATCGGATTTCCTTCTATAATCTTCATTTTTAGAGTATAAGCTGGAGCTCTTGGTTGAAATGAGTCATGTCTGACTGCATGCGACAGGATCAGTGAGCAAAACCTAATGAAGGTCCGTCTCTAACTACGAACAGTGGTCCTGAAAAAGATTAGCTATTTTAGTGAGGTCAATAAAGAATGAAATTGTATGCCCGCAAAAATTATGTTTAAGTAGAAGATTGTAGATATCGCAGCTCGCTGTAAGCTACAACACAGTGTAAGGGCAGGCCACGAAGAACAGTCATCACCTGATGTACGTAGAATTAAAAGGAGATTATTAATGACTGTCATGTTAGTTCTATTGTGATACCCTGTTAAATGTAAACTTGAAAATAACTTCCATTTTACTTTAACTTCTTTGCAGTAATTCATCGTTTATATATTGTCATTTCTAATATCAAACAGCCATATATCACATTTAAAATCTAACAGTTTTAAAAAAAAACTGCGTACACAATTTTCAGTCAATCAAGAAACACACTCTCTGCAAAATTGAATATAAAAGACCATGCACTTCCTATTGACCAAAACCCAACATATCTTGGCGTCACCATGAATCGCAGAATGCCATGGATAAATCAGGTAGACAGAGCAAACAAAAGAGCCACAAAACGAACAGATATTATGAAGAAATTGGCAGGAACGGACCGGGGAGCAAACAGCAATAACTTGAAACGATTGTACGTAGGAAGAGTAAAACCGGTCCTAGAGTATGGAGTCACAGCCTGAGCTACAGCTTCCAAAACACAGCTTAGCCAAATTGATAGAACCCAAAACCAGGCTGCCCGTATCATCACTGGTGCTATGAAATCTACACCTATCGTGACTCTAGAAACAATAACAGGTTTACAACCCTTAGAAGACAGATGGAAAACTAAAGTAATACAACAAGCTGAGAAATATAAAAGGCTCCTTAGCCACCCCAAGCACCAAAGAATAACTGGTTTCGGAAAAGTAAGACTAATGAGGAGTAATTTCGTTGCAATCTCCAAAGTACTGGCAACTAGTGACCCAGTACTGTCCCAAACACTACCAAGACCCCTATGCCCATCTGATATGACTCCTCATGGGAAACACAAAATACCAGAACTTAAGGAAGACATAATAGGAATCATGAAAAAGGCACATAAACAGACAAAAAGAGAAAACACATGGCAGAAAAACACACAAACAGCAACTTCCCACAGGACTCGTGGTCACACAAATACACTGATGATTCCGCTACAACTGCCACCAGAAATGGAGGAGGAGGTGTGTTCCTGAGGCTGAAAAAACAGAATGAGATCAACAAGTCAATAGCTACTGGGAAATTCTCAAACAACTATAACGCAGGAACTGAAGCCCTCAAAGATGCTGCAAAACTAGCTATCCAACACAAAAATAACATGCACAAGAAATTGGTGATACTGACTGATGCACTGTCAGTCCTAACAGCTCTAAAAACCTCCAGGAGCAGTGAGCTAGATGACTTGAAAACAACTCTAGACCAACTATGCAATAACTTCCAGAGAGTGGTCATGCTGTGGGTACCATCACACTGTAATATACACGGAAACGATCGCACAGACAAATTCGCTAAAGTGGGAGGGAGATTACCACAAGAGAACCATCTGGTCAGCTTCGACGAAGCCAAATCCATCATCAAAGGCCAGTACCATGAAAAATGGAATCAAGAACACCCAAAGTATAACGAAAGGGACGGATACATCCAAATATCAAGGAGGGATCAAGTCATCTTAATCGTCAGTCGCGGGACACTGCGGGACTTGCTGAGGAGAGGATCTGAGTACCTATGAACATTTTCAGAGTGCAATGATGATGACCCTCAAATAAGTCAATAGCTCAATAACCCGAATAGGGTACAAGAGCAAGAATGAAAAATAATTTCTTTAATGTGAACATTCTCTCTACGGCGGTTATTCTTCATCGTCATCACCTTTCCAGTATTTTCAAACGTCAATTAAGACTTGCAAGTTTTCTTCGTCGCAAGTTCCTGCTTTGGGCAAGCCTCTCAACGTCAGTAATGTAGTTGATGCCCGCAGTTCTTGCCTTTATTATTGTTGTCTTCTTAATGATTTGTGCTTAGATTCATTCTCCCCCCCCCCCTGTTTTTTTATCATTTCTATGTTACTTTAATGATTCCTTTGTTATATCTTCTCATTATATGACAGACATAGGGCTACTATTTTGTTGATTAGAGTTGAGTCTATTGGTTGAAGTTATATTTCTCTTACTTTGTACAAGTTTTAAATTAATTCCTTTATATCATCATCATGTGTCATATCAGATGGCGTAAGTGATCATGCTAACTTCACAATTGTCACATTCTGATTGTCTACCACGCCACGACACCAAGCTATCTGGCATCCCCTCTTTTTATCGTCTGTTTTCCAACTTTTCACTTCTCATTGTGCCCACAAAATGTTTAATGTGTTTTCTTTTAAAATATGTTTTTAGGAGCTCTCTTTCCGAGAAATCAAATTTATCCAATTCTGGAAACAAGACTAAAAAGCTTGGCCAAGTGAGTAGATATCCATGTTGGTAGCAACCCGGAGTAGAAATCAAAGATGGTAGACAAACAATAATGATAGACGGCAGACAATTATAACAATTTGAGGAACTTAATTACCTAGGAAGTCTAGTGACAAATGAAAATTCACAAGCAATACAAATAGAATCAAGATGCAATAAAGTTTGTCAAATCAGAGGACAATTATCACCACTATTGTTAAAAAAGAAAATAAAACTAGAGGCAAAACGGGCACTGTACATTACAATCTACATCCAAAACTTGTGTTAACAATGTCAGGCTTTGATTTTAGACTAAAGAACAATAAGAAAACTAGCCACTACGGAGATGCAATTTTTTACACTCGTGACAAACAAACATGAAAGATAAGATGAGAAGTGAAAAAAAGTAAAAATAAAAGCTTGAAACAATTACTGCCATAGAATACATAAAGAACCGACAGATAAAATGGTTTGGCCAGACAGAAAGACTAAAAAAAAACGAGCCTTTAAGTAACGTTACATGAATACAAGATTGAAAGGCCGAACACGTAAAAGATGGATTGATAGAATTTTTGAAACACAAGGAAACATAGCAGTAGCAGACTAACAGAAGCGCAAAAGACCTGAACATTATATCTCCACTCAGCGCTGAAGGTAAATGAGGAAAGAAAGAAGAAGACGATAATTCGGAGTAGGTATTGAAGATGGTAGGCAACTCGATGGGCAAATGAGACGGATGTTTCGGTCCGAAAGCGACAGGTACCGCCGCTTGCTGTAAACTAGCGACACAACGTATGCACGTCTTACATCCTATAAGGGCGGATGATGAGAAATCGTTAAAGAAACGCAGAAGCTGCTAAGATTAGTTGGATGGTATAGGGAGAATAGTTGGTAACATGGTGTAGAAACATGGACATTAGACAAGAAAACAGAAAAGAGAATTGAAGCCTTTGAAAAGTGGATATATAGAAGAATATGTAGAAGGATGTTTTTGGATGGAAGGAAAAGAAAACAAACTATGAAGTCTTAAAACAACTAAAAAGGAAAAGAGAACTACTAAACACAATTCAAACAAGACAAATGTGATTTTTGGGCCATGTTAAAAGACACAACAGCCTACTAAAAGTAATCCTGGAGGGGATAATAAAAGGCAAAAGAGACAGATGCAGACCAAGACTAACCTGGACGAGTAACATCAAACGATGGACAAACCAGCCTATGCCAACCTGCACCATTAAAGCAAGAGACAGAGCAGAATGACGCTCCATGGTAGCCAACCTTCGTTGCGGAGATGACACTCGATGATGATGATGAGTTAGCAACACCTTTGAGCACACGTATCACGTACATATTTCCTAGCTTCTAGAATTTTTGAGAAATGATGCAAGGGCTAATGGATTTATTTTCATGAACACTTGGCATTTAATATTCATGCGTCAGTTGCGTAAATTCTGACAGAGACAAAATATATGGGCGAAAATAAAAATATATAAACAACATGAGAGATAGAGTGAAAATTTATGTGTTTGAGTTGTAGTGAATATGTGTAAGGATTTAAAAGACAGACAACGTAAGGAACTGAGAAGCGAAAAGATATAAAAGAGATAAAGAGACTGGTAGGGAGAGAAGATAGAAATAAGGAAAGGAAAATTAGATAGGGAAAGGCAGAGAGGGTTAGAAAGATCGAGTGGCAGAGTGTGAGAGAAAGTAAACGTAATTGCGAGTAGAAAGAAAGATAACGACAGAGAAATAGATAATTAGATAGAAAAGATAAGCGGTCAGTGAAGTAGAGACAGAGATAGGCAATGAAGTATATTCATAGATAAAGAGACACACAAACTAAATGTCAAGAAGATTTTGCGACTCTGGGGTCTGCATGGTCATGTGGTAAGACGTCAGCTTGTGGACAAGATCCTGGGTTTGAATCCGACCACAGACGGTAGATATTTATCACTTTGAATCTCGTGGTTTCTAAGAAGCATTACCCCTCTCTTCAGTGGTTAGTGAACTGGACTACAAAGGACAAGAGATAGGGTTCGATCCCAGCCGACGGCTTACGGGTTCACCCAGTCTTAAATGGGTACCGGATTTTTTCAGGGAAAGTAAAGCGGCACGAGGGTAATACCGACCACATTACCCCAAAAACCATGTGCTGAAGGTCTGTAAAATTTATGGTCACTAACACCATAGTCCCTATACGCCACTTGGCGTGTCGGGGGCTCTTTATTTTTTTACTTATTACCCCTCTCTTGTTTCTGGACAGCGAGATCCGATGTTTAGCCCTTTATGTAATGCGAAAACAGAGGGTTTTTCTATACACTATGCACACGTTAAAGAACACTTAGAAGTAAACAATCTAAAAGAGTAGGGCAAACGGCCACTGAGGAGTTAAAGTGATTAGAAATCTGACCAAAATTGATCGCAAACCAAGCAACTGTGTGTTCGAGTTTTCCATTGAGGTTTTCAGCATTTAGTGGAGAAGTGTGGAACACCTATGAATGTATCAGGAGTGTAGTTATGATGTCCACAACATAACATAACTTTGAGACAGAGAGAGATAAAGAAAGGTAGACTGACAGTGTGACATATGTAGAGAGGCAGAAAATAGTAAAGGAGCTAGTGAAGAGACAGACAAGGCCAGAATTAGAGAGAAAATATATAAAGATGAATAGATAGACAGAAAAAGAGATACGCGCAGATGAAGTTGAAGAGAAAGAAACAAATTAAAAACAACATAAAGAAACGCGGTGAACGAGAGAAAAAGAAAATTTGGAAAGTAGACATTGAAGCTGAAAAAACAATGTAATTACAAAAACAAAACATAATATTATCAGCGAAGCAAACATTAATAAAAAGATTTATTTAAAAAAAAAAAGGAGATGCATGTAACAAAAAACGTACACACGAACAAAGCTGAATTGACATGTCATCTGATCTACCCATAAAGTGGAATGAGAGAATTAAAAATAAAAAACTTCTCTGATGCGTAAGCATCAGGTTAAAATAAGGTAGAGTATCTGTCAGAAAAAAAAATGCGAATCTTTGCCTTAACAGATCTGGTGTTTTGATGACGGAAAGACAAAACTAAAGAAAACTTGAGGATTCGGGGAACAAGAAGCAAATGAAGTTGTCTGGACAAGGGAATGAAACCCTACAGAAGCTAAAGTTGGTTTATGTCTGAAAATGTTTATGCAAAATTATATTTTGACTCAAATGGTTCTAATAAATTGAACAATTACTCTCTTTCATTAAGACAATTCACAATTTATAGAATGCTCGGGGTGTGTGTGTGTGTGTGTGTGTGTGGGGGGGGGGGGAATGCTTCTAAGGGCCTGAAGAATAAAGGGCCTTATTACTTAAGCCCAAATAATTCATCACGTGGTATTCTAGTCAAAGATTTTAGTTTTAATTTCTAGGGGAAAAAGGGGGGGGGGGAAGATGACACAACCTATTTAACCTTAACGTGACTTAAACCAGTGTTCACATTATCTAGGCTACGACAGTGGTGTGTATTCATCTGACTGCCAGCTCCCAGATATTAAATACATAAAATAAAATAGTTTGCGATCGCAAGATTTCGATTTTCTTTCCTGTGGCCATGACCAGAAAAGGAACGACACCATGACGTAAGAGAGTCAGTCGCATTTTCAGTCCTCGAGGACTCGTAATGTGACCTCGTGTTTTCCTCAGGTTTGAACCATGGCTGGTACACTCCGTCTTCGACCGAAAGGATATTGGATCAACGTGTTAGTTTAACATCTCGTAGAGTACGCACAATCCAATGTTGTTGAACACACCCTGTCTGTAGTTTCTGTCTCTATGTTCTGCCATGGATCTTCATTCTTCAGATGGCAAAAGCTAGGCAGCTGCAGTTTGCTTTCTGGTTTGTCCTTCACACCAGATGAAGCTCTGAAAGCACACATTACCCGCATGAACTCTCGGTAATTGGCAGAGTGTGACGTTTTCATAACTTATAACAGCACCGATTGTTACATCAACTTTGGCCTACTAGAAGATGCCCCCTACCTCAACTCTGATTTTAATTTCACACGGATCAGATGGACATTTGGGTCGTCAACATGAAGCACGGAGTCTTCTGTAGGTAGTAACGGCTGGACTACAACAAACAAGAGGTCGGGTTCGATCCTGATCAGCAGCTTTTAAGGTTCACTCCGCTTTAAAGGTGTACGCGGTTTTATGGGAAAAGAAATTTGGCACGGACATAATGCTGACCACAATAACCATGAAAATAATGCGCCAAAATCTTATAATAAATATGGGCACAAACACCATATTCACTATAATACAAAGGGCGACAGGACTTTCTATTTCTTTAACGGCTACCTCTGAATTTTTGCCTCAGTTTTTCCTCAGTAAAAACATGAAGAAACGTTACTAAAAGGATTTAAAGTATATATAGCTTTATGTGTTATATATTATAATATAATATAATATAATATAATATAATATAATATAATATAATATAATATAATATAATATAATATAATATAATATAATATAATATAATATAATATAATATAATATAATATAATATAATATAATATAATATAATATAATATAATATAATATAATATAATATAATATAATATAATATAATATAATATAATATAATATAATATAATATAATATAATATAATATAATATAATATAATATAATATAATATAATATAATATAATATAATATGATATAATATGATATGATATGATATGATATGATATGATATGATATGATATGATATGATATAATATAATATAATATAACATCTTTTGAGAGGAAAGCATCGCACTGTACTCATAATAATAAAGTACAGTAGCTGGACACATTTTCTTCTTGCTTTGAAATCTTTCTGAAAGTCCTCCTTACCCTTTTTTAACTGCCCATTCTATTCTGAACATTCGTCTGTAAAACACAATTTAGCTTCCAATCACTTTCTCCCCTGTTGTACGATTGTAAAGCATTCATTTCCATATAATAAGATTGGCTCTACATAGCAGTGCGGTATTAATTTTAGCAAATCTCCATTGTCAGAGAGGGCGTGCATATTATTGTATGGAGCGCAACCTTTGCCTGAACTGTTGTACAACACGAGCTTAGCATAGTTCCCATGTGTTTGAACAATTGTATATCTCTCATACTTACATTCATTATACGATTACATTTTTCCTTTGCTGCGAGCATTATTTATGTTTTCTGTTAAAGCCAAGTCTTCAACCTAACTGAACTGAACCCCATGTTGGAAGGTGTGGGCGACAGCTCATTCTCTCGACATGAATACCTTCCCCAATTCAAAGCACCAAGTATTCATTCTCTTTTTGGCTTGACCGATAGCTTGATTAAATCCACGTTCACTCTCTCAAAATGCCAGCTAACTACTCACTACGCCACTGATGTTCCTTAAAACTAACTACACGCACCAAGGCAGACTAGGGTATCTAACTTGCTACACAAGGGCCTTTGGAAACGAATCATGGACAGTAGACAAACAAATGAAAAGACGATTAGAGGCCACAGAGATGGGATTTTTAAGAAGAATATTGAAAGTTCCCTGGACAACTAAAAAGACCCAATGAGGAAGTTCTCAAAGAGACCAAAACAAAAAGGATGCTTCTAAAAAAAAACATCAGAAAGAAACAATCAACATTTTTCGGGCACATCATGAGAAGAGGAAAGTTGGAATACTTGGTTACAACTGGCAAAATAAAATGAAAGAGAGATCGCAGGCGACAAGGAGAGAAAATACTGGATGGCTTGGTGTCATGGCATGGAAAGCAGTCAACAACAGAACTGATACGGTGCACTGTAGATAGAAGATTATGGAAGGACATGATCGCCTATGCCAACCGGTATGGAGGTTGATGATGATGATGACACAAGGACACGCAATTTGCAAGTCAGGCTACTAATCCGAGAGCAAAAGAAAAATAGAATGTAAAGTTTAGAAGGCGTTGTTATAAAAAAACATGTTGAGAATGATGAACTGGTTTATAAGTATGAAAATATGGTTGGAAGTAAAATGAAAGAGAAGTGGGGAGCAGACAGTCATATTTTGAAAAGACTATACTTAGGAAGATGGAACCGCGATAGCTCAGTGGTTAGTGAACTGGACTACAAAGGACAAGGGATAGGGTTCCAACCGACGGCTTCCGGGTTCACCCAGCCTTAAATGGGTACCGGATTTTTTCTGGGAAAGTAAAGCAGCACGGGCGTAATACCGACCACATTACCCCAGAAATCATGTGCTGAAGGTCTGTAAAATATAGGGTCACTAACACCATATTTCCCTATACGCCACTTGGCGTGACGGGTCACTAACACCATATTTCCCTATACGCCACTTGGCGTGACGGGTCACTAACACCATATTTCCCTATACGCCACTTGGCGTGACGGGTCACTAACACCATATTTCCCTATACGCCACTTGGCGTGACGGGGTTACTTTACTGTTTTACTTTTATACTTAGGAAGAGTCAGACCAGTTCTAGAGTATGGAGTCACAGCCTGGGCTATGGTTTCCAAATCACACCTTAGCAAAATTAACAGAACACTGAACCAAGCTGTCCGTATCATCACTGGTGCTATGAAATCTACACCTATCAAGACTCTAGAAACAGTAACAGGTTTACAACCCTTAGTTGACAGACGGGTCACTAAAGTATTGCAACAAGCGGAGAAATATAGAAGGCTCCTTAGCCACCCCATGCACCGAAGAATAACTGGTTCCGGAATTGTGCGACTAAAGAGCAGCTACTTCGCTGCAATGTCCAATGAACTAACTACCGGAGACCCAGTACTTTCACAAATAATATCGAAACCATTGGGCCCATCTGATATGTCTCCTCGATGAAAACATAAAATGCCAGAACTTAAGGAAAATATAACAGGAATCACGAAAAAGGGCACCCAATCAGACACAGAAAAAAAAACACGTAGCAGAAAAACACATACACGATACCTACCCACAGGACTCTTAGTCCCACATATACACAGATGACTCTGCTACAAATGCCACCAGAAATGGAGGGGGCGGTGTGTTCTTGACGCTGAATAATCAGGACGAGATCACCAAGTCAATAGCTACTGGAAAATTCTCAAATAACTTTAAAGCAGAAACTGAGGCCATCAGAGATGCTGCAACACTGGCTACTCAACACAAAAATAACATGCACAATAAATTGGTGATTCTGACTGATGCACTGTCAGTACTACCAGCTCTAATAAGCCCCAAGAACAATGAATTTGATGACTTGAGAACAACCCTGGACCAACTATGCAATAACTTTCAGAGAGTAGATATTCAATGGATACCCTCACACTATAATATACACGGGAACGAACACGCAGGCAAATTAACTAAAGAGGAAGGAAGATTACCACAAAAGAACCATCCGCTCAGTTATGATGAAGCCAAATCCATCCTCAAGGGTCAGTTCCATGAAAAATGGAAACGAGAACACCCAAAGCATAACGAAAGTGACGGATACCACCAACTATCAAGGAGGGATCAAGTCATCATACTTCGCCTACGCACTGGCCACAATAGAATGAGAAATCACATATTCACCAAATTTAAAATAGGTACAACCAGCCTATTGGTAGCCGCGATAGCTCATTGGTTAGTGAACTGGACTACAAAGGACAAGGGGTAGGGTTCGATCCCAACCGACGGCTTCCGGGTTCACTCAGCCTTAAATAGGTACCGTATTTTTTTCTGGGAAAGTAAAGCGGCATGGGCGTAATACCGACCACATTACTCCAAAAATCATGTGCTGAAGGTCTGTAAAATTTATGGTCACTAACACAATATTCCCTATACGCCACTTGGCATGACGGGGGTACTTTACTACTTTTTTTTACTTTTTTACAACCAGCCTATTCTACTGTACACTGGACAATATGACTACAAAACATGTTCTACAGGATTGCCCCCAGTACACAGTCTTGAGAAGAGCAATGTGGTCCACGCCCACCTCCCTGGAAGAAAAACTATATGGGGCAATCGATTCGCTTAAACAGACAGTTGACTTCATGAGAGAGTCTGCAATCCTACTCTGATTGAGTCTTGATCGCAGAGAGAGAAAGAGAAGTGATTCAGTTGTCATAATAGACATAGGAACCATAAATGACACTTCATGTTTCTGCCTAAGCCTTTCATTTGCATATTTCGAACCACTGTTGCTATTCGCAGTTTTGGAACCGTTCGTTTTATAAGATACATGACGTCACGTAATGCATATAATTATTGTGCATAATGAAGACACGAGTGTCAAATCACATAATGAAGTTTTATTTTTGTTTCTTTTCTGCATGTATATTACTTCAAATTTTGTCCTGCATCAAATATACTTCTTTAGTTTGCTACATAATAAAACTACGGGTTCTTTCTAAACCTTAAGAAGCGTGGGGGATATGGTGTTAGTGCCCACACTTTTCAACGGCAAATAGCTAATTTTATGGGTAATGTGGTCCCGGCTGCAGAAATTTCAACGATAAAAATCTCCGACACACTTTTCAAAAGTAGAGAAACATTGAAACTTGGTCGGTCTAAGAAGAAATCGCCTCATCTGGAAATTGAATTCAAACCCTTCTGGTCAGCAGCAATTGCACTAACCCCTCAACCATCCAGACATCGGCATACATTTCAATATAAAGAGAAAGTAAAGGGCCACCGTCACGCCAAATGGCGTATAGGGAATATGGTGTTAGTGACCATACATTTTACAGACCTTCAGCACATGATTTTTGAGGTAATGTGGTCCGTATTACGCCCGTGCCGCTTTACTTTCCCTGAAAAAATCCAGTACCCTTTTAAGGCTGAGTGAACCCGGAAACCGTCGGTTGGAATCGAACCCTACCTCTTGTCCTTTGTAGCCCAGCTCACTAGCCACTGAGCTATCGCGGCTCCCACGTTTCAGTATTGTTGATTCTAATTATGGATTACTAATTTCATATAATCCGTATCACCGTAATAAAGGCCTAAATAGATGTGCTCAGTGTCCTGCCCAATATGTGACGTAAAATCTGAACGCTGGTGGTTTATGTAGCTTGTTTGTTATAGACTCGTTAGATCGTTTTCTAAATACTCTTTATGTCTCGCTTGATTTTGTGACATCTGCCTTGCTCACCTCCAATAAAAGTTCATAGCGTGACTTTGTTTAATCTGCCTTGCTCACCTGCAATAAAAGTTCATAGCGTGACTTTGTTTAATCTGTCTTGCTAACCTCCAATAAAAGTTCATAGGGTGACTTTGTTTAATCTGTCTTGCTAACCTCCAATAAAAGTTCATTGTGTGACTTTGTTTAATCTGCCTTGCTAACCTCCAATAAAAGTTCATAGGGTGACTTTGTTTAATCTGCCTTGCTAACCTCCAATAAAAGTTCATAGTGTGACTTTGTTTAATCTGTCTTGCTAACCTCCAATAAAAGTTCATAGGGTGACTTTATTTAATCTGCCTTGCTAACCTCCAATAAAAGTTCATAGGGTGACTTTGTTTAATCTGTCTTGCTACCCTCCAATAAAAGTTCATAGGGTGACTGTTTAATCTGTCTTGCTAACCTCCAATAAAAGTTCATAGGGTGACTTGTTTAATCTGTCTTGCTAACCTACAATAAAAGTTCATAGGATGACTTTGTTTAATCTGTCTTGCTAACCTCCAATAAAAGTTCATAGGGTGTTTTTGTTTAATCTGTCTTGCTAACCTCCAATAAAAGTTCATAGGGTAACTTTGTTTAATCTGTCTTGCTAACCTCCAATAAAAGTTCATTGTGTGACTTTGTTTAATCTGCCTTGCTAACCTCCAATAAAAGTTCATAGGGTGACTTTGTTTAATCTGCCTTGCTAACCTCCAATAAAAGTTCATAGGGTGACTTTGTTTAATCTGCCTTGCTAACCTCCAATAAACGTTCATAGGGTGATTTTGTTTAATCTGTCTTGCTAACCTCCAATAAAAGTTCATAGGGTGACTTTGTTTAATCTGTCTTGCTAACCTCCAATAAAAGTTCATAGGGTGATTTTGTTTAATCTGTCTTGCTAATTTCCAATAAAAGTTCATAGGGTGATTTTGTTTAATCTGTCTTGCTAACCTCCAATAAAAGTTCATAGGGTGACTTTGTTTAATCTGCCTTGCTAACCTCCAATAAAAGTTCATAGGGTGACTTTGTTTAATCTGCCTTGCTAACCTCCAATAAAAGTTCATAGGGTGACTTTGTTTAATCTGCCTTACTAACCTCCAATAAAAGTTCATAGGGTGTTTTTGTTTAATCTGTCTTGCTAACCTCCAATAAAAGTTCACAGGATGACTTTGTTTAATCTGTCTTGCTAACCATATAAAAGATGATAAACATGCTGAAGTCGGATGTGTTGGGCCGAAAGGCGCAAATATAACAGTTATACTGTAAACCACAACACAACGCAGACACGCCTATTTAACGTCCTTTTAAGGGCGGATGATGCCGAGGTACACTCCTTAAGTCATCGGACGAATGCAAGCAAAGATGATAAAAATATTGTTCAGTTATGACATTCCATCAAATCTGTCTTGACAATCTCCAAAACTTTCAAAATGACAATTTAATTTTTTTAAAAAGAGAAAAAAGTCGTATAGTAACAGCTTTACATAGGTGAGAAACAAAACAAAAGTCGTACGACGTTCCGGCCAAGTATTCCTTCAGCTGGAACATATAAACACAAAAAATTATATATATAATGTATATGTTGTTTATTGTTCCAGCTGAAGACCTACTTGGCCGAAACGTCTTTCAACTTTTTTTTTTGTTTCTCACCTACGTAAAACTGTTACTATACAACTTTTTTTCGCTTTTTTCAAAATTGTCATTATTATCATCAGCTTCGCATCTCGATGCATCTTGATGTCTTTACTCCAAATCTTTCAATGCTGGAGAACTCAAATTATGCCTGTGAGCTTTCCCGTGCCCTGGCTTTCTTGGTGACCAGACAAGTGAGCACGGCGTACTTGAGTATCCAATCGCTATCTGACAAAGCAACTCATTTTGAAATGTACAATCCAGAACTGGTGCGTGTCTTCTTGAAGTAACTTAACAGTAAATAATCAAAATAGTAATGTTATCATTAACTAAAAATGTTTTCACTTCATGACACGAATAAGTTACATTTCAAAGCATTATGAGCTAGTGGGGTGTTGGTTACGTAAAGGTAAATAAAGTTACAGTAACAGTATATATGTGATTAAAGGGAGCCGCGATAGATCAGTGGTTTATGAACAGGGCTACAAAGGACAAGAGGTCGGGTTCAATCCAACCGACGGCTTCCGGTATTACCCAGTCTTAAATGGGTACCGCTTTTTTCTGGGAAAGTAAAGCAGCACTGGCGTAATACCGACCACATTACTCCACAAATTATGTGCTGAAGGTCTGTAAAATTGATGGTCACTAACACCATATTCCCTATACGTCACGTGGATCTTTACTTTACTTTCTTTTTATATGTGATTAAAGATAAATCAGCAATCTATTACATTTACATATCATGCCAATGTTAAATAATTAGGCATATATCATCATCATCAAGTACCGGGCCTGCTAACGTAGGTGATCATGTCTCCCACAACTTTTGATCACGACAGTTATTTATCATTTCTGTTTTTGACCTTCTGCCAAGCCATTCTCTTAAGCTGTCTGGTATCTTTTCTCTTTGCTTCCCTCTATCTCTTCGTCCCTCAATTTTCCCAGTTATTACAATATATTCCAGCTGTTCTCTTCTCATTACATGGCCAAAAAATGATGATTTTTTCTTCCTAATATTGGAAATTAGCTCTCTTTTTGCTTTGGCCTCTTTCAACGTTTCTCATAACGTTTTCATTATACGTCAGGTCGGGTAATTTTACCTGCTACTATAAGAGTAAACAGTACAAACTGCGGCTGGCCTGCTGCCTTGCAGGTATGCTCGGAAGAGTAAAAGGCTAAGGGAGGGTACCCTGAAGTAAAACAACCCCACTGCCTTGTGGGTGAGACTTTTTAGTCAAAGGCTAGCGGAGCCAACCGTAAACAATCCGACGGAAAGCAACAGAAAACCATCGTCGTAATTCTTTGTACAATCATGAATCGCAACAATAATATGCATATATAGAAACACTTATACATAATATGTGGTCAGTACAATGCCTAGTCGATATACTTCCCAGACAAATATTTCTGGCACCAATTTTTAATTTGAGCCACATGAACATTTTTAATCGTAAAAGTTAAAAACAAAAAAATCAACATAGCTGAGAATTAAACCTCTGCATAGGCAATGATGAGATGAGTTCACTGAACTTTTTGTCTTCATGGTTTGAAAATCTAACTTTGAAAGGTTGTAATTATCATTGAAATGTGATCTACCACAGTGACAAGCGTTGCCATCTGTTGTCGCAACTCTAGGGCATTAGCACGTGACATTTAAGAGTCAACCTTATACTCTGTCAAATGAAGTTAAAAATCATGTTTTAAAATTCGGTTCGTGATCAACATCATCATCATGTACCATGTATGCTGGCAAGTGATCAGTATCATCATCAAGTGCCGTGCCTGCTGGCAAGTGATCATGTTTTGCTATTAAGTAAAAAATATTAACGATAGACAGAAAGATAAATAAATAGAATGGGAATACATGTTAAATAGGTCAGGGGAGTACGGTCAGACACAATGTTAATGTGAGCAGCTCAAGCATGAAGCACCGTCTTAAGCAAAATATGGAAAGTGAGATGGTATCAATGTTATCGAGACAAGAATGTTAAGTGCTAAGGAGTACGGGTTCGATCCTGCTTCAGACCATATATTGTTCTTTGTTTTTTTCTGTTGTTGATTATTTGTGATTTTTTTCCGAGTGCTGTAAACATACCTCCCACCTCTGAAATGATTCGTTGATCTATCGCCTCGGAAGTTTTCCTCTTTAATAATATTCATGTATTATTATTTGCGAGAGAATGCGAGTAGACTCGAGGATTTCATGATAAAGAGGGCTTTGTGGAGGCATGAAATGATGACAATAAGAATATATGTAATTGTTGTCAAATGACATTCAACAACGATGACTTCTGTATGGAAGATTAGAGTAAGGCCCATCGACACTGAGAAAGACCAATTACTAGTAACCAAGAGATGATAGTACGTGTAATTCAACGGAGAATTATTTATTTGTAGGCCTGGCAAGCCTAAGTATATATATATATATATATATATATATATATATATGCTGGTGAGAACTTGGAGCAACTTAGCCTAGAGTGTGTACGACCATGTGTGTCTGAGTGCTCCAGAAGGTAATATGTATTCATCATCATCATCGAGTGCCATCTCCGCATCGAAGATTGGCTACCATGGAGCGCCATTCTGCTCTGTCTCTTGCTTTGATGGTGCAGGTTGTCATTGGCTGATTTGTCCATCTTTTGATGTTACTCGTCCATGTTAGTCTTGGTCTGCCTCTTTTACCTTGTATTTTTCCCATGCAAGATTACTTTTAGTAGGCTGTTGTGTCTTTTAACATGGCCCAAAAATCGCATTTGTCTTGTTTGAA
This sequence comes from Megaustenia siamemsis, assembly GCA_032433765.1. Taxonomy (NCBI): domain Eukaryota; kingdom Metazoa; phylum Mollusca; class Gastropoda; order Stylommatophora; family Ariophantidae; genus Megaustenia; species Megaustenia siamemsis. Next base: position 50,493,416 of record JAVIAB010000073.1, read on the forward strand.
TTGTGTTTAGTAGTTCTCTTTTCATTTTTAGTTGTTTTAAGACTTCATCGTTTGTTTTCTTTTCCTTCCATTCAATACTACCTATTCTTCTATATATCCACATTTCAAAGGCTTCAATTATCTGTTCTGTTTTTTCTTGTCTAATGTCCATTTTTATGCACCATATAGTGCAGAATATATATAATATGTATTATCGACGTTAATATGTTCTCACTAATCAGAACATTCCAAAACTATTGATGTACTATCAGCGTCTGTCTAAAGTTAACTATCTGTCAGTGAATGCTACATTAAAGTGATGTGTGTGGTGTTGAAGGTAAACATTTATTAATTTCTACAGCTAGACAACCATCTTTTGTCAACCACTTATCAACGACCAGGAATTCTGATAGCGGGATCCACTAGAAGTCCACCTATTGTTGCACGCTGGTCCAGTCTTGCAAATCAAGAGGAATTACAGCGAGAATGAGCTACTCTTAAGTATGAAGAGAATTATGAAGCCTATTGTAAGGCTGAGATAATTATATTTTAATAGATGTCGCATCTAGTTGAGCATGTCAGAGGAAGGTTATCACACCTGTTGACACTACGGGGCCACAGAAATCTGATTGGGTTCCATAAGAGACTTCCACTAACGCTTCTACCACTATCGTCTACCTTTTAATTAAATATGGAAAGTTATGTTCCTCCTATAACTCTTCCATAGAGAAGCATGAATCTGAAGCTAAGTTAGACGATCACTGGCTTATACACGTTTATCATAAGTAATCGCATTTAACGTAGCTGATCGTTGCTTTGGTTCTACCTAACTCTTCAATAAAGAAGCATGAATCTGAAGCTTCGTTTGACGATCACTGGCCGATACACGTTTATCATAAGTAATCGCATTTAACATAGCTGATCCTTGCTTTGGTTCTCCTTAACTCTTAGCACAACCTGACAGTATTTGTCTTTACAGTTGTTTATTATTTCAGCATGGTTATGGTTATGGAAGGCCCCGGTATCACTGCAAACGAATTAAAATCTATAATTGCTCAACTGCCCGTGCCAGTGGAATCATCCGAATTTATAACTCATCTCCCAAACACAGAAAGGTAGCAGCAGTCCCCATCATAGCAGTCTCAGCACACGCCAAAAGACATAAGGCGAAACCGCACAAAAGTGAACACAGCAAACTGTTATTTGGCCAATTTCAGCATTTGTCTACTACTATATGTATATGTCATCATCACAAGATGCCACATCTCTTTTTTCCCGTTTTTTACCTCTACCCTTTTTTCTTTCAAATTTTCTAGCTGTCTGGTCTGCGTAAGACAATGTCTCAGTTCCAGGTATCTACTTTAAGCGCTCTCTCAAACAAGTACTCTTAACTCCTTTACAGCCTGTCATGAGATATATCTCGTGGAGACAGACCACTTCATGTCGCATTTCTGATCCTGCAGGTCTTAGTGCATATATTAAAACAAATTTGCTAGTCTAATGTTATCATTGAAGATGTTGAATGTTGAATGATTCTACCCGAGAAACAAAGTATCTGCTGAAATAGATGTTTTAATTGTATTAACTACTTCACTCTTGAGTACCGGAATGATTTGCTAGTATTTCTCAGAGTTATCTGACTTACAACTGTGAACCACCTATGTCATCAAGCTGACACTGAAAGTTTGTTTCTAATTACATTTTACTAAGTGTAAATATCAAATCATCGAGGGAATGTAGCACAAAATAAAACACTATTTACAGGACATAATCATATTACAACATAATACTTTGGAAACTACTGCTACTATATGTAGAATATAAACATTGTACATATATATATGAAAATTTATCAATATATGATATATATAATATATTAAATATATCAAAATCATATGCATACATACATATATAGATGTATGTATGTATATGATTTTGAGAGAGAGTGTGACAGGGAGCTTCTACATAATTGTTTGTGTTTTATGTATTTGTATATAAAATTATAAAGTGTGGTTTTACAGAAGAATGTTGAGAGTACCATGGACAGCTAAGTAGAGTAATGAAGATGTTCTGAGAGAGGTCAAAGCAAAAAGAGAGCTAATTTCCAATGTTAGGAAGAGACAATCATTTTTTGGCCATGTAATGAGAAGAGAACAACTGGAATATATTGTAACAACTGGAAACATTGAGGGACAATGAGATAAAGGGAAGCAAAGAGAAAAAATAACGAACAGCTTAAGAGAATGGCTTGGCAGAAGGTCAACAACAGAAATGATAAATAGCTGCCGAGATCGAAAATTGTGGAGATACATGATCACCTACGCCAGTTGGCCCGGTACTTAATGATGATGATTATGATGATATAAAATTAAATGCCATGAAGAACATGTGACACAATACCAGCTAGGCATTAAAATTAAAATTACTGAGTATATGTATCTTCCCAATAGTAACATATGGTCGTGAATCATGGACATCCTCGCAAATAGCAGCAAAGAAATATTATTCATTCGAAACAAAATGTTACAGGAAAAAAAATATGAATACATATTGGATAATGAAAAAGAGGACTAAAACATTAAAAAGAACTGATTTATAAACACCATTTTACGGAGGAAATTATAAAGTTATGACCACGTCAAAAGACACAGCGGGCTAGAAAGAACAATAATGGAAGGCACGGTTCCTGGGCGACGCATCAGAGGCAGACCAAGAAAAAAGTTGTTTCAAGACACCAAGGAGACACTGAACAAGACAACAGAAGAAGTGTGAGATCCCGCTAGAGATAGAGAAGCGTTCTGTGGGGCTGTGATGGATGCAATTTCTGCAAAGGACATGCGACCTGTTGATGATTTGTATATGTCGTATACATATATATAACGCTAGAGGCAAAACAGGCACTCTACAACATAATCCTCCTCCCAACGTTGTGATACCAATCTGGAAGCTTGACTCAAGATCAACAAGAAAAGTGTGTTGGACGAATGACTTGACACAACCTGGGAGATAAGATCAGAAAGTATGAAATGAGGAAAAACACTAGGCATAACTCCAGCCACAGAAAGCATAGAGAAAAAACAAGCAGGTAACAAGTTGTGGCCATGTTTTCAGACAGAAATACCAAACACAACACAACGCGCCTTTACAAAAAAAAAAAACTTTGCAAGAATACCAGACATAATGGTGGACCACAAAGAAGATGGATTGATGGAATGTTATAAACACAAGGAAACATAACAGCTAAGAAGCCAAGAGAAGATCAACTGGCTCTCTTTCTGTCGTTATCCGAGTGATATTAAAAGAATTAATATACCACTTGTCAACCGCCCTTAAAAAAGATCTTTAAATGGGCATATTCACTTGTGGTTTGCAGTAGAACTGGGATATTTGCTCCTTTCGACCCAAACATCCGACTTTTACGACGTTTTTGAATACCGGGTTGACTTTCCATCCCTACTCACAAAACTGGGTTGGTTGGTCTGTTTCTGCGGTCACTGTGGGGAGGTGGAGTAAGATCTGGATAGTTCTTGCTCATCAATCCTGGCACAAACTATTAGCTATGAGTCGCTGACAACGTCAAGCTCTGCTGCTGCATGTACCGTTGCTCCCGTCCCCTATATATGTGTGCAAGAGAGAGTGTGTGTGTTAGAGAGGGAGAGTGGTTGTGTAAGTGAGAGAGTATGCGAGAGAGAGAGAGAAAGTATTTGTTTGAAAAAGAGAGAGAGAGCTTGTGAGAGACAGAGTATGTGTGTGTGAGAGGGAGAGTGTGGGAGTGAGAAAGAAAGTGTGCGTGTGTATGCGAAAGAGTGTGTTTGTGTGTGTGAGAGAGTGTGGGTGTGAGGAGTGAGTGTGTGTGTGAGAGAGTGTCTGTGTGTGAGAGTATGTAAGTGTGTTAGAGAGAATGTTTGTGTGTGAGAAAGAGAGTGTGTGAGAGAGAGAGAGAGTGTGTGTGTGAAAGAGAGTGTGTGTAACAGTATGTGAGTGTGTTAGAGAGAATGTTTGTGTGAAATAGTGTGTGCTAGAGAGAGTGTTTGTGTGTGTGTGAGAGAGTGTGTGTGTGAGAGTGTGTGTGAGAGAGTATATGTGTGTGTTAGAGAGTGTGTGTGTGTGAAAGAGAGTGTTTGTGTGTGTGAGAAAGAGTGTGTTCGGTTTGTGTTATTTGTGTTATATGTGTCTTAGTCTAGGAGCCCGCATATTCAGGACAAACACTGTTTAACTTCTTAAAATCTTCCATCATTAATCTGTAACCCCAGAACGAGAGTAAACAGAAACTAATATCCCATAATTCCAACAAATTCGCCTCCTCAGACTTCCCTTTCTTGGACCATCGGTTGAAATGATCGTCATCAAATCCCACAAGAGTTGTGACCTACATCGTACTATTTTACCAAAACGACTTTTTGTCCCAAGTGAATGGATAGCTATGCCGGTTGATTCAATTTATAAGACTATATTTAAACTGTAAAACAACGTCGATGGTTATAGTGTTAAGGTCTTTGTGTGCTTTGTAAGTAATTATTAAAGTAGGCCAGGAGTCAGAACTGAACTATTCCAGACAGACAATAAAATGATTCAAGATGGTTGGAGGTTTGGGCAATCTAAAAATAGAAGTGGAAAGGAAGCGAAAAATAAAGCTGGGTTTAATAAGTAATGTGGTGGCGTTTTTAGATCTATTGAAGCCACGACTTGTGATTTTAGAGTATATTTGAAACTTCGTCGATTCTTAGGGCACTAATGAAGATATGTTGAAAAATGTCAGTAAATGAGGATGGCCACAAACCTACAGAGAGGTCTCCATAGTTAAGCAATTATTGTCCTTGTTTACTGTCTTGACGTGTCCTGGTTTAATTCATGGAAATGATCAAAATGCATTGTTTTATTTTTACTTGACGAGACTTTTGTGTACAAGTCTCTAAAACCAGACATGTTATATTTTCACTTCTAAAATAGAACAGCCTGACTTGATACTGGTTACATTTTACATGGAGCCCCTCTAAAAATGAAATTGGTCTTCATCAGCTATGGATCGCTGACTCTGCCAGTGTTGCCGCAGACCGCCCAACTCTCAATATTTTATATTGATATATGTAAATAGCCAGAAATGTCACTGTTACTTGTTTATTTTCAAAGTGCTCTCTAATTGTTTATCATCACCATCAAGTATCATGCCTGCTGGCGTAGATGATCATGTCTCTCCACAACTTTCTATCTCAACAGTTATTTATCATTTCTGTTGTTGTCCTTCTGTCAATGTATTCTCTTAAGCTATCTGGTATCTTTTTTCTTTGTCCCTCAATTTTCCCAGTTGTCACAATATATTCCAACTGTTATTTCTCGTTATATGGCCAAAAAATGATGATTGTTTCTCTCTAATTTTGGAGATAGCTCTCTTTTTGCTTTGACCTCTTTCAGAATGTTTTTATTACTATTCTTTGCTGTCCATGGTATTCTCAAAATTTTTCTTTAAAACCACATTTCTACAGCCTGCAGTGAATTGTTTATAGCTCTATCGTAAAGTTTGACAACATAAGCTACCATGCTATTCTTGTTTTCTTCTATGTCTATAATTGGTGTCAACATAAATACTTATACCAGATCAAAAGACAACATATTAGTAGTATACAATGTTGTATTTGACCCGAATTTAGGTGCTAAATTAACAAAGATATATAGTAGGTGCGCGGCGCACCTAATGTACCGTAGGTGCAGGGGGAGTTAACCGTGACCTCTAGTCCCGGTGACCCCGGAAGTGCCCTGTTTATGTCTGGTGTGTGCTGACTTTGGAGTGCTTGGTGTACTTGAGCGATAGTGATAGGTTAGTAGATTATACAACATCAATGAAAAACATTAAATTTAAAACAGAAGACGAAGATATATTTTTTATTCTTTTATTATCTCAATAGGTGTATAACATACATTGATATTATATAACAGTACAAAAATATTTAGTACACAAAGTCAATATATAGTACAAGGATAACATTTATTTATAGATAGGTAGTTGGGTGTCTGCTTAGCGTTGTGGCATAAATGAATCATAAGGGGTGAAACTGTTAGAGATTGCTGGTTAGGCTAAGCTGGTAGTGTAAAGAGTTAAATATCTAAAGGCGTAGTCGAGACGTTATCATCAGCTACCTTTCTTTTTATATAGAAATAGGAAAGAGCATTTCTTGTTTGACTGTAGGAAAATATAGAATTATTTAAGACTTTGAAACCTACATTTTTTCCACCCTTGGCCTTTTGCGTGGCGAGAACCTCTAAAAACATATCTTTATCTAATTTGTTGTGTTGCTTGCTTAGCCCTTTACAACTGATTTTATCGTAATCCCCACTACAATGGTACGTCTTACTACATAAGCTAACAAGAGCTGTCCCTTCGTACTCTAGTTTAAAAAGCCCAGGCGTTCGTTTGGTGTACGCTTTAATACCCTTACAGTTTATACATTCTGTTTTGCTAGTATGTTCATCGCAGCAATGGGTGTATGGAGGTCGCCTAGTGTGTAATAAGGGCTGTATAGGGGTCGGCTAGTATGTCGTGATGGGTGTACGGAGGTCGTCTAGTGTGTCATATTGGGTGTATAGAGGGCGTTTAGTGTGTCATGATGGTTGTATAGGGGTCGTCTAGTGTGTCATGATGGTTGTATAGGGGTCGTCTTGTGTGTCATGATGGTTGTATAGGGGTCGTCTAGTGTGCCGTGATGGGTGTACGGAGGTCGTCTAGTGTGTCATATTGGGTGTATAGAGGGCGTTTAGTGTGTCATGATGGTTGTATAGGGATCGTCTAGTGTGTCATGATGGTTGTATAGGGGTCGTCTAGTGTGCCGTGATGGGTCAATGGAGGTCGGCTAGTATGTCGTGATGGGTGTACGGAGGTCGTCTAGTGTGTCATATTGGGTGTATAGAGGGCGTTTAGTGTGTCATGTTGGTTGTATAGGGGTCGTCTAGTGTGTCATGATGGTTGTATAGGGGTCGTCTAGTGTGCCATGATGGGTACATGGAGGTCGGCTAGTATGTCGTGATGGGTGTACGGAGGTCGTCTAGTGGGGTATGATGGTTGTATGGAGGTCGTCTAGTGTGTCATATTGGGTGTATAGAGGGCGTTTAGTGTGTCATGATGGTTGTATAGGGGTCGTTTAGTGTATCGTGAGGGGTGTATGGAGGTCGTCTACTGTGTCGTGAGGGGTGTATGGAGGTCATCTGGTGTGGTATGTAGGGTGTATGGAGGTCATCTAGTGTGATATAAGGCTGTATGCCGGGCGTCTAGTGTGACATGAGGGCTGTATACCGGGCGCCTAGTGTGGTATGTGTGGTGTATGGCGGTTGTCTGGTATATCATACTTTAATCAACCAATAAGAAAAATGAAGGAACATTACATTCAACATTACTTATCTTAACTACTTTACATCAATACAGTTGAATAACGTGTTATCGTTAAGTCTTACCATACTTTAAGAGAAAACATTCAAACTTACAGCGTAAAATATAGTCTCAATCATCTACACCGAATATAACCTGTTATCGATAAGCCTTAACATACTTTAAGAGAAAACAAGCCAACTTACGGTGCAAAACTCCGCTAGTGTGAACAGTAACTTTCCTTGAATCAATCAAACTTATAACGCCGTCTAGTTTAAATATAACCTGGTAAGAAATGAATAAATTAGCCAATCAGCGAGTGACTATGCCATCATCGCTTGATATCGGGATTAACCAATCAGAGAAGAGTATTAACATAGGAGGCGGGGCGAAGAAATGGCTGACAGGTGGATTAACCAATCAGAAAAGCGCGTTAGCCCAAGCGTAGGTAGTTGCTGTCGGGTCAGCAGTGGGGGAAAAATGCGGGGTGGTGGGTTACTTGAACTCGTTTTAACCCCTGAGGCAATTCCAGAAGAGTTCTATGACCTCATTTTGACCGCTGAAGGCTTTAATACCAAGGTTTCCCACTTCAACGAACGACATACATCATTAAAGGTGATTACTTCAGCTCTTAGACTTTGGAGTTCCATATCTTTATCACTTCAACGAATGACAGACAACAGTAAAGATGATCATTTCAGGTAAGAAAACTTAGTTCCAAACCCTAAAATTTTGGTTCATACTCACAAAGTTGAACACAAACTCTACAAATTTAGGCCCAAAGTTGTAATTGTTAGACACGACAGTCGTAAATGTTATATGCAAAGTCCAAAAGTTTGTCAAAAAGATAACCTAAACTCAAAATAGTTAGATACAAAGCCCAACAATTTATATGCAAAGTCTAAAAAAGTTACTCTAAAAGACAACTAATGTAATACTTAACCCCAAAATTTCGTCACATAACCAAACAGTTGAACACGAACTCTACAAATTTAGTCCCAAAGTCGTAATTGTTAGACACGAAAGTCGTAAATGTTATATTCAAATCCAAAAGTTTGTTAAATAGACAACCCAAACTCAAAATAGTTAGACACAAAACCCAACAATTTATAGGCAAAGTCCAAAAAGTTACTCCAAAAGACAACTAATGTAACACTTAACCCCAAAATTTCGTCTCATAACCAAACAGTTGAACTCAAAACCATAAAAATTTAGTCCCAAAGTGATACTAGTTCGACACAAAAGTCGTAAATATTATATACAAAGTCTAAAAGTTTGTCAAAAAGACAACCCAAACTCAGAATAGTTAGACACAAAACCCAACAATTTATAGGCAAAGTCCAAAAAGTTACTCCAAAAGACAACTAATGTAACACTTAACCCCAAAATTTCGTCTCATAACCAAACAGTTGAACTCAAAACCCTAAAAATTTAGTCCCAAAGTGATACTAGTTCGACACAAAAGTCGTAAATGTTATATACAAAGGCCAAAACTTTGTCAAAAAGACAACCCAAACTCAGAATAGTTAGACACGAAAGTCATAAATGTTATATGCAAAGTCCAAAATTTTGTCAAAAAGACAACCCAAACTCAGAATATTTAGACACAAAAGACCAAATAGTTACATTCAAAGTCCAAAAGTTTGTCAAAAAGACAACCCAAACTCAAAAGTTTGTCAAAAAGACAACCCAAACTCAAAATAGTTAGACATGAAAGGTCAAAAAGGTATACTCAAAGTCCAAAATGTTACTTCAAAAGACAACTAATATAACAACAAGCCCCAAAACTTCGTCTCATAACCAAAAAGTTGAACTCAAAACCCTAAAAAGTGTCCACTTATCAACCAAAGTCTTTAATACAGCTGAGAAAACCCTAATAAATAATTACAATTTACTAAAAATGTTGCCCTTGATGATAGTTGCGACTGTGTCTAAATCATTATTGAAAATATTCATAGAACTCTAGTAAAAACCAAGCACACTAAAACACCACATTGAAAGAATGAACTTAAAGTTCACGCCCCTGTCACAACTCTGCTAAGAAAAGTACTGCGAAGCATGAAAGTTATGTCCCCTGCTATAACTCTACTAAACGAAAGTATTACCAAACACGTAGGTTACACTCCTACCATAACCCACTAAGAAAAACAAGATTTTGCTTAAAATACCACATTTATGATTGTTACGCCCCTTGTCCCTTTATGAGGGGACGCCCATGAAACTGTTAGAAATAGTAAATTTAACCTAGTGGCATACCCCAGATGTTATATTAGACATCCCCGTATCAAAAATTTAATTAAAACTCACTTTTAGGGTTGTTACGCCCCTTGACCCTTTATGAGGGGACGCCCATGAAACTGTTAAAAATAGTAAATTTAACAGCTAGACATACCCTAAACTTTATATTAACCATCTCCGTATCAAGAATTTACATAAAAACAACGTTTGAAATTACTACCCCTGTACCCATTTTTGGCGGTTACGCCCATGAAACTGTTAAAAATAGTAAATTTAACCTCTAGACATACCCCAAACTTTATATTAAGCATCCCATATCAAGAATTTACATAAAAACCACTTTTGAAATTACTATCCCTGTACCCATTTTTGATGGTTACGCCCATGAAACTGTTAAAAATAGTCAATTTAACATCTAGACATACCACAAACTTTATATTAAGCATCTCCGTATCAAGAATTTACATAAAAACAACTTTTGAAATTACTACCCCTGTACCAATTTTTGGCGGTTACGCCCATGAAATCGATAAAAAATTGAAATTTAACACCTAGACATACCCCAAACTTTATATTAAGCATCCCCATATCAAGAATTTACATAAAAACAACTTTTGAAATTACTACCCCAGTACCCATTTTTGGCGGTTACGCCCATGAAATCGATAAAAAATTGAAATTTAACACCTAGACATACCCCAAACTTCATTTTAGTCGTCCCTGTATCAAGAATTTACATAAAAACAACTTTTGAAATTACTACCCCTGTACCCATTTTTGACGGTTACGCCCATGAAACTGTTAGAAATAGTAAATTTACACTCTAGGGTTTCTCCAAACTTTACATTAAACATCCCTGTAGCAAGAATTTACATAAAAACAACTTTTGAAATTACTACCCCAGTACCCATTTTTGGCGGTTACGCCCATGAAACTGTTAAAAATAGTCAATATAACACCTAGACATATCCCAAACTTTATATTAAGCATCCCCATATCAAGAAGTTACATAAAAACAACTTTTAAATTACTACCCCTGTACACATTTTTGGCGGTTACGCCCATGAAATCGATAAAAAAATTGAAGTTTAACCTATTGGCATACATCAAACATAATATGTGACACGCCCATGTATCAAATTTACCTAAAAAATCAACCAAAAATTAGTAGTATATATCTAGTGATTGACCGGGTAGACTCTCATATAAGAAAAAATGAAGACTCTCATATAAGGAAAAAATGTGCTTCCAACTGCAGGTAGACTATTTATATAAGAAAAAACAACCCGGCTGCAGCGATTTAGCTGCAGATGGAAGAACTTTCCACGGTCCTATCTAATTCTTGCTACGGGGATGTTTAATGTAAAGTTTGGAGTAACCCTAGAGTGTAAATTTACTATTTCTAACAGTTTCATGGGCGTAACCGTCAAAAATGGGTACAGGGGTAGTAATTTCAAAAGTTGTTTTTATGTAAATTCTTGATACAGGGACGACTAAAATGAAGTTTGGGGTATGTCTAGGTGTTAAATTTCAATTTTTTATCGATTTCATGGGCGTAACCGCCAAAAATGGGTACTGGGGTAGTAATTTCAAAAGTTGTTTTTATGTAAATTCTTGATATGGGGATGCTTAATATAAAGTTTGGGGTATGTCTAGGTGTTAAATTTCAATTTTTTATCGATTTCATGGGCGTAACCGCCAAAAATTGGTACAGGGGTAGTAATTTCAAAAGTTGTTTTTATGTAAATTCTTGATACGGAGATGCTTAATATAAAGTTTGTGGTATGTCTAGATGTTAAATTGACTATTTTTAACAGTTTCATGGGCGTAACCATCAAAAATGGGTACAGGGATAGTAATTTCAAAAGTGGTTTTTATGTAAATTCTTGATATGGGATGCTTAATATAAAGTTTGGGGTATGTCTAGAGGTTAAATTTACTATTTTTAACAGTTTCATGGGCGTAACCGCCAAAAATGGGTACAGGGGTAGTAATTTCAAACGTTGTTTTTATGTAAATTCTTGATACGGAGATGGTTAATATAAAGTTTAGGGTATGTCTAGCTGTTAAATTTACTATTTTTAACAGTTTCATGGGCGTCCCCTCATAAAGGGTCAAGGGGCGTAACAACCCTAAAAGTGAGTTTTAATTAAATTTTTGATACGGGGATGTCTAATATCACATCTGGGGTATGCCACTAGGTTAAATTTACTATTTCTAACAGTTTCATGGGCGTCCCCTCATAAAGGGACAAGGGGCGTAACAATCATAAATGTGGTATTTTAAGCAAAATCTTGTTTTTCTTAGTGGGTTATGGTAGGAGTGTAACCTACGTGTTTGGTAATACTTTCGTTTAGTAGAGTTATAGCAGGGGACATAACTTTCATGCTTCGCAGTACTTTTCTTAGCAGAGTTGTGACAGGGGCGTGAACTTTAAGTTCATTCTTTCAATGTGGTGTTTTAGTGTGCTTGGTTTTTACTAGAGTTCTATGAATATTTTCAATAATGATTTAGACACAGTCGCAACTATCATCAAGGGCAACATTTTTAGTAAATTGTAATTATTTATTAGGGTTTTCTCAGCTGTATTAAAGACTTTGGTTGATAAGTGGACACTTTTTAGGGTTTTGAGTTCAACTTTTTGGTTATGAGACGAAGTTTTGGGGCTTGTTGTTATATTAGTTGTCTTTTGAAGTAACATTTTGGACTTTGAGTATACCTTTTTGACCTTTCATGTCTAACTATTTTGAGTTTGGGTTGTCTTTTTGACAAACTTTTGAGTTTGGGTTGTCTTTTTGACAAACTTTTGGACTTTGAATGTAACTATTTGGTCTTTTGTGTCTAAATATTCTGAGTTTGGGTTGTCTTTTTGACAAAATTTTGGACTTTGCATATAACATTTATGACTTTCGTGTCTAACTATTCTGAGTTTGGGTTGTCTTTTTGACAAAGTTTTGGCCTTTGTATATAACATTTACGACTTTTGTGTCGAACTAGTATCACTTTGGGACTAAATTTTTAGGGTTTTGAGTTCAACTGTTTGGTTATGAGACGAAATTTTGGGGTTAAGTGTTACATTAGTTGTCTTTTGGAGTAACTTTTTGGACTTTGCCTATAAATTGTTGGGTTTTGTGTCTAACTATTCTGAGTTTGGGTTGTCTTTTTGACAAACTTTTAGACTTTGTATATAATATTTACGACTTTTGTGTCGAACTAGTATCACTTTGGGACTAAATTTTTATGGTTTTGAGTTCAACTGTTTGGTTATGAGACGAAATTTTGGGGTTAAGTGTTACATTAGTTGTCTTTTGGAGTAACTTTTTGGACTTTGCCTATAAATTGTTGGGTTTTGTGTCTAACTATTTTGAGTTTGGGTTGTCTTTTTAACAAACTTTTGGATTTGAATATAACATTTACGACTTTCGTGTCTAACAATTACGACTTTGGGACTAAATTTGTAGAGTTCGTGTTCAACTTTGTGCATATGAGCCGAAATTTTGGGGTTAAGTGTTACATTAGTTGTCTTTTGGAGTAACTTTTTGGATTTTGCATATACATTTTTGAGCTTTGCATCTAACTATTTTGAGTTTGGGTTGTCTTTTTAACAAACTTTTGGATTTGAATATAACATTTACGACTTTCGTGTCTAACAATTACGACTTTGGGACTAAATTTGTAGAGTTCGTGTTCAACTGTTTGGTTATGTGACGAAATTTTGGGGTTAAGTATTACATTAGTTGTCTTTTAGAGTAACTTTTTTAGACTTTGCATATAAATTGTTGGGCTTTGTGTCTAACTATTTTGAGTTTAGGTTATCTTTTTGACAAACTTTTGGACTTTGCATATAACATTTACGACTGTCGTGTTCTAACAATTACAACTTTGGGCCTAAATTTGTAGAGTTTGTGTTCAACTTTGTGAGTATGAACCAAAATTTTAGGGTTTGGAACTAAGTTTTCTTACCTGAAATGATCATCTTTACTGTTGTCTGTCATTCGTTGAAGTGATAAAGATATGGAACTCCAAAGTCTAAGAGCTGAAGTAATCACCTTTAATGATGTATGTCGTTCGTTGAAGTGGGAAACCTTGGTATTAAAGCCTTCAGCGGTCAAAATGAGGTCATAGAACTCTTCTGGAATTGCCTCAGGGGTCAAAACGAGTTCAAGTAACCCACCACCCCGCATTTTTCCCCCACTGCTGACCCGACAGCAACTACCTACGCTTGGGCTAACGCGCTTTTCTGATTGGTTAATCCACCTGTCAGCCATTTCTTCGCCCCGCCTCCTATGTTAATACTCTTCTCTGATTGGTTAATCCCGATATCAAGCGATGATGGCATAGTCACTCGCTGATTGGCTAATTTATTCATTTCTTACCAGGTTATATTTAAACTAGACGGCGTTATAAGTTTGATTGATTCAAGGAAAGTTACTGTTCACACTAGCGGAGTTTTGCACCGTAAGTTGGCTTGTTTTCTCTTAAAGTATGTTAAGGCTTATCGATAACAGGTTATATTCGGTGTAGATGATTGAGACTATATTTTACGCTGTAAGTTTGAATGTTTTCATCATAATGTTTTCATCAAAATAATATAAAGTATGGTAAGACTTAACGATAACACGTTATTCAACTGTATTGATGTAAAGTAGTTAAGATAAGTAATGTTGAATGTAATGTTCCTTCATTTTTCTTATTGGTTGATTAAAGTATGATATACCAGACAACCGCCATACACCACACATACCACACTAGGCGCCCGGTATACAGCCCTCATGTCACACTAGACGCCCGGCATACAGCCTTATATCACACTAGATGACCTCCATACACCCTACATACCACACCAGATGACCTCCATACACCCCTCACGACACAGTAGACGACCTCCATACACCCCTCACGATACACTAAACGACCCCTATACAACCATCATGACACACTAAACGCCCTCTATACACCCAATATGACACACTAGACGACCTCCATACAACCATCATACCCCACTAGACGACCTCCGTACACCCATCACGACATACTAGCCGACCTCCATGTACCCATCATGGCACACTAGACGACCCCTATACAACCATCATGACACACTAGACGACCCCTATACAACCAACATGACACACTAAACGCCCTCTATACACCCAATATGACACACTAGACGACCTCCGTACACCCATCACGACATACTAGCCGACCTCCATTGACCCACCACGGCACACTAGACGACCCCTATACAACCATCATGACACACTAGACGATCCCTATACAACCATCATGACACACTAAACGCCCTCTATACACCCAATATGACACACTAGACGACCTCCGTACACCCATCACGGCACACTAGACGACCCCTATACAACCATCATGACACACAAGACGACCCCTATACAACCATCATGACACACTAGACGACCCCTATACAACCATCATGACACACTAAACGCCCTCTATACACCCAATATGACACACTAGACGACCTCCGTACACCCATCACGACATACTAGCCGACCCCTATACAGCCCTTATTACACACTAGGCGACCTCCATACACCCATTGCTGCGATGAACATACTAGCAAAACAGAATGTATAAACTGTAAGGGTATTAAAGCGTACACCAAACGAACGCCTGGGCTTTTTAAACTAGAGTACGAAGGGACAGCTCTTGTTAGCTTATGTAGTAAGACGTACCATTGTAGTGGGGATTACGATAAAATCAGTTGTAAAGGGCTAAGCAAGCAACACAACAAATTAGATAAAGATATGTTTTTAGAGGTTCTCGCCACGCAAAAGGCCAAGGGTGGAAAAAATGTAGGTTTCAAAGTCTTAAATAATTCTATATTTTCCTACAGTCAAACAAGAAATGCTCTTTCCTATTTCTATATAAAAAGAAAGGTAGCTGATGATAACGTCTCGACTACGCCTTTAGATATTTAACTCTTTACACTACCAGCTTAGCCTAACCAGCAATCTCTAACAGTTTCACCCTTATGATTCATTTATGCCACAACGCTAAGCAGACACCCAACTACCTATCTATAAATAAATGTTATCCTTGTACTATATATTGACTTTGTGTACTAAATATTTTTGTACTGTTATATAATATCAATGTATGTTATACACCTATTGAGATAATAAAAGAATAAAAAATATATCTTCGTCTTCTGTTTTAAATTTAATGTTTTTCATTGATGTTGTATAATCTACTAACCTATCACTATCGCTCAAGTACACCAAGCACTCCAAAGTCAGCACACACCAGACATAAACAGGGCACTTCCGGGGTCACCGGGACTAGAGGTCACGGTTAACTCCCCCTGCACCTACGGTACATTAGGTGCGCCGCGCACCTACTATATATCTTTGTTAATTTAGCACCTAAATTCGGGTCAAATACAACATTGTATACTACTCATATTTCCTTGAAATTAAGTCCAGGTCTTGAAACTTGTGAAACATAATTCTCTCTGGAATGTCTCAATGTCAAGGGAGATAAATGTACTATAATTGTTGTATTTGTTTTTCTATAGAGGCACAAAAACAAAGCATGCCAGCATGTACTTTAGTTGTTAGGACAAAGTACAAGATAGATCAAGAAATAAAGCACGAATTTCCATTGTATTTTCCCTGCAAGGCAACATCACACCTTATGGATAAATAATGAACTTCATCTCCGGAGTGTGACCACAGTTTTCTATAACTGATATTTTCGTTGATTTGCTTATTTATGTCTCTCCATGAATATAAAATACACGTCCCTCATCTATTATGCATTAAAAGTGATGGGAAGAAGCTGCATCATATAGTGTTAAAACTTGTGTTGTTAAAAACACCACAGTGAACCTTCAAATTTGTCAATCATTTTTTTGTTGTGACAAGCATTCTTCTTCTTTTACTTTTCTCTTTCACTGATACCTAAAAGATGTCGTGGTTTATATCATTTGTCGTTCTTGTGCTGCTCGAATTATCTGAATTAGTGATTTTCCTTTAGTGACAAGCTAATTAAATTAGTGACAAGCATTAACAACTAAAATATCATTTAGACATAAAATTGACTTTTTCCTAAAAAAAAATATTACATTTTGTTTTTGGTGTCTCGAATTGAAACCACATCTATAAAGTATCTTTTTTTAGGATGCGTGGAAAGTACTAGGCTTCTTCACCTATTAACGATGGGGGGGGGGGGGGGGGAGGGCCCTCGGTATCCTAATTGGGAAAATCGCCCGAATGGGCTACCGACGTTCAGACAACCCTTGTTCGATTCCCGCTTGAAACAGTGTGAGTTGTAGTTGTGGTTGGAAAAAAATACCCACGCGGTCGACCCAGCCGCTGGTAGAAATGGGTACCAGGATATAGTACTCTGGAAAGTGATGAATAACTACTCGCATCTTAAGTTCCAAACACTTCTGGATATGCGGCCGAGCATATGGGAGAAAACTGGAGCGGTAAGACGCTGATTCAAGTCTCGTGCTTTACCTTTTCATCATCATCATGTGCCATATCGGTTGGCGTAGGCGATCATGTCCTTCCACAATCTTCTATCTACAGTGCATCGTATCAGTTCTGTTGTTGACTGTTTTCCATGCCACGACAACAAACTATCCAGTATTTTCTCTCTTTTTCGTCTGCGATCTCTAGTTCCCTGTATTTTGTCAGTTGTAACCAAGTATTCCAACTTTTCTCTTCTCAGGATGTGCCAAAAAAAATGTTGACTGTTTCTTTCTGATGTTTTGGTAGGAGTTCCCATTTTGTGATGGCCTCTTTGAGAATTTCTTCATTGGTCTTTTGGCTGTCCAAGGAACTTTCAACTTTCTTCTGAGAAATCGCATCTCTGTGGCCTCTAATCGTCTTTTCATTTGTTTGTCTGCTGTCCATGATTCGCTTTCATAGGTCAGAATTGGTTCTAAATAGCACCGATGAACTCTCTTTCTCACTTCTATTGACATAGATTAGTTGCATAAGATATTTTTCATTTTCTGAAATGCTATTTTGACCTGAGCTACTCTGCTTTACCTTGATCTTCATCTATTAACTGATTCAAGTCTCGTACTTTACCTTGATCTTCATCTATTAACTGATTCAAGTCTCGTACTTTACCTTGATCTTCATCTATTAACGATTCAAGTCTAGTACTTTACCCTTGATCTTCATCTATTAACGATTCAAGTCTAGTACTTTACCTTGACCTTCATCTATTAACGATTCAAGTCTAGTACTTTACCCTTGATCTTCATCTATTAACGATTCAAGTCTAGTACTTTACTTTGACCTTCATCTATTAACGATTCAAGTCTAGTACTTTACCTTGATCTTCATCTATTAACGATTCAAGTCTAGTACTTTACCTTGACCTTCATCTATTAACGTTTCAAGTCTAGTACTTTACCTTGACCTTCATCTATTAACGATTCAAGTCTAGTACCTTACCCTTGACCTTCATCTATTAGCGATTCAAACCTCTCAAAAATGGAACCAAATGCCACTTTCAGAGAAAACAGACAATTGTAGACGTTTAAAAATACAATGTTAATGTTCATGTTTTTTTCATCATCGGCACTGGGTAATGTGGTCAGGATTACGTCAAGACGCCTTTTTTCTACAAAAAAAAATCCGCGTTTCACATTAAATGCGATAAATTATAAACCGCTCGGTCGTTGAATTGTATTTAAGCCTGGTCGCCAGCAGGCCTGCTCCACTAATTGTCGCTCTAGCGTTGTGCATCGTCGTGGCAGAAACACAGATTGAAATTACTCAAATTATAAAACATTGAAATTTATCATATTATAAAACATTGAAATTTATCATATTATAAAACATGGAAATTACCTAATTTTTAAAACATCGAAATCACTCAAATGATAAAACATCGAAATTACCTAAATGTAAAGGTGTAGCTGAAAGGTCGCATTTTAATTATTTTTTTGTTTTCCTCTTGTTCTTTTACTGTTTCGATAATTTTATCCTATCTCTTTGTCAAACACTATGTAGTGATTTCTTTCAAAATTTCGGACCGACATATTCGCTTTAATAAATGCACAATATTTAATACTTCTTTTCCCTTCCTTCTTCGATTTCTCTAATGACAATGTAAAATAATACGATCAGTGTTGGTTCTCCCAACTTTATCTCACCAGTACTACTCTAGGCTGTATTTAACCACCACAACTTCCCGATATAATCCGTTCCATAATTTTGTTTTCTGTCTTCTACAAACAACATAATCTGGAGATTGTACGTTCTACGGTTTAAAGAGGTCATAATTTATGCATGATCTGTTTTCCTCGGAAATCTCAATGTACTCCTTACCCATTGAATTATTTATGGCTTTCATTACAACCTCGGCAACATCTCAAAATTATAAACAAGAGACAGGGAAAACTTTATTATTTTTTCCTAGACTTCTGTATGATCTGTTTTCCTGTTTATGATAACATTTTATTGTTGCTTTTGTAAGAATAGAATCTTATTGTTGCTTTTATTAATATGAAGTGTTTAAAATATTAAAGATCCAGGTCTGACATGCTGAAATACCCTGGCAATAAATATGCCGATGTCATCTTACAAAATATACGTTTAAAAGCTGTAATAAAAACCAAACACTGTACACAGTGTTGCGACTGCACTGAGCATGCGAGGTTTATTCTCAGGCCTTCATTAAGTCTCCCGGCAGATCCAAAAGTTGTTAAAAAGTTAAAAAGAAGTAATAAATTACCACCCCGTGTGTTACCGGGGCCTCATTATGAGGGAGGTAAAGAATAGTGACACTGTGACCTTCCAGGCATGTCCTAAGAGGCGACTAAAGAGATTGATCGATGGCTTGACAAGCTGTCATTGTTAAAAGTATTGTTATGGAAACAGCGCCATATATTTTAGAGCAGTGATCTCTGCAATATGTGCCATTTTGGCACGCAAGGTTTCTGTTTTTGAGATTGTGGTTCTGCCCTATGTGCCGTCTTCGGCTCGAAAGGGCAATAGATAGATAGATTGAATAAATTACTGGTATTGATTTCTGCCTTGCACAGAAATAATACAGTCATGGTCATTATCGAACTCTCAATGTAACGGCTTATGTTCATCTTACAAATCGTCTCTCTTAAAAAGCGCGAGGAAGGGTACATGAAAGGTAGTATTACAATAATTTGTGACACATTTGTGATACTAAATATGGCAGACACACACACACACATATTGCATTCACGGCTTATTTTGAGAGGTGTTGGACATCTTGTTCCTCCACAACCCTCGATTGTGTGCGCTGTCATAGTTCTACCGTTAACCCGTTGACTTAGCCCCGTCGTTAGTCCATCCAGCATCTTCTACCGTTGCCTACTACCTTCTATATCTCATGTTCCTCCACAACCCTCGATTGTGTGCGCTGTCATAGTCCTACTGTTAACCCGTTGACTTAGCCCCGTCGTTAGTCCATCCAGCATCTTCTACCGTTGCCTACTACCTTCTATATCTCATGTTCCTCCACAACCCTCGATTGTGTCTTCTGTACCATAGTTCTACCATTAACCTTTGCCTTAGCGCAGTCGTTAGACCATCCTAAATCTTCTCCCTCTGTACACTACCTCTGTCTCCCATGTTCTCTATTTAGCTCTCATGTCTTAAAGTCTCTTCTCCACACCCGCGACCACTTTTCATAATAGCCAAGTAGCCAGCAATAAAAAATAATAGTAACCTTCGATTTCTTTAATAATTAAAAAAATTGAGATCTTGACTTATAATAATCAAGTGATGTGTGATCCCTTGCTGAATTATATGATAACCAACTAATGTACAATTGCCTTTAATCATAACCAGTTAACGTACAACTGCATTTTATAATAACCAATTAACGCACAACTGCCATTTATAATAACCAACTAATGTACAACGAAAGAAAAGAAAACAAACGATGAAGTCTTAAAACAGCTAAAAATGAAAAGAGAACTACTAAACACAATTCAAACAAGACAAATTATATTTTGGGGGGCATGTTAAAAGACACAACAGCCTACTAAAAGTAATCTTGGGAAGGAAAATACAAGGTAAAAGAGGCAGAGGCAGACTAAGATTAATATGGATA
This sequence comes from Megaustenia siamemsis, assembly GCA_032433765.1. Lineage (NCBI taxonomy): Eukaryota > Metazoa > Mollusca > Gastropoda > Stylommatophora > Ariophantidae > Megaustenia > Megaustenia siamemsis. Next base: position 50,514,078 of record JAVIAB010000073.1, read on the forward strand.
AACTATATGTACGACACATAGTACCATTGCTAGTGTATGTCCGGGGGGGGGGGGGGGCAACAATAGAACCAGAGGGATAAAGGCCGCTTGGGCAAGCAGTCGCCACGACGTGTGAGAGTCAGGATTTTTATTTCACGCCCGATAGAAAAAATCCTTTTTGTCTACCGCTGACTTCGAACACCGTACGTCGGTTTTTCAGCCAGCGAAACAGTGGTTTTAACAAACATGGATGAGTAACACCAAAAGATGGACAAGTCAGCCTATGACAACCTGCACAATCAAAGCAAGAGACAAAGCGGAATAGCGCTTCAGGGTAGTCAATCTTTAATGCGGAGACGGCGCTCAATGAGATTGTACAACTGCCTTTTATAATAACCAACTAAAGTACAACTGCCTTTTATAATAAACAATTAAAGTACAACTTCCTTTTATAATAACCAACTAAAGTACAACTGCCTTTTATAATAAACAATTAAAGTACAACTGCCTTTTATAATAACCAACTAAAGTACAACTGCCTTTTATAATAACCAACTTAAGTACAACTGCCTTTTACAATTAACAACTAATATACACACAGAGTTTGTCAGGTCGGGTAATTTTACCTGCTACTGTATGCAGTAAACAGTACAACCTGTGGCTGCCCTGCTGCCTAGCAGGTAAGCTCGGGAGATTAAAAGGCTAAGGGAGGGTATCCCGAAGTAAAACAACCCCACTGCCTTGTGGGTGAGACTTTTTAGTCAAAGGCCTGCGGAGCCAACCGTAAACAAACCGACGGAAGGCAACAGAAAACCACCGTCGTAACTTCTTTGTACAATCATGAATCGCCACAACAATAGAAATAACGACAACAACGTTAAGGGGGATTCCATTGGAAAACCCTCGTTCGGTAGGGGACATCATGTGCTACAGGTGATACCCGATCGTCATCAAGCTACTGAAAGCAAAATAAAGATAAAACAAACTCTTAAGATAGGTACTTGGAATGTGAGAACACTCATGCAGAAGGGTAAACTAGAAAACATCATACAAGAAATGAAAAGAATGTGTTTATAATTACTGGGACTTTGCGAAATGAGATACACCGGATCAGGGGAGATGTATTCTGATAAACATAAAATAATCTATTCTGGAGGTACTAAACACCAAAGAGGAGTAGGTATCATCTTTGATGCAGAAAGAGCAAGAACAGTGAAAGGCTTTTTACCCAATATCTGACAGATTCCTTTTAATGAAATTGAATGAAAAGCCAATAGACATAAATCTTATACAAGTTTATGCACCAAAAGCAGACAGTCTAGAGGAAACAAATGTCAAATTTTACCACGAGTTAAATGAGGCACTTCATAAATGCAAACCAAATGAAAACACCATAGTTCTAGGGGATTTTAACGTAATAGTAGAAAAGGAAAGAGTTGAGGAAGTAGTTGGTCATTATGGCTTAGGCGAGAGGAATGAAAGAGGTGAGAAACTTATTTACTGGGCAAGAACACACAACATGATGATAGGAAACACCTGGTTTAAGCAACATCCAAGACGTCTGTGGACATGGAAAAGCCCAGGGGACAAAGCACGTAATCAAATTGATTATATAATGATAAGCAATAGATTTAGAATCAGTCGGGTGTGTGTGAATACTAGACCAGGGGCAGATTGCAATAGTGATCATGTACCACTTGTGGGAAAGCTTAGAGTAAAATTAAAAACAACAAAACGAGCCTCATTTAACATCAAGTTAAATTTAGATTTACTAAAATCAGACAAGAAGCTGCAAGATAAACATAAAATCACAATTCAGAACCGGTACAATGCAATCGAGAAGATACAAAGCATTGATGAAAAATGGGAAATGTTAAAAGAATCAATGCAACAAACATCAAAAGATTTCATACCACCAGTGAGGACAAATTCAAGAAAGAAATGGATGACAGATGACATTTTGCAGATAATAGATACAAGAAGAAGAAATAAAGAAAATAAAGATGAGTATAAGAGATTAAATAAATATTTTGTAGTAAAATGCAATGAAGCAAAAAAGGACTTCCGTTTCCAAGATGGCGGAACTAAGTCACGTTCTCTCTATCGCTGCAGAAATTGCTTTGGAACCTGATCAATTTCGGCTTTCCGTTACAATTTTCTGCATTCCAGTCGAAATGATGTTCTACTTGTCATATCTGCGCAAATGAATTGGCGTTGCACGCACGACAATATTCCGTTTTGACAAATCAAGTGTTGTGAATGCTCCTTCCACCGTCTAATGTTGATCTACGTTTTACGTCACACTGAGTGCTGTTCAATGAACGTTGATGGAGATGTTTGCCGCAGTTTATTTACAATTTCCAACGCATTAATGTGGTGGGCTCCGTCAAGTCAGCCGAAGTTTTATCTCTTTGGGAAATTTGCACCATGTTTCGTTCGTTGTAGACTGCATTCACTAGAGTAATCATGAATCCATGGGCGCAACCATTTTGTGCGTGCTACGTCATCATAAAGGCTTATCGTGTGTCTCAAGACCGACCATGCGGTAATCTTGCGATCTGTTGTTTGGTGTGCAACGGGGATAATCTGACGACGAACTGTGTTTTGTATGTTCGGAGTTGGAGTCAAACACGCTGTCCTAACATCATCAAGCGCTATACATTTAAATACTATGACGATCATCATTTTCAGGAGGACGTGAACTTCCGGGCAATATGGTGGATAGGCAGCAGGAACCATTGACGGCTATGTCTGAAAAGTGTTCCTTATTGCAGTTTCCTCATATTCCAAGTCCGGCTTCTTGCAGGAGCTACTGAGTTAAGTGCTCTGTGCACACCGTGAGCTGTGTGTTTCATCCGTTTTGATCATGTTCCGATATTCCAATTGTTTACGATGAATGTTGATATCGTATGACAGGGAACAGTTGGCCGTGTTCACTTTCTTTGTGGTTTCACCTTATGTCTTTTGGCGTGTGCTGAGACTGCTATGATGGGGACTACAGCTACCTTTCTTTGTTTGGGAGATGAGTTAGTAATTCAGATGATTCCACTGGCACGGGCGGTTGAGCAATTATGGATTTTAATTCGTTTGCAGTGATACCGGGGCCTTCCATAACCAAAATAACCAAAATGAAGCAAAAGAAGCATGGCTAAAAGAGAGATGCAAAGAGATTGAAATGCAACAAAAAGGAGATGCTAAAGCTATCATCATCATAATCATCATCATCAAGTACCATGCCTACTGGCATAGGTGATCATGTCTCTCCACAATTTTCGATCTCACAGCTATTTATCATTTCTGTTGTTGACCTTCTGCCAAGCCATTCTCTTAAGCTGTCTGTTATTTTTTCTCTTTGCTTCCCTCTTTCTCTTCGTCCACCAATTTTTCCAATTGTTACAATATATTCCTGTTGTTCTCATTACATGGCCAAAAAATGATGATTGTCTCTTCTTAATATTGGAAATTAGCTCTCTTTTTTGCATTGACCTCTTTCAGAACATTTTCATTACTCTTCTTAGCTGTCCACGGTGCTCTCAACACTCTCTTATAAAACCACATTTCTACAGACTCCAGTGATTTTCTTGTCTGTTGTCCTATTGTCCATGATTCGCATCCATATGTTAAGACTGGCTCTACATAACATTTATGAATTCTTTGTCTTGTTTCTATTGTCGAAATTGGATTGCATAGTAACTTCCTCATTTTTTGGAAAGCTGCTTTTGCCTGAGCCATTCTGCATCTCTCCTCTTTTGTACATCTTCCATCTGAGGTTAACAAAGTTCCCAAATATTTAAATTCATTTACTGGTTTTATTATTGTTCCACTTGTCTTTATTTTGCACTGAGGTGATGTCTTTTTTTTTGTTGTTACCATTACCTCTGTCTTTTTGCTATTAAGGCTGAGTCCTTTATTTTTGTTTTCTTTCACTATAATGTCCAATATTTCTTGTAACTCATTTTCACTCTCAGCGATTAAGACTGTTTCATCAGCATACCTTAGATTATCTATATTATGACCTCCACTTGTTATTCCAGGCATGTCCCTTATGGATCTTAAAATAATCTCACTATAATATTAAACAAATCTGGTGACAGCACACATCCCTGTCTAACACCCTGTTTTATTTGTTGAAACATTCCCAGTTGGTTTCCAGTTCTTATGGCCGCTGTTTGTTGCCAGTACATGTTCTTTACTATTCTTAGTTCTTTGCTGTCTACGTTTATGCTTTCGAAAATTTTGATTATTTCTTGGTGCTTTACTTTATCGAATACCTTGGTGTAATCTATGAAACATAGGTATAGATCTGTTTTCACCTCTATGGCTCTTTCCACTAAAGATTTTATGATATAAATGGCGTTGCTTGTTCCTTTATCTCTAACAAAACCAAAGAATATAGCTAAAGCTATATGCAACAAATTGGAGAATTAACAGGAAGACAAACGCAATCAAAAACTTGATGTCTAAAATCAAAGGAAGGAGAACTGTTGATTGATCAAGAAAACATAAGGGAACGATGGACAGAATACATAAAAGATCTTTATAATGGTGAATGAACGGAAGTAAATACGAGCGTATTAAGGATAATGGAGAAGGACCAGAAATACTCAGAGAAGAAGTGGAAGAGGCCTTGCGCAATATGAAAGCAGGCAAAGCTCCTGGGTCAGATGGTGTAGTGACTGTTACTATATACTATTTTTAGCGTTGTGGTGTTGTGTCTGTAGCGTTATGGTGTAGTGAATGTTGCTACATAGCGTCTGTAACGTTGTGATGTATTGACTGTTGCTATATAGTGTCTGTAGCGTTGTGGTATAGTGACTGTTGCTATATAGTGTCTGAAGCGTTGTGGTGTTGTGACTGTTACTATATAGTGTCTGTAGCGTTGTGGGTGTAGCGACTGTTGCTATATTTTGTCTATAGCGTTGTGGTGTAGTGACTGTTGCTATGTAGTGTCTGCAGCGTCGTGGTGTAGTGACTGTTGCTATATATTGTCTGTAGCGTTGTGATGTAGTGACTGTTGCTATACAGTGTCTGTAACGTTGTGGTGTAGTAACTATTGCTATATAGTGTCTGAATCGTTGTGGTGTATTGACTGTTATTAAATAGTGTCTGTAGCGTCGTGGTGTAGTGATTGTTACTATATAGTGTCTGTAGCGTTGTGATGCAGCGATAACTGTTAACTTTAGTTTAATAACTCCTTGACATTACACAATCGACTCAGATGAAAGAAAGGTTGCATAGCTTGCTCAGTTGAGATAAATTTAATTAACAACGTTGATGATCGCCAGCCTCCTCAATTTCTAGCACTGTTTTCTTCTCCGTGAAGATTAATACTTCACTGCCTTAAGACACACGTTGCATATCTAAGACATCCAATAACTTGTTTACAGGAAAAACTAAATTAATTGCGCTCCATGTCTTGGTTATTCTTCTGGAAATATTAAATTATTCTTATTTTTATGAACTGATTACTAAAACAACTTTTTACAGCATTATCCCATTTCTTATTTCTGTCGTAAAGTGGTGAGGGTAGGGTGGGGGAGGGGGGAGTGGGGGGGGGCTTATGTATTGATCAATTTATCATTATTTTGAAATACTAAATTATTCATATGTCTATGTCGTGATTTCTCTTCAGAGAGACTAAATTATTCGTGTGTCATATCTTGGTTACATTTCTGAAGTACTAAACTATTTGCGTATCCACGTTTTAGTTTTCATTAAGGAGTGTACAATTGTTAAGGCGAGTACAATTCATGTCTTAATAAATTATTCCTGTGTTCTGTCTTGGCAGCCTTTCATGAATATTGTAATGTTATCGTGTCTGCGATGTTATAATCATTGTCATCATTTCAAGGACATTATGTGTTTACATATTAACATTGTTTTTTTTACTTATTGTTCTATTATTCACGTGCACACTTTTGCTTTGTAATACTTTCATTAGTACTGAATTGTTCACTTAAATGTTATTCTTATCTAGATCATAGTTTCAGTAATTCTAAACTGTTTACTTTCAGGACTTTCTTACCGTTATCATACATTCTCTCTCTCTCTCTATTGACCTTTCGAGCCGTAGCCGGCCCATAGGGCGTAGACCAAGATACACCTTCTCCCATCTGAATTTTTGTTCTAGCAGTTTTCTTTTAAATATATTTTATCAAATCTCGCCATCTGTCTCTGTTCTGTGCAAGCAGCTTTATCTCATTGAGGGAGCCGACTCCTGCTGCTCTTACCTCTCTCATCAATGTTCTTCTCAGTGTTTCCCTGTGTCTTCCTCTTACATACAATGTTTATATCATACATTCAATGTTCTAAAATTATACACATGTCTACGTCTATCTTATCTTTACCCACACATTTGAGCCTGTAAATACAAGTATGTTACGCCAATTCACAAAAGTAGTGCATTTACTTAAAAGCAATACTCTTTATGGGACATTTCTTCAACTTGTGCGCATTTCCTCTTCCTCTTCATCCTACATTTATATGGACCGTCGGGGCACCACTAACGGACTTCATCAACATTCCTTGATGCTGTCTTCCTATCTCTTTCTCTGCCTATTTCTCCTTCTCTGACCTTGCTCAGTTTCTTACATAATGGTCTTTGTCAGGCCAGACAATGGGATTTCGTGGTCAAAACATTTTGTCTTATTCACAATAGTTAAACAGTCATCGTGTATTCCGATTACTTGTCCTTTCGCGAAATTTTTCATTTGTGATACGATCTAAGTAGGAGGTGCCCAAAATCTTAGGATAACATTTGTGATACGAACTAAATAAGAGATGCCCAAAACGATAACTTACGATATGTCTTACGATAACATTTCATCTCTATAGCTCGATTTTTATTCTGTAATTCTGCTGTAAGGGTCCATACTTCACAAATGTATAGGAAAAAACTGATATAACAAGGTTGTGAATCAGCCTGATTCTAGAGCCAAGAGCTTCTCTTTCTAAGTAGGTTTTGTGTAATTTGACAATTTCTAATACCAGGATACCTGCTAAAGAGCGAATAACTCGCAGATCTTGGTTAGAAGCTAAATAAGACTAACACAATTATTCAAAGATGATTTTCTTAGTATAAAGGACTAGATACTACTCCAAACCACATAGAAAAGGGTTATGTGTTTTGCTTCGTGGAAGTCCCTGTGTGTTTGTTCGTGGAGTCCTTTCATGTAATTGTTTCTTGTTTTCTTTCAGATGGAACATTTCATTGCCTCACTTGTTCGGAAAATGTGTGAACAAGCACAGAGTTACATTTTATCTAATATATTTTTTCTTCATTTTGCGGCATTGCAATTTTTGTTTAATGTCTGTATTCCTCCTTGTAAAGAACTTGAGATAGCCTCTGCGATAATCTGACATTATTTTATAAAATTTATATTGAAGGTTTCTTTTTTTTTTTTTTAGTGCAAATTCGTGTGTTTCAAATGCGATTACGGTAGCTTTTCTCTAACAGAATTCTGGAATTATGACATATGCCCTTTGTATCGGAGGCAAAAATGTGTACTAATCTTCGTTTTGAAAATGAAATAGATTATTTGACAGCTGATGTATCAGAGTTTGAGGATATAATCTCAGTGACTAGATAAAACACCAAGAACTACTGGAATAGAGATCAATACAAAAAAACCCAATTGCTGATACAAAATACCAAAGACGCTGAAAAAAAAATCTTTACAGTAAATGGAGGGGTACTTAATCAGTCAATAAATTTAAGTGTCTTAGTTCAGGAGTCGTTTCCAAGTAGAAATATGAGCTAAAATAGCACACTAGTCAATGGCAGCCCAGGCAAGACGTCGTTAAATATGTATAGGTAAAACGTCTCCATAACAACAAATATAAGATAACTGCGAAAAAAAGTGCTTTTTGTATTCTATACGCCTGCGAAATATGAACACTCACTGTCAATCTTTAAAGATGATTTACCTTAGCAAATGAGATGGTATAGAAAGATATTGCGCATATACTATAAGTCTGCAATTGGCGAGTGCACAAAAGATTCTAAGTGTCGACAGGACCAAGTAAAGACCTACCATCAACAGTAAAGAAAATAATCATAATGACATATTCTAAGATCTACAGGACCATCCTACAAGACAAGCTGCCAGGTAAAATAAGAAATAGGAAGATAAAGATAAAGGAAGCTGTGGGATGTCAACATCAGTGAATTAACATAAGTAACCTTTGTTACATCTCAGAAAGCAGTATTTACTCGTTAATAAAAAACAAAAAAATAAAGAACCCCGTCACGCGAAGAGGCGCATAGGGAATATGGTGTTAGTGACGATAATTTTATAGACCTTCGGCACATGATTTTTGGGGTAATGTCGATTTACGCCCGTGCCGCTTTACTTTCCCAGAAAATATCCGGTACCCATTTAAGGCTGGGTAAACCCGGAAGCCATTGATCTGGATCGAACCCGACCTCTTGTGCTGTGTGGTCCAGTTCACTAACCACTGAGTTATCGCGACTACCCCTTAATCGTGAATGTTGGAATCATCATCATCATAGAGTGCCATTTCCGCAACGAAGGTTGGCTACCATGGAGCGCCATTCTGCTCTGTCTCTTGCTTTAATGGTGCAGGTTATCATAGACTGATTTGTCCATCTTTTGATGTTATTCGTCCATGATAGTCGTGGTGTGCCTCTGAATCTTTTACCTTGTATTTTCCCTTCCAAGATTACTTTTAGTAGGCTGTTTGTGTCTTTTAACATGACCCAAAAATCGCGTTTGTCTTGTTTGAATTGTATTTAGTAGTTCTCTTTTCATTATTTGTTGTTCTCCATCACCATTTCTTTCATACATACCTATTTTTCTATATATCCACATTTCAAAGGCTTCAATTTTCTGTTCTGTTTTCATGTCTAATGTAAATCTTTCTGCACCATATAGGAATGTTGAGAAGATGTAACATTTTGCTATTTTAGTTTTAGCCCTGGAGTTATTTGTTTTGATGTTAGAATATTCTTCATGGCATTAAATGTTGGAATCAAATTGTGAAAACAATTCAGAATTGCTCCGACCACCACCAAACTTACAAAACTCATGAATGAATGACTTTTCAATATTCTGCAAATATACTATTATATGAAGTTTTGTTTTTGTTATCTTGGTCTTTTCCCTTTTATCTTCCATCACTTCATATAGCTATCTGTATTCTCTTTTGCTTTTTTTTTTTTTTTTGTAGATCTTGGAATATATGTATCACATTTAGCGTTTTTTACAAACCATCGGAATCGATGTAGTTATAAGGGAACCCTTGCATTAACTTTTTCTAATGTAGGGACATAAAGCAAAACAAAACTAATAAATGAAGAAATATTTTCTCTACAAACACAATTTTCCGTTTAATGTTTGTGTGTGAACTACTCATATTTCATGATGGAATTATTGTTTGCGTAATTTGACAAACAAAAACAGATATGCAGTCCTCTAAGCCATGTCATTCTGAAATAGCGTTTTGCTTTTATTTCTAAGATTCCCTATTAAATTTTTAGATTGCTAACATTCCAATATCATGTCTTAAACGATAAATGTCGAAATGAACCTAAATCAGAAAAAAATGTAACGTGCAGCGTCCCTTGAGTAATAACAAGATGATAAATAACATGTACATTAAGTCGATAAGACAGGCAGAATTTAATCTCCCGTCGTAATGGCTTTTCTGACCCGTGTTCATGGAAGTCAGATCACGACAAGTCGATGAAAACAGAGTCATGGAGTCTGTATCCCAAACCATCAACTCCGATTCGTTTGATTACTGCCGTGGTTCGATTCTTCTAAATTCTTGAATTAAACCCTCTAATTTTCTGCTGTTTATTTCAAAACTAAAATCTTGATTCTCAACTTTTCTTCTTATTTTTTTCAGACTCACAGCAGTGAATGTGTCTTTTTGACGGCTCTCTGTTTTCATTCGTTCTACATATACGCCTAAAGCACCAACTGCCTACAGCTCTGACAAGATGGCCTGATAAGACTGGCCTACCACTCAATACATGTTTGTTGTTAAAATAAGACAATATTCTCAGTTAATTAACGATATTAACAAAACATTAGTTTTATACCAAATTAGTTATCTTCAAAGAATCTGTGTTCCTAGTGTACCTAGTCCACGATCTGTTTATTTTTTCATGAACATACCAGACAGAACTTGAGCTGAAAGTCGTCGACGACTACTAGTTACTTGCGTTAGTTTCTTCGTCAGCAGCTGATCAAGATCAAATTCTACCCATCCGCGCTGGATCCTGTAAATGAATAAACAGTCTGGCTAAGTGAATGGAAACTGAGAGGGAAGACAACCCGGTACTCAAAAGTGCCATGTTTAAGCCGGATATGTCGACACCTGAAAGCCAATGGCTAACGACGAAAAGAAGTAATGGTCGGACAAACATGTAATAAGAAGAAACACTTTCAAATGTAAATGCCAAAAGCATCACGTCCTCACTTGCCTTCTTCAGTGAACACACACTGGTCTTGTTCCTCTATCTTTTCGCGACCTCACCATTTGCCGTTTGATGTTTGTGAAGACTTACCTTGATATTCATTCTTAATGTGAATCTGCTCGAGCTCTCCGTAATTCTTTCCTCCTTATAGTCTAGGATATACGTTGAGCCATTACGATGACGTAGCACACTCAACAATGGCTGCGCCCATAGATTCCCGATTACTCTAGTGAATGCTGCCTACAACGAACGAAACACGGTGCAAATTCCATAAAGTGAAAACTTCGTTTTGACTTGATGGAGCAGACCTAATTAATGAGTTGTAACATGTAAATAACTTGCGTCAAATAATTCCAACGACGGCCATTGAACAGCACTCAATGTGTTTATGTAAACCGCAGATCAACTCTAGACGGTGGAAGGTCGCATCACTCGCAACACTTAACTTGCCAAAAAGGATTATTGCCGTGTGTACGACTCCGCTTCATCGGCGCAGATTTGTTAAGTAGAACATCATTTTGACTTTAACGCAGAAAATAGCATTGGAGAGCCGAAATAAACAGTCCCCAAATGCAATTTCTGCAGCGATCGAGAACAATAAATCTATATTATCAATGTCTAATACGGCCCTTTTCAAAGACTCATAAATAAACAATTGCGACATTTTATTAGATATATATGAATAAAAATTAATGTTGAAATTAAAAACATAATGCTGTAGTAAACACAAATTAATGGAAACGCACTCTGCATCAGATTTTAAAAAAAAAGAGACGCTTCGATCATTGAAAGAAAATGTAACACTAGCAGTTACCATAACATCATCATCAAAGTAGACGATAAGGCTCGAGGAAGACCGAATGTCCGATGGATTAACAGTATTACATAACTGTTGCAGCAGCACTGGCTAACAGCTGCCAACGTGGCACTCATCATCATCCTCATGTATATTATGTCTGCTGGCGTAGGGGATCATGTCTGCCAATACCTTATTATCTCTACAGTTGTTTATCATTTCCGTTATTGGTTATTATTGGTTATTGGTTATGGAAGGCCTCGGTATCACAGCAAACGAATTAAAATCCATAATTGCTCAACCGCCTGTGCCAGTGGAATCATCCGAATTACTAACTCATCTCCCAAACAAAGAAAGGTAACTGCAGTCCCCATCGCAGCAGTCTCAGCACACGCCAAAAGACATAAGGCGAAACCGCGCAGAAAGTGAACACAGCCAACTGTTCCCCGTCATACGATATCATCATTCATCGTAAACAAGCGGGATATCGAAGCAGGATCAAAACGGATGAGACACACAGCTCACGGTGTGCACAGAGCACTTAACTCAGTAGCTCCTGCAACAAGCCGGACTTGGAATATGAGGAAACTGCAAGAAGGAACACTTTTCAGACATAACCTTCAATGGTTCCTGCCGCCTATCCACCATATACCATGGGAGTTCACGTCCTCCCGAAAATGATGATCGTCGTAGCACTTGATAATGTTATCAAGTGCTATCAAGTTAATAATAACTTGATAATGTTATCAAGTGTTATCATTTCCGTTGTTGACTTCCTGCCCCAAAACTCTTAAATTATGTTGTATATTTTCTCTCTTCTTTCATCTATCACTTCTTTCCACAAATGTACCCGTTGCTACAACATAATCCAGCTGTTCTCATGACCTGGCAAGGCAAAATTAGTAATTGTTCTTTCTTGTGTTGGAAAAAAGCACGTTATTTTTGTTTCAGCCTCACTTAGAGCATCCTTACCACCTTTTTTAGTTGTCCGAACTACTCTCACAATTCTTTTATATGACCACAACTATGTGGTCTCTAACGATTATCTTGTCCCACTGCACAGACTTAATATAGACTGAAAACCGCCTCCTTAGAAAAATGTAGATTACCCTTTCATACCCCCACTGGCGATCACATATATTGGAAAAGAACCATTGCTTTAGTGGCTCCAGCTCTAGTGTACATCTACCTCTAGTGTACATCTACCTCTTATATACATATACTCTTGTGTACATCTACCTCTAGTGTACATCTATCTCAAGTGTAAATCTACCTATTATGTACATCTACCTCTTGTGTGCATCTACCTCTAGTGTACATCTACCTCTAGTGTACATCTACCTCTTATGTACATCTACCTCTAGTGTACATCTACCATCTGAAGTTAATAGCATTCCTGAGTATTTTAATTCCTTGGTGTGTTTTTAAAATGTCCCTTGATTTACTTTAGTTATGTAGTTAGGAGATGCAGCTCATTATTGCAACCAATACTGCTGTCTTCTGCTGTTGAAATTAAGATCTAAAGTCACACATTTCCCAACAATTTAAAATCTGCAACTCACTGTAACTCTTCACATGAGGTATAGTTTGGCTAAGTAAATAAAATACAATAATTACAAGCCAAACAGCTTGATGATGATACAAATTAACAGACCACATTTTGTCCAAATGTGTCGTCATTAATTGTATGATCTATGATTACAATAGCGATAATCCATGAGGAATTTCTCCGTCAGTGAACATACTGTGCGAATCTAGTAATGTCCCAACTCGTCTGTAATGTCCTGGACTGTCTACTTCTAGGTCTTTCTCTCCCTCGCTTATATGGAACTATGCCCTCCATAAGTATTTTCTCTAGCCAGTAACGCATTATTTATAACCAAAATATTGTATATTCCTACAATAACAATATTTATCCATTATCTTTCTTCGTACATTCCAATCTTATGTCTATTTCTCGTAAAATCTTTCTCTATCTTTGGAACTATTAAACGTCATGCCCTGCTTCATTCCACTTATCACATTTCCATTATCGTCTCACTGTGGACAAACTAGATCAAGCCATATCTGTTTAATTGTGTTTAATGATGGTCATATTTATGTTTTATGATGGAAATATAGTTATGTTTTGTAACAAAAATTGTTATGTTTTATGACGAATATAATTATGTCTTATGATGGAAATAGTTATGTTTTGTAACAAAAATTGTTATGTTTTATGATGAATATAATTATGTCTTATGATGGAAATAGTTATGTTTTGTAACAAACATTGTTATGTTTTATGATGGAAATAGTTAGTTATGCTTTCCGACAGAAAAAGTTATGTTTTGTGACAGATATAGTTTTTTTTATGATAAAGATGTACATGATGTAAATTGTTATTTCTTAATGATAAAAAAAGTTGTTTTATGATACAAATAATTATAATTTATGGTGGAAATAGTTATGTTTTATGATAGAAATAGTCATGTTTTATGATAGAAATAGTTATGTTTTATTATAGAAATAGTCTTGTTTTATGATAGAAATAGTTATGTTTTATGATAGAAATAGTTACGTTTTATGATGGAAATAGTTATGTTTTATAATGGAAATAGTTATGTTTTATGATAGAAATAGTCATGTTTATGATAGAAATAGTCATGTTTATGATAGAAATAGTTATGTTTTACGATGGAAATAGTTATGATTTATAATGGAAATAGTTGTTTTATAATTGTCATTGTTATTTTTATGTAGGAAATAGTTGTTTTCTAACTTTAAAAAAAAATGGAAATAGTTCTTTTATTTTATTTTTTTTAATGATGGATATAGTTTTTGTTCCTTTAATTTGCTTTATGAAAGAAACACTTTTGCTTCATTATAAAAATTGTTTTGTTCATTTTATTTGACGTCAAACGCAGTTTTGAGGGTATAAAGAGACGTTACGCACTTTGAGACAGAGACAGATAAGAAAGAGTGTAGATACAATGATTAAGCTTCTCATAAGCCATGCACAACCAAGACGACGCTCTTTTTGTTAAAATGAGTAGCTTCTGGTTGGTTTGCTACATGCAGATCGAAATCTGGCAAAGTAGAACAGGACAGATTGGTTCTTAAGGGGATTTAAGCTATTAGTGGCAATTGATTCATTGAGATCAATAGTATGCGAGTAGCTAACTCTCTCTCTCTCTCTCTCTCTCTCTCTCTCTCTCTCTCTCAATCTATCTATCTATCTGGTCGATCACGATAATATGTTGACGTCTGTCGTATCTAAATATAAAAAAAGTCATCTTCGTCATCAAATAGCGCAGTGAAGCTTATTTTCTCCACATTAAGACTATTGGCCGCTATCTTCATATACAAATAATTCTTCTGTCGTATTGTTGTGTGAATTAAATTAGTTCTTCTGGGGTATTGTTGTGTTAATTAAATTTGTTCTTCTGACGTATTGTTGTGTTAATTAAATTAGTTCTTCATGTGTGTCGTTGGTTTAATTGCATTAGTTCTGTTGTGTCATTCTGTTAATTTCAAAGTTCTTTTGTTATAAAGTCGTGTTCCTTTAATCAGATGTTATGTCATATTTTTTTTGTGTTACATTAAATTCGTTTCTTTCTCGTTTCGTTATTTTCATCTAATTAATTCTCTGTCATATCCTTCACTACTTTCTTGTTGCTCTCTGCTGTTGCAGGATCATTGCCGATATCAACAATATACTTAACTGTGACCCATATACCCGCTAAAGCACTGCAGGTTTATTGCTTCAGACAGTCTCGGGGTTTTCCTAGAACTATATTCTACAGATTACAGTCGCACGACTGCATAAGATAGTGTGTTGTAATTAAATAATCTAAATTTATGGAAAGCTTTTAAATTTATATAATGTATTGTTTTATATCTGATATAAAAATGTAACACTTCCTTGATCAATCGTAGAATGCGTTTCTTTTATGATAACTTTGGTGTGAGACTTAACAACTATTCTGAAATATGTTCTGTTAGTACTTTTTGAAGTCACCACACTCAGACATTCAGTCCTTATAACTCGGATATGAAGTTATCATTAGAGATTGCCACTGAGTTTTCTGTCTGGAGCCGTCCTTACAAGACCACACTTCATGTAAAGCGGGCTTTTTACCATTTCTTTACCAACCCATTATCAACCACTGTCGATCTCTTATTCTCTTATTAAGTGAGGTCCAGCATGACACTATATCTTTGTGTTTATTTAAATTTGTCTTTCTTTTAATTGGTGTGTCCACCGAATCAATTATTTCATCACATCGCTTAAAATTAAATTAATTTAATTAAAATTAAATTTCACGGAAAACTCCCTGTCAAGTCACACTAATCATCAAATTGTATAACGCCAAAAAAGTGTGTGCATAAGCTAACCCTATTTCATTGTCTATAATGTGTCTTCAGCAAGCTCTCGTGTTGCAGATGGCAGATCCCAGACACGAAATATTAGACTAATGATATCAGAGGCAGGTGGGTGTCAATACCTGCAAGAATTTCTTTCTTTTTTTTAACTGTTGGTCTGAGGTGGAGACATCTCTCTAATGATCTGCTTTGAGTGAAAGGACACCACCAGAAAATATGTTAGTGTTCACAGGTCATCTGGGGAATGAGGAAGTCGACTCCCATATGGGGTTTCTGCGATCGTTAAGCAAAATCTTATAAGACTTTTCAAGTCTGAATGGGAAATAATGAGCTCGTGTTGGTAAAGTAATGGCACAATCTTCTTCTCCTTCATTCTACGTTCTGATGATTGTTGATCAAGGCTTACAGTGGACGTCAGTTGCTTTGTCTTATAATTTAGAGCTTGTTGGGAGTTGCGATATGTTATACCATTCAGCCAGACGTATTTCACATTTATACGGTGCTTTTTTAGGCATCATATTTTCGCTTCCCTTCATCTGTGTTATCGAGTGCAACAAAAGCATACATAAAGATATGGACGAAGTAATGAGTTCTCATTGTTATTGGTAGTTGATAGTTGTAATGAGACAATGACGAAAACGTACAGTTTGAACTGATCAGTAATAGACCTTTATAATTTACACATACCTGGGTTCTATGGTAACAACCACTGTCTCCCTTGAAGAAGAAATACATTTTCGAATCGGAAAGGCAGCTTCGACATTTGGTAAACTTAAAGATAGAGCATGGGTCAACATTAAGTTAACACTCAAGACTAAGATTCAAATTTACGAAAAGTTGTGTGCTTAGTACACTTCTATACGGATCAGAAACTTGGACTACCTATACTGGGCTGGAGAAAAGGTTAAACAGCTTTCATGTGCGTTGCTTTCGAAAGATTATGAACATCAACTGACAGAACAAAGTAAGCAACTCGAATGTCTAACAAGGAGCCAATCTCCCATCCATTATGGCAACACTTAGGAGTCGTAGACTAAGGTGCCTGGATCATGTAAGAATAATGGCAAACATTCGTATTCCCAAATATATAGGGTATGGCGAACTTAAGGACAGAAATAAATAAAAAGGCAGACCAGTGCTGAGGATGTTTGAAGGGCTTCCTTGAGTGAATTCTCTATCAGTGAAAGAAACTGGGAAAATATGGCTGCAGTTCGCAGCACACGCAGAACAAAAATAAAAAAAATGGCACAACAACTTTCGATTTAGTACTGATATCAAATTCAGAGGACAAAAGAAGCAGGAGAAAGGAGACGAGGCCAAGGACCACAGATACATCTTGTTCATTCTGCGGACGGATCTGTCTATCCAATATTGGCAGGTTCAGCCACGAGAGAAGCGGTTCAGCAAAACAGCATCCAGCATAAGACACTGATATTTTACCAAACTACAAACTTTCTCATGATTGCTTGCTACCAATCGTCTGTGAAGACACCAATGGCCATATGTACATATCACACTATTTCATAACTTCTAAGAAATATAATTC
Organism: Megaustenia siamemsis; assembly: GCA_032433765.1. NCBI lineage: Eukaryota > Metazoa > Mollusca > Gastropoda > Stylommatophora > Ariophantidae > Megaustenia > Megaustenia siamemsis. Next base: position 50,531,208 of record JAVIAB010000073.1, read on the forward strand.
AACTTCAGTGTTTGTGTAATAACATTGCAACACATTCGTATTATGTGCATAAACATTACATATGAACCACATATACATGGCGATTTGTTACAAATTCCAGATAACAACTCAAGCTATACATGTAGCATTGCCCAGAAAGCTACACTGACCTCTTCTGTGCAACGCCCCAGAGCACAATCAATCGAACACTGGAAGGATTACAATTGATGACAAGTGAGACAATCTGCTTGATAAAATTGCATAAATAATGATGAGATCAAGATTCAGCTTAAATGTGTTGGTGTTATTCATTATTTTTTGTAAAATAGAAAGAAAACGTATTATATTACCACATCTCTAGGGTCTGTCGAAGTTTTAACTAAGGGACTAATAATAAAGCTTATATGGCCAGTGCGGTAGCCTCTTTTAGTAAAGGTTATGGGTTCATATAAGCGAATCATGGACAGTAAACAAACAAATGAAAAGATGATTAGCCGCCACAGATATGGGATTTCTCACAAATATTGTTGAAAGTTCCCTGGACAGTTAAAAAGACCAATGAAGAATTTCTCAAAGAGGCCAACACAAAAAGGGAGCTCCTAAAAAATCAGAAAGATACTATGCTACCGGTATGGTACATAAAGAAGTTGATGTGTTTTATGTCACCTACAAACATAAAATAAAGCTCATCCCAAGGGAAATAATTAATTTCTCGTTTTCATGTTACCAAAATAATAGTGTTATCTTCTGCTCTTTTATATACAAAAACAAAATTGAGTAAATATTATTCATATAACAATAATTTGTACTTTGCAACAAAATATGAATTCATATTTTAGCATTGCAGCACACTCACTAAATTAAATAATAATAAATCAGCTGTGTGTCCCATAGGAAGATTGCTAACATTGGTTTCAGTGCAACTGAGCGTTTCCTTCTCCAGCAAAGCACGTTTCATATGATGTGGAAATGCTTCCAACAAATAAAAAAAGTAAAGAGCCCCCGTCACGCCAAGTGGCGTGTAGGAAATATGGTGTTACTACCATACATTTTACAGACCTTCAGCACATGATTTTTGGGGTAATGTGGTCGGTATTACGCACGTGCCGCTTTACTTACCCAGAAAAATTCCGGTACCCATTTAAGGCTGGGTGAACCCGGAAGCCGTCGGCTGGGATCGAACCCTGCCTCTTGTCCTTTGTAGTCCAGTTCACTAACCACTGAGCTATTGCGGCTGCTTCCAAACTAATGTTTGTAGGTAATTGTGAGTCATACCGTTCCAGTATTTTATAGATTCTTTGTTTATTTGTTCTACGTTTCAAGTCTACTCGTTTAGAAATCAGTCTTGAGTAGTTCTCACTTGGGTTTAGATCAGGGCTAATGCTAGGTCACTTCAGTATTGTCACATTCTTCTCTTGCAGCCATTCTTTGGTGGAAAGAGTTGTATGTTTTGGTGGAAGGCTTTGTATGTTTTGGTGGAAGGAGTTGATAATTTGGCGGAAAGAGTTGTATGTTTTGATGGAAAGAGGTGTATGCTTTGGTGGAAGGAGTTGTATGCTTTGGTGGAAGGAGTCGTATGCTTTGGTGGAAGGAGTTGTATGCTTTGGTGGAAGGAGTCGTATGCTTTGGTGGAAGGAGTTGTATGCTTTGGTGGAAGGAGTCGTATGCTTTGGTGGAAGGAGTTGTATGCTTTGGTGGAAGGAGTTGTATGCTTTGGTGGAAGGAGTCGTATGCTTTGGTGGAAGGAGTTGTATGCTTTGGTGGAAAGATTTGTATGTTTTGGTGGAAGGAGTTGTATGTTATGGTGGAAGGAGTTGTATGCTTTGGTGGAAATAGGTGTATGCTTTGGTGGAAGGGAATGTATGCTTTGGTGGAAGGAGTTGTATGTTATGGTGGAAGGAGTTGTATGCTTTGGTGGAAGGGAATGTATGCTTTGGTGGAAGGGAATGTATGCTTTGGTGGAAGTAGTTGTATGCTTTGGTGGAAGGAGATGTATGCTTTGGTGGAAGGAGGTGTATGCTTTGGTGGAAGGAGATGTATGCTTTGGTGGAAGGAGGTGTATGCTTTGGTGGAAGGGAATGTATGCTTTGGTGGAAGGAGATGTATGCTTTGGTGGAAGGAGATGTATGCTTTGGTGGAAGGGAATGTATGCTTTGGTGGAAGGAGATGTATACTTTGGTGGAAGGGAATGTATGCTTTGGTGGAAGGAGATGTATGCTTTGGTGGAAGGAGTTGTATGCTTTGGTGGAAGGGAATGTATGCTTTGGTGGAAGGAGATGTATGCTTTGGTGGAAGGGAATGTATGCTTTGGTGGAAGGAGATGTATGCTTTGGTGGAAGGGAATGTATGCTTTGGTGGAAGGAGTTGTATGCTTTGGTGGAAGGAGCTGTATGCTTTGGTGCAAGGAGATGTATGCTTTGGTGGAAGGAGTTGTATGCTTTGGTGGAAGGAGTTGTATGCTTTGGTGCAAGGAGTTGTATGCTTTGGTGGAAGGAGATGTATGCTTTGGTGCAAGGAGATGTATGCTTTGGTGGAAGGAGTTGTATGCTTTGGTGGAAGGAGTTGTATGCTTTGGTGGAAGGAGTTGTATGCTTTGGTGGAAGGAGATGTATGCTTTGGTGGAAGGGAATGTATGCTTTGGTGGAAGGAGATGTATGCTTTGGTGGAAGGGAATGTATGCTTTGGTGGAAGGAGTTGTATGCTTTGGTGGAAGGAGTTGTATGCTTTGGTGGAAGGAGTTGTATGCTTTGGTGGAAGGAGTTGTATACTTTGGTGGAAGGAGTTGTATGCTTTGGTGGAAGGGAATGTATGCTTTGGTGGAAGGGAATGTATTCTTTGGTGGAAGGGAATGTATGCTTTGGTGGAAGGGAATGTATGCTTTGGTGGAAGGGAATGTATGCTTTGGTGGAAGGGAATGTATGCTTTGGTGGAAGTAAATGTATGCTTTGGTGGAAGGAGTTGTATGCTTTGGTGGAAGTAAATGTATGCTTTGGTGGAAGGAGTTGTATGCTTTGGTGGAAGTAAATGTATGCTTTAGTGGAAGGAGATGTATGCTTTGGTGGAAGGAGATGTACGCTTTGGTGGAAGGAGCGGTATAATTTGGTGGAAGTAAATGTATGATTTGGTGGAAGAAGTTGTATGCTTTGGTGGAAGTAAATGTATGCTTTGGTGGAAGTAAATGTATGCTTTGGTGGAAGGAGATGTACGCTTTGGTGGAAGGAGTTGTATGCTTTGGTGGAAGGAAATGCATGCTTTGGTGGAAGGAGATGTTCGCTTTGATGGAAGGAGATGTTCGCTTTGATGGAAGGAGATGTACGCTTTGGTGGAAGGAGTTGTATGCTTTGGTGGAAGGAGTTGTATGCTTTGGTTGAAGGAAATGTTCGCTTTGATGGAAGGAGATGTTCGCTTTGATGGAAGGAGCGGTATACTTTGGAAGACTGCCATGTTGAAATGTGCACCCACCAAGGTAGATAAGATAGATGGACAAGTCAACCTATGACAATCTGCACCATCAAAGTAAGAGACAGAGTGTAATGGCGTTCCTTGATAGCCAACCTTCGATGCGGAGACGGCACTTAATGCTGATGATGATGTACAAGAATCCAGAATCGTTAGTCCAAATGTTTATTTGAGCAGGATAAGACTAAACAGCTCATATAATTGATCTGAACAAAACCATATTGTCCTATGATAAGACATTGGTGTTCGTCGAGCCAGTTCAACTCAGTCTATGAGTCTCCGTGAACAACAGTGATGATGTTATTAGTTGTTTGTGTATTTCCAAGGTGTAGAGCCCAAACGTTCTAATTTGTGCCGTACAATGATTACGTAGCCGCAATAACTCAGTGGTTAGTGAACTGGACTACAAAGGACAAGAGGTAGGGTTCGATCCCAATCGATGGCTTCCGGGTTCACCCAGCCTTAAATGGGTACCGGATTTTTTTTTGGGAATGTAAAGCGGCACGGGTGTAATACGGACCACATTACCCCAAAAATCATGTGCTGAAGGTCTTTAAAATTTATGGTCACTAACACCATATTCCCTATACGCCACTTGGCGTGACGGGGCTCTTTACTTTACTTTACTTACTTACTTATTACGTAAAGTTTCATATCTGTGTGTGTTGTACAGTTCCTCCTTTTGAAGGCCTATTGAGCAGAAACGTCGTTATAATTTGTGTCGTCCACTTTTTATGTATAGCTTTATATCTGTGTGTGTGTGTGCGTTGTATGTTGTTCCTGCTGAAGGCCTATTGAGCCGAAACATTGTTCTAATTTTTATCGTCCACTTATTACGTTTATCTTTATATCTGTGTGTGTGTGTGTGTGTGTGTGTGTGTGATGCTTGCTCCTGCTGAAGGCCTATTGAGCAGAAAGGTTGTTCTAATTTGTTTCGTCCACTTATTACGTAGAACTTTAAACATACCGTTTTTTTTATGTTTTCTATATATTTTTTTTTCATTTCTTCTTAGTTTCCAGGTAACAGTAGCACTGGATACCTGCTTTTAACTTACTCACAACTTTATAGATATTCCTACCAGGAATCTTTCCCAGACTTTAGAAATGTTGGAACATGTTTCTCTCTCTCTCTCTCTCTCTCTCTCTCCCTCTTTCTCTCTCTCTCTGCGATCAGGACTCAGTCAGAGTATGGATTCCAGACTCCCACATGAAGTCAGCTGTCAGGTTAAGTGTGTTGATCGCCCCACAGACAGAACGTCACATTTAGTGTCCGCCAGATCCACTCTGACTGAAAACCCGTTAATACGTTGCACTGTGTTCTGCGCCAGTGGCCCAGTGCATCCGATTTCAGACACCATTTTATTCAGGTTTGCTTTCCTTAGCCTTTGATTGTCCCAAATCTTAACATGTTTAATTTCCTTCATTACATATATTTGAAACTAATATACCACTTTGATTGTCCCCAATCTTAACATGTTTAATTTCCTTCATTACATATATTTGAAACTAATATACCACTTTGATTGTCCCCAATCTTAACATGTTTAATTTCCTTCATTACAGATATTTGAAACTAATATACCACTTTGATTGTCCCCAATCTTAACATGTTTAATTTCCTTCATTACAGATATTTGAAACTAATATACCACTTTGATTGTCCCCAATCTTAACATGTTTAATTTCCTTCATTACAGATATTTGAAACTAATATACCACTTTGACTATATATCAATTTTCTGCCCACAACCATTCGAACTTGTCCCTGGTATATTTTCAAGGGACTTAAATTGTTTCTTTTTTTCTTTAACTTTTATTGAGTTCAACGACGATTAGAGGTCACAGAGTGGGATTTCTCAGACGAAAGTTGGAAGTTCCCTGGACAGCTAAAAAGACCAACAAGGGAATTCTCAAAGATGCCAACACAAAAATAAGTGGAGATCCTAAGAAATATCAGAAAGAAACAATCAACATTTTTTGGTCACATCATGAGAAGAGGAAAGTTGGAATACTTGGCTACAACAGGCAAAATAGATGGAAAGAGATATCGCGGACGACAAAGAGAGAAAATACTGGATAGCTTGGTGCCATGGCATGGAAAACAGTAAACAACAGAACTGATACGATGCACGGTAGATAGAAGATTGTGGAAGGACATGATCGCCTACGCCAGCCGGTATATCACATGATGATGATGAGAGCTCACTCCCTTAAGTGGAGTGTAAATCCGGGACAGGACAAGCATATATAATTAGATTTAAGCCTATTTAGCTCATCAGTAAGGCTATCATCATCATCAAGTACCGGGCCTGCTGGCGTAGATGATCATGTAACTCCACAATTTTCGACCTCGACAGTTATTTATCATTTCTGTTGTTGACCTTCTGCCAGGCCATTCTCTTATGCTGTCTGGTTTTTTTTCTCATTGTTTTCTTCTATCTCTTCGTGCCTCAATTTTCCCAGTTGTTACAATATATTCCAGTTGTTCTCTTCTCATTACATGGCCAAACAATTATGATTGTTTTTTCCCAATATTGGAAATTAGCTCTCTTTTTGCTTTGGCCTCTTTCAGAAGGTTTAAATTATTCGTCTTAGCTGTCCATGGTATTCTCAACATTCTTCTGTAAAACCACATTTCTTCAGACTCCAGTGATTTTCTTGTCTGTTGTCCTATTGTCCATGATTTAGATCCATATGTTAAGACTGACTCTACATAACATTTAAGAACTCTTTTTCCTGTTTCTATTATCAAAAATGGATTGCATAGTATCTTCCTCATTTTTTGGAAAGCTGCTTTTACCAGGAGCAATTCTGCATCTCACCTCTTTTGTGCATCTTCCGTCTGAAGTTAACAAAGTTCCCAAATATTTAAATTCATTTACCTGCTTTAATATTGTTCCACTTGTCTTTTTTTCACTGAGTTGATGCCTGTTTCTTTGTTGTTACTATTACTTCTGTCTTTTTGCTATTAAGACAGAGTCCTTTATTTGTGCTTTTTTCGTTATAATGAAGGCTACCATATATTTCCAAAATGCTATATACATCATCATCTTGATCAAGTACAATGTCTGTTTGTGTATTTTCACAACGTTGCGTTACTTTCCTTTCATCTTTTGTTGATCTGCTGTTGCCTTGGAGCGTCACTGCAGAAAGGAGGTAGGCCTATATCTAATATAATAAGATGGATTTATTTGCCGATTTACGTGTTATTTTTCCCACTTCCATTTTTAATGTAATGTTATTCTTGAGAGTATCTCGAAACTATTAGGATAGAAATGTTTTGATTTTCTTTACAGTAATCAAATCTGTTGTTAACTTCTTTACAGTTATTAAATATGTTCTTAACTTCTTTACAGTTATAAAATCTGTTGTTAACTTCTTTACAGTAATCAAATCGGTTGTTAACTTCTTTACAGTAATCAAATCTGTTGTTAACTTCTCTACAGTAATCAAATCTGTTGTTAACTTCTCTACAGTTACAAAATCTGTTGTTAACTTCTTTACAGTAATCAAATCGGTTGTTAACTTCTTTACAGTAATCAAATCTGTTGTTAACTTCTCTACTGTAATCAAATCTGCGGTAAAATTCGCTACAGCTATCAAATCTGTTGTTAACGTTCTGCCAAACCAATGTTTCTTTCCCCGTTTTTTCCCTCTTGTCACAATAAATGCCCTTGTCGTAGCATGGCTCAACGAATATTATTGTTTCCCTCCGTTGCTAGCAACATGTTTTATTTCTGTTCTGGTCCCTTTGGAGAACGTCCTTGTTATTTTTGTAGCTCTTCGCAATATTCTCATTATTCATCAAATAAAACTGAAGACCCAGTTCTTTTTACCGGATAATTTATAAATTCTTATAATGTATTCTTGATAAATTATTGTCTCCTATTATATGTGTGTGTGTGTGCGTGTGTGCGTGTGTGCGTGCGTGTGTGCGTGCGTGTAAGTGTGTGCGTGTGTGTGTGTGTGTGCGTGCGTGTAAGTGTGTGTCTGTGCGTGCGTGCGTGTAAGTGTGTGTGTGTGTAAGTGTGTGTGTAAGTGTGTGTGTGTGTGTGTGTGTGTGTGTGTGTGTGTGTGAACCATGGACAATTGGACAACAGACAAGATAATCACTGGAGACTGTGGAAATGTGGTTTTACAGAAGAATTGTTGAGAATACCATGGACAGCTAGTAAGAGTAATGAAAATGTTCTGAAAGAGGTCAAGGCAAAAAGAGAGCTAACTTCCAATATTAGGAAGAAACAATCATCATTTTTGTGGCCATGTAATGAGAAGAGAACAACTGGTGTATATTGTAACAACTGGAAAATTTGAGGGACGAATGGGAAAAAAATACCAGACAGCTTAAGAGAATGGCTTGGCAGAATGTCAACAACAGAAATGATAAATAACTGTCGAGATCGAAAGTTGTGGAGAGACATGATCACCCACGCCAGCAGGCCTGGTACTTGATGATGATGATGAACATAATTAAATGTGCGCTTATTTGCGACATATGTGTTACTTTAGGACGATAGGAGACCATTTAAACACACAACAATAGATTATTCTCAGTGCTAGTGGAGACCTGACTACTCCAATAAGTTTGACGTTTTTTTTTTAATTGTTTAGAGACAGAAGATCAACCACACAACAGCAAGGAATAGGGAAGCAATCCCATTGTGAAGGATGCGCTCATCCAACAGCAGAACACAACGCAACAACTAGGAGCATGAAAAAATAAGAAGGCAATTCCCATGAGTTACTGTCGTAATAGAACTAAATAGTTTTTTTTTTTTTTTTTTTTTTTTTTTTTTGCCGCAATTATTGCAGCAGATAGGGTCAGATTACAAAAGATCACTATTATCAGTCGTAAGACAATTCTAAACGTGCTTTCAATCATAAAGAATTGTCTGTAGCATGAACAGTGGAAATGAAGTGACGTATTAAATCACCAAAGTCTCTGAAGGTAGATGGGGCGGAAGAGTCAGCAATGACCAACGGCCCAGAAAGCGAAAACAGCGAAATGTGTGGTACACAAGAGGCATGTTCAGGACACGAAAGACGAATGTGGCTGGCCACCGTGAAAGAGATTGGAGCCTCATCACGTACTAGTCCAGAGGAAGCCATGGAGAGGAATTCGAATTTATGTCGGAGGAAAGGCCATGTTAAAAGACACAACAGCCTACTAAAAGTAATATTGGAGGGGAAAATACAAGGTAAAAGAGGCAGAGGCAGAGGCAGACCAAGACTAACATGGACGAGTAATATCACAAGATGGACAAATCAGTCTATGACAAGCTGCACCATTAAAGCAAGAGACAGAGCAGAATGGCGCTCCATGGTAGCCAACCTTCGTTGCGGAGATGGCACTCGTTGATGATGATGATTAAATCACCATACTAAGTAACTACTATGGAAGCGAATCATAGACTGTAAACAGACAAATAAAAAGACGTTCAGAGGCGATTGAGACAGTGTTTTTCAGAAGAATATTGAGAGTTCCCTGGACATCTAAATATACCAACCAGGAAAATCTCAAAGAGGGAAACGCTCATAGAAACATAAGTAAAATACAACCGGCATTTTTCGAGCACGTCATTAAACAGAAAAATTGGAATATTTGGTTACAATTCACAAAATACAGGGAAAAGGGAAAGACAGATCGCGAACGACAAAGAGAAAAGACACCAGATAGCTTGGTGTTATGCACGGTAAACATTAAACAACACAATTGGTACATACCATGCACTGTGGACCAGTGGCGTATACTGGTTTTGGAGTCTGGGCTACCGCTGCCATAATAAATAAAAACATACATTATATTCAGTAGGCTAACATAAAGTAATATTTTCTAATGACATCACTACATTTTAAATTACTTACTTATTTATGTTAATTATGTCCGTCTTGTTTGAGACGAAAATGTCTTGATGACTTTGTCATTGAAAGTACTGTTTGGTTGGTTTCTAAGTTTCTGAGGGAATGATTTCTCAATGGACATTAATGCCAAACCAGATAAGCATTCTTGTGTCTGAGCGACAAAAAGATTTGATTATCTTGAGAGCAGAAAAAGTTAAAAAGTTATACAGATACTGATGTACAGAACGTAATTATAAACAGCTAAGGAAGTTCTGGTAATCAGACATAGTTTCACTTTCACTTTGTGACGATTCTGATCGGCTACAGCTAAAAATAACCCATGACACCGCATTACTCTAGCAGTAACACCCGCTATATTATTTTCACTCCCATTTTTTTATGTCAAGGTCGTTAATACTAGGTCAGGATAGAGGTGAAATGTACCGCTGGCTTCTAGAGTTTCAATGTATAGTAGTTTCGGTTTCATTCACAAACGTTATAGTGGCAGGAGGAAAACCTTGCTTTAATAAATGCACATCAAAGCAAATAAATCATATTGGTCTACGTAATGTGTAATAGAATATTCGAAAATTTGTAATATAATTATAGAAAAAATATAATAAATTATAATTTCCTTTTGTATTTCGTTGATATGCTCAGGCTACCGGCGGTAGCTGCTGTATCATAGCCAATACGCCACTGATGTGGACACAGAAATATGGAAGGACAGGATCGCCTTGAATAACCGATATGACACGCAATGGTGGTGATGATACTAGGTCAAATCAGTAGCGAAGTGGTAACTCGTTGGCTTGGCGATAAAGGAAGCGTGAGCTCTCCACCTGCTTAATGTTCTCCAGTCAACTCACCTGAGAAAGTCATATGTACATATTTCAATGAGCTGAAGAAGATAATGACAGCGAGTAAGTGCACTGGCCCCCTCACTTCCAAATGCTGTGGCTTAGTGTTGGAAAGCATAATACTTCATTTATCATTGGCATTGAATATGTCACGAGGTATCTTTAAGTCAGAGACACAACATCGTTAGAGATGATGAGGCGAGTGTTTTTATTCGCCGTTTCTTCTTTCCAACATTTTTTACAGCCGATAATTATGAATCAATCATTGTTACTGGTTACTGAAACTCAATACATACTTCCTGGTTATTCAATATTTAACATTAAGATTATATGTCTTTTCATGTCATCGAAATCTTCACAAATGTGAACGTCTCCGTCTTTCCAGAAGAAATAAATATTTTCCTAATATGGCTCGATCAATTACTTCACGTTTGCACCTTACTGAGAATTTCTTGAAATTAGTGATACATTTCTCGGAATTATTTTCAGATTCATGTCTTGTTGCTAAATAGAGATCGATTGTTTCCAAGAATATCTCAACAGGATCAGTAAAACACAACGACCTACTCCGACCTACCTATGGGAACTATTATATGGCAACAAAATAAACTTTCAACAAATAATTCTCTTTGTGCAAGACAATGATGTAGTTATGTGTGAACGAACCACGAACAAGAATGAGAAAGAATATTCATCTCTGCGTTCTCTGTATGAATTGTTCATCATTTTCAATTCCGTGGCTCTTCGTTACACGATACCCTTTCCTTAAAATCTCAGGGTGGACAACAAAGAGGAAGGTTAAAAAAAATATCTTAAAAAAATATGGAATCAGAGCTTAAAAAGACGGAATGATCTTCAAAAATGAGAGGAACAAACCGACTTAGAAAATAAGGGAGTGTGTTCTACCGACATTTGAAAGGAATATGAATCATGTGACTGGGACAGTCATTGGGGCATCATGAACGTATGCAACTATCATCCTGAAATCACAAGACATGCACATAACCAACAGGAACATGAAAACGAGGCTGACTTGAGACACCGAGAAGAACATTTACATAGCAGGCTTTGACTCTCTTTTTGAGAATCAAAAGCTCACTCGGAATATGGATTCATGTTGAGGTACGCTACAAGTCCCGTGTGATGACTGACCATGATAGTTGGTCATAGAAATAGCGTTATGCTGGTTATTGTTTGTTTTAAATTCTATGCTGTCATGTTCTTACGGTCTAAGTAAGAGATACCCAGGATTGTGTAATAATTTAACATCTTGATTTGTTGTAGTTTTTGTTGTAGTTTTTGTTGTAGTTCATCTTGTGCTAGACAAAATAAATATTGACGTAACGAATAAGTTTCATTAGTCTGATTTTGGCCAAACGATAACGAATTGTCTCTCCAGATTTATCTCAGTTTAACCATTATTGTTGTGCCATTATCGGTAGAGCATTGGTTACTGAACTCAAATGGAAGACAAGAGATCCGACTTGTTTTATCGACCAACAAACTTCCTGATTCACTTTGTCTAAATGGGCAATGGAGACTTGTTATGGGAAGCAGAAATTTTAAAATAGGACATTATCGTGAGCAGGAAAGAGGAACACGTGTGGCGGATCTGGATGAGAAATAAAGTTAACCACAGCTTCCAACCAGTAATGCTTAGAAAGAGAAAATATATATATATATATATATATATATATAGATAGATAGACAGGCAGACAGACATACAGACAGACAGACAGACAGACAGATAGACAGATAGACAGATAGACAGATAGACAGATAGATAGATATATAGATAGATAGATAGATAGATAGATAGATAGATAGATAGATAGATAGATAGATAGATAGATAGATAGATAGATAGATAGATAGATAGATAGATAGATAGATAGATAGATAGATAGATAGATAGATAGATAGATAGATAGATAGATAGATAGATAGATAGATAGATAGATAGATAGATAGATAGATAGATAGATAGATAGATAGATAGATAGATAGATAGATAGATAGATAGATAGATAGATAGATAGATAGATAGATAGATAGATAGAGATATAGATAGATAGATAGATAGATAGATAGATAGATAGATAGATAGATAGATAGATAGATAGATAGATAGATAGATAGATAGATAGATAGATAGATAGATAGATAGAGAGAGAGCGATTTGACACCCGAAGTACAGTTGTTTGTTGTGTAGATGGAAGGGGAATGCTCTCCACCAATTATCAGTGGACTCAACTATTGATGTAAGAACAAACAAAACTTACAATACCCATCAGTGAATCGCCAGACATAGTGAGTTTATATTTTGGCCCTATGTGGTGTTTTTCGGCCTGAGAAGAACTATAACTAACTCCCCTACCAAACAATAACCTTCCTCTTCTTCGCCATCGGCTACACGAGATATCTCCACTCCTCATTAAGTGACAGTAAATGCAATTTTCACTGTTTATTATGTTGTATTTATATATTTTATTTATAGTTTTCAAGTTTTAATTTATTATTAGCACTTTCATTTGCGCTACACTCAATTTAATTTTCCTCTCGGGCCAAAGATATATATATATATATATATATATATATATATATATATATATAGTATTGCCAATGCAAGGATATGTTTCTTTTATATTTTACATTGCTTTCAAGTATCACAATCATCATCATCATCGAGTGCCATCTCCGCAACAAAGATTAGCTACCATGTATCACAATATCAATCACTGTCACCCTCTATTCTATACCTTCTTTGGACTGCGGAAGTATACTAATGGTTACCACTCTGCTCATTCTCGCGAAACGCATTTTCAGTTCTAATCTTCTTAACCAGAAAACGTGTATGTGTTGATGTGCTTAATTAGTACGTCACATTCATTTATTGGGTGCCGTCTCACCTCGAAGGTTGACTACCATGGAGTGCCATTTTACTCTCTATCTCTCATCTTGATAGTGTACGTTATCATAGGTTCACCTGTCCACCTTTTCATCTTAACAGTCCACTATTTTATATTTAGTTTTGGTCTGTCTTGTCTACCTTGTACCTTTCCTTCCATAATGACATTCCGTAGGGTATAATGTCTCTTCATCTGTTTCGAAAACCCAAGCTCATATATTATATTTTCCTCACTTTAAAAATCACACTTGTTTAAAATTGATGGTGCTAAAAAAAAGTGCGTTGTTAAGTTTGATAAGTATGTGTATACACGCACTAGCACGCGCGGTCGCACGCGCGGTCGCACGCACTTCGGTGACGTTTTAATTAATTAGTAATTATAATTAGTAACTTTAATAAGAAACTGCTAGTTTTGTTATTTTATTGGTGACTGTCCGAAACAACAGATACACTTTTACCACCATTAGTACCTGCTGTCAGATTGTAATGTGTAGTTTCTTACCATCATTAAGAGCCATACCTGCTGTCAGATTGTAATCTGTAGTTTCTTACCATCATTAAGAGCCATACCTGCTGTCAGATTGTAATGTGTAGTTTCTTACCATCATTAAGAGCCATACCTGCTGTAGATTGACACTATTTTGATTCATCGTGATCATTATCTAGCTAGTCCCTGTGTGAGCCTAATTATCAATACAACTACTCAAAAGTGATCTCTATCAAGCGTGAAATGCCCAGCAGCTGCTGTATTCTATCCCAGCTAGTTTGTGACATCCTTCACCCATCTTCATTCTCCCTCCTTTCCTCTTCTCCAGTCCACCATGTCTTTTTACATCACTATAATATTTAATTGTATTTGTTTTTAATGTTCATTAGCAAAAAATTATGTGGAGTTATTTAACATAGGCTAATTTATTATTTTCTCCTTTTGTAATTTTCTGAATATTTTTATATAATACGTTCATTCAGGACCCAAAAACAATTTAACAACCTGTTGATTATCCACTCTTGGCAGCCAAATTTGTTTTATGAAACCTACACGCTCTTAGAAACTAAAGTTTTCTTGTTATATCAGTTCCTTGTCATAGGTAGTACGATTGTTTTGTTTCTGCCTTATTTATTGCTATGTTTATTCTTTTTTATCCTCTGTAGTTTTTTTCGTTCTTTGTTAACAAAGGACCGGAAAAATTAAAAACAAAATGTTTACCCTTTCCAATAGTCGTTCATTCATACACATATTGTAGCAAATGTACACATATTGTAGAAAATGTACACATATTGTAGCAAATGTACACATATTGTAGAAAATGTACACATATTGTAGCAAATGTACACATATTGTAGCAAATGTACACGTATTGTAGCAAATGTACACATATTGTAGCAAATGTACACATATTGTATCTCTTGTAAGCATATTAGTATTTTCAAAATAAAACTGAGATGCTCATGTTGTTTTACAAAAATACATTGTGTCTGAGTTATCAATTACTCACTTCCACTTCGTGATGTGGGTCAAAGCTAAGCGCTCTATTATTAGACAATTGTATTTCTGGTTTTGCGTGACCCTCTGTCATAAGAGCATTGCACCATTATTCCCCCCTTCTCTGGCGTTTTTCGTGATATTTTCTGCATATATGTCGATGTGACTGAAAGAGTAATTAATACCAATAAATTAATCAATAACAGCTTTTGATAAATGAACGAAGAATACTCATATAGAACAACCAGAAGCACAAGGCGAGCAGTCCTCAAAACGGAGGTAGCATTTAACTAACTTAGACAACGCACTGTTTTGTATTATGATGGCCGAATCACCTTAAATTTGATTCTATATTTTTTTTGTTGGAAAGGTTATATTAGCAAATATTATTGTCACTTGTCACTTATAATTTAGAAAAGCGAAGATTTTCGCAATTTTGTAAGTCAATCACAAAAGACATTTTAAAATGATTAAATATAAAAATGATGTAATATCTTATATTCTTTCAGAGACAAATTTTAAATAATATATGGCAAAATCCATTGCTCTCTCTCAATAACGTTTTTACCTTTTGTCAACTCTCACAGATGTTACCTATTTTCAAAACTAACTATGGACTTCTCTTTTAATAAGGTCTATCATTTAAATTTTATTTCGTATAAATATGCACAGCTTTTAGTCTACAAATTGAACAAATTAGAAGACGCTTTATAAAAGTATAAGAAAAAGCTGGAAGTAATTTCCTACATTAAAATACATAAATAAACAACATACAGAATGATGTGGCATTTGATTAAGACATGAAATATCAAAATAAGACACAATAAACCTTCAATAAATGTTACAAGAATGGTCGACTAAAAGGACGACCACGAAAAAAGAAAGATTGCTGGAATATTAGAACAATTAGGAAACAACAGCAAGAGAGGTCACCAGAAGAGCAAAATACCGCAAACAGCCTTTCCTCTCGATGCTGAAAGGGAAATGAGAAAGAAAAGAAGAAGAAGACAATATATCATTTGGTATTTGTAAATCGCGTTTAATTTCTACAATCACATAGGATGCTGAAAGTGGTCTCCATTGGCATCCAGACATTTCTTATTTCGACGAAATACATGCGTCAACATGAACAACATCGTTTGCAATGTACTCCGTGACGCATTATCATCGTCATGAGTCATACCGTTTATCGTAGGCGATCATGTCCTCCCACACTCTTCTATCCACAGTGCATTGTATCAATTCTATTGTCTGTTTTCCATGCCATGACACCAAGTTATCTAGTATCTTCTATCTTCGTCGTCAGCGATCTCTCTTTCCTTTTATTTTGCCAGTTGTAACCAGGTATTACAACTTCTTCTCATGATGTGCCCGAAAAATGTTGATTGTTTTTTTCTGATGTCGTTTAGGAGCTTTCTTTTTTTGTTGGCCTCTTTGAGAATGACCTCTATTGGGTTTTTTTAGCTGTCCAGGGAACTTTCAACATTATTTTCTAGAAATCTCATCTCTGTGACCAATACTCGTCTTTTCATTTGTTTGGCTGCTGTCCATGATTCGTTTCCATAGGTCAGAACTAGCTCTCTACATAACATCGATGAACTCTCTTTCTCATTTTCATTGACATAGACTTGTTGCATGAAAGGTTTTTCATTTTTTGAAATGCTATTTGGGCCTGAACTACTCTGCCTTTTTTTATTTCTATGGTACATATTCCATATGTTGTTATTATTGTCCCCGAGTATTTGACAGGGTGCACTTGTTTCAGATTTGTGCTGTTTATTTTTATGCTGCATGATGGTGATAATTGCCTCTGTTATTGCCATGCACCAGTTAATCTAATGTTTTCTGTAATAAATAATACATGGTCAGAAAAGAGAGGTAAAATGCACGAAGCTACGGTGAGGGGTCTTCTGATGAATAATAAATATCCACTTAAATTGTTCAGTTTTGACAAAATTGAAAAGAACACAGAATTCCTAAGAGAAGATTCAAGTGAAGAATATGAAAGCAAAGCAAATGTTCTGTACTTTGTCAATTGATACTCCAATTGGTCACTGTTTCACTTCTGAAAATATTGAGTTATTGAGTTATTTGCGGGTCATCATCATTGCACTCCGAACATGTCCATAGGTGCTCAGATCCCCTCCTCAGCAATTCCCTCAGTGTCCAGCGACTGACGACTCCAGTTCTATGTTGGTTGATAAGTCTTCTTACACGGCCACTAAGTTTCTCATTTCTGGCTGTGCCCATCTTAACTCCCATTTCCATCATCCGAAGAAGCGACGTTGATCTGTGTTTGTCGAAGTCCTGTGCTCTTCCCACATCTCGAAGGGCATTTATGATGTCCGCCCAATCCATCGGTTGCCCGTCCTCAACGACAGCGCAGCTAGCCAACCTGTCCGCTCTCTCATTTCCCCGTACTCCCGCATGTCCAGGGACATAGACAAAGGTGACCTTACGTATTGTGGATTTCTGCAACGACTCTACCCATTGCATGCGTACAAATCCCGCCTCCACTTTTTTTATCATGCTCATCGAATCACTCAGTATACATGCGTGGGTGTAGTCTTGTGACTCTAACCATTTGAATGCCTTGGTCACTGCCATTGGGTCTGGTGTTCTCACAACGTTTGTTGAATGCTCGTTGTGTTGAGTTTTGATCTATCTGCCTTGTCAAGTGGCCAAACCATTTTATCTGTTGTTTCCTTATATATATTATATCTTAGTTCCTTCCTCATCTGCCTTTCAGCGTCGAGGGTAAATTATTCTATAGCTTCTTTCTCAGTTCTTCATTTCTGATCTTATCTCTCAGGCTGTTTACTGCCATTCGCCTAACACACTTCATCTCAGCAGAGGTTATTTTTCTTATTGTTCTTGCATCTAGGTCCAGGTCTGGCATTGGTAACACAATCTGTATATGTATATGTAATATATATATATATATATATATATATATATATATATATATATATCCTATAAGTCCTATATGTATGTATGAATGAATATATGTGTATAATATTATATAGTGTATAATATATATATATATATATATATATATATATAATATATATATATATATATTATATTTATACATATATATTTATATATATATATATATTTATATATATATATATGTATATATAATATATATATATATATATATATATATATATATATATATATATATATATCAATTTAATAGAAGAAATTAAAAACATGTAAAAAAATTTAATTATCTGGGAACATTATTAACCTCAGATGATAGACGCAAAGCACAGAAGAGATGCAGAATGGCTTGCTACAGAAGCTTTCCAAAAACTGAGGACGATACAGTGCAATTCATTTTTGATAATTGAAACCATAAAAAAAAGTTCTTCAGTGTTATGTAGAGCCAGTTTTAACATATGGATGTGAATCATGGACAATGGAACAACAGATAAGAAAATCATTGGAGCCTGTAGAAATGTGGTTTTACAGAAGAATATTGAGAATACCATTGACAGCTAAGAAAAATAATGAAAACGTTCTGAATGAGGCCAAAGCAAAAAGAGAGCTAATATTTAAAATTAGGAAGAAACAATCTTAATTTTTAACCATGTAATGAGAAGGGAACAGCTGGAATTTATTGCAACAAGTGGAAAAATGAAGGACGAAGAGATATAGGGAAGCAAAGAGAAAAGATACCAGACAGCTTAAGAGAATGGATTGGTAGAAGGTCAACTAAAGAAATGATAAATAACTGTCGAGATCGAAAGTTGTGAAGGGACATGATCACCTACGCCAGGAGGTACGGTACTTGACTTGTTGATGATGCCATATAAATCACAATATATGCATATATATATGTATATATATGTATATATATATATATATATATATATATATATATATATATATATATTGTCCTTTCGAGCCGAAGACGGCACATAGGACAGAACCACAATCTAAAAAAACAGAAACCTTGCGTGCCAAAATGGCATATATATATATATATATATATATATATATATATTTATATATATAAAGTGCCCTGTCCCGTCAAGTATCGTATAGGGAATATGATTTTAGTGACCATAATTGTTACAGACCTTCGGCACATTGATTTTTGGGGTAGTATGGTCGGTATTGCGCATGTGCCGCTTAATTTTCCCAGAAACATACCGGTACCCATTTAAGGCTGGGTGAACCTGGAAGCCGTCGATCAGGATCGAACTCGACCTTTTGTCCTTTATAGTGCAGTTCACTAACCACTGAGCTATCACGACCCCCAAATATATAAATATATACATTATATATACACATATATTTATATATATACACACATGTATATTGTATACGTTATAATTATTCCATTTTTATGTTCACGATATTTAGTGTTCCATTGTGCGTTGCGTGAAATCAAATATTCTTTTCCCGTATAGTGCACAAGACCACTTACGGTCGCAGACGTTTGAGATTAAGTGTTTCTTATATCAGATTTCAAAAACACTCTTGCTATCAGACTGTCCCTGGATGGGACTCAATCGATAAGTCTAAACTCTTGTACCTTATGGTTTTAATCACAGCTTGATGTGTATTTCAATATATATTTTAATGTCAAGTTGGAATTTAAATATAACATTCAATATAAGGTGATGACTAATAGCTGTTTCATGTGTTTATTATAGTTTATAAAAATAACTTTACATGAAAACACAGTTCACTGAAACTGTCTCGTCTGATCATATAAATTGAGAGAAGCATTTACAAATATCAGGCTTCTGAAAAGTCTGCACTTACATCGTTGTCAATAACAATAACATGAGAATGCGAAGTGGCAATAATTCTAGTTTTCAACTATTCATAGAACGAATAAAATGGGACTTTGCTAGAAATGGATATAGGAATGCTAGATATTAATATTTATGTACATGAGTATCAGGTACCATCTCCTTTACATAACGTTGCGTCCATCACAGCCCGGCAGAAAGAATCTCTGTCATTATTTAGATCTCTCATAGAACGCTGTATTAATTGCAGCCCGTCTGAAAGAATCTCAATCTTTATCCAGATCTCTCATAGAACGTTGCATTCATCACACTCCGTCTGAAAGAATCTCTATCTTTATCCAACTCTCCCACAGAACGTTGCATTCGTTACAGTCAGTCTAATAGAATGTCTCTCTTTATCCACATCACCCATATAACGTTCAATCGTCACAGCCAGTCTAAAGGAATCTCTGTCTTTATCCACATCTCTCACAGAGCGTTTCACTCGCCACAGCCAGTCTAAAAGAATTGAGTTAATGAATTATTTGCGGGTCATCATCATTGCACTCCGAACATGTCCATAGGTGCTCGGATCCTCTCCACAGCAAGTTCCGAAGTGTCCAGCGACTGACGACTCCAGTTCTGTTTTGGTTGATAAGTCTTCTTACACGGCCACTAAGTTTCTAATTTCTGTCTGTGCCCATCTTAACTCCTATCTCTATCATCTGAAGAAGTGACGTGGATTTGTGTTTGCGAAGTCATGTGCTCTTCCCACATCTCGGAGGGCATTGATGATGTGCGCCTGATCCTCAGCGCAGCTAGCCAAACTGTCCGCTCTTTCATTTCTCCGTACTCCCGCATGTACAGGGACATAGACAAATGTGACCTTACATATTTTTGACTTCTGCAATGACTCTAACCATTGCATGCGTACAAAGCCCGCCTCTACTTTTTTTTTTATCATGATCATCGAATCACTCAGTATACATGCGTGGGTGTGGTCTTGTGACTCTAACCGTTTGAATGCCTTAGCCACTGCCATCACCTACATTTTCATGCTACTCGTGGTCATGACGTATGCACCACTGTCTTCTTTGACCATTCTGCCTACCGAGCGTGCTGTAAATTGTAAATGTCCATGCACTTCTTTGGTGTCGTATTACAGATCCGTCTGTATAGATGACTGCATCTTTCTCATCGGTGTTATCACAGATAAGACCATTGACCTCCGCATTAACCACGACTAAAAAGAATGTCTCTCTCTATCAACATCTCTCACAGAGCGTTGCACTCGCCACAGCCAGTTTAAACGAATCTGTCTTTAGCCAAATCTCCCACTTCTTCTGTTGTCAACTTCAAGGTCTCGTTGTTGTCTTTAAATCAACTTTTAATCTGCCCTTGTCTCTCATTCCTGAAACCATGTCTTCCATTATTGTTGTTTTCTTTTTATTGTTGTTTACTGTCTCTTTTAACTTGGCCGTAGCATTTTATTTCCATCTATAAGATGCATTTTGTGTAAACCAGTTCTTTGTAATATTTAGACTTTTTAACACGTGCCCTTTGCTCTTCTTCATCATCCAATGTATCCTATGAAATTGTCTGCAGCATTTGTTTGGAATGAATAAATTAAGTTGGCACACAACTTCTTGTCTACGAGGTTAATGACACTAATATGCTGTCCTGT
Organism: Megaustenia siamemsis; assembly: GCA_032433765.1. Classification (NCBI taxonomy): domain Eukaryota; kingdom Metazoa; phylum Mollusca; class Gastropoda; order Stylommatophora; family Ariophantidae; genus Megaustenia; species Megaustenia siamemsis. The sequence goes on from JAVIAB010000073.1 coordinate 50,552,170, forward strand.
ATGCCACAACATTACTGCCATCGATGAGTGGAATGTAGATCAAACATTTACCTTGACCCAGTCTCGAGGATGAATGGCTTAGCGTCTTTTTCAGTGGCGTAGCTTAATTACCTAGCACCAGGGATAAGTGTGTGTGTGTGTGTGTGTGTGACTTGTCTAGACTTGGAGTAAGCCATGCATTGCGCCACCCTTTAAACAATTTTTAACATATCGTTTATTAATATTAAAATTTCTATTTTTTTTCTTTTGGAAATTTTTTTTTCTACTCTTCCCCCCCCCCCCCCCCAACACACGAATGTTGCTCCCGAGATAACAGCCTCCCAGTCAATCAGGATGCGCCATTGCCTCTCCTATTGATAGTTCCTTCTTCTTCTCCGACCAAACACCCATGCCACATGTTTCACAAATACTAAACTACATTCACATTTAACTAGCAAGTTAGATATAACAAAATTCAAGTGTGTGTTCGTGTATATAAATCATTTCGTGACAGGCCCACCATATTTCTCATTCTTTTCTATTTACAAGATATAATATTCTGAAATAAGTGATTGCAGTACTGTGTCGACTAAAGCTTGAGGGAGTGGCATAATTTCAGCCTGACTGCTGTCTCCATTCGATTACTAATTGAGTAGTAAACATAGATTATTATATTCATTACTGAGGTAAATACAATTTACGTTCGTTTATTGCAAAATCTGACCTAGATGAGTAATCGAATATTATGTTCGATCAACATTTCTCAAGCTTGATTCCGATTACAAGAACTACATTTTAATGCTTTTTTTTTTTTTGAAAGAACCAATGAAAGTGTGAGGATTCATACCATTATCACGCGATAATATTAGTCGCATTAGCGCATCAATACTTTCCCAATACATAAGCTGCTTAATCAAAACATTGAGAGAATTGATCTATGTATTTCATGTTTTTATTATATTGTATATAGGCCATGTCGTATATGACAGGAAACAGCTTAAGGGATAGAGTAAGAAACACTGACCTGAGGCAGAAACTCGAAATTGAACCAGCCATCGAATGCATAAAGAAACAACAGATAAATTGGTTCAGCCACATAACAAGACAAAAAGAACTAACAATGACTCAAAGAGCCATAAACAAACACTACGAAACGACAGATTATGAGGAAGACCGAGAAAGAGATGGATAAAGGGAACACTAGAGTCACTAGGAGGAATAACACCAGAAAAGGCCAACAGAAGAGTAAAGAGTCGCAGATTGAATCCCCCCTCGACGCCAAAGGCAATGGAGGAAGGATAGAAGAAGAAGAAGAAGTGACACTATAGAGCTTAGCATCAACAACAAAAAGGCAGAAGTGATGGCTACAGCAAAGAAGATTACAGGTAAAGCTAAGGGTAAAGTTGGAATCTGCGTCTTAGAACGCAAGTTTTCACAGACATGTGCTCGGCCGCATATCCAGATGTGTTTGGAGACTTCTGGATAGTGTCGCCTCAAGCATCGAAACTAACAAGGCCTGGTATCCATTTCTGCCAGCGGCTGGGTCGACCACGAAGTTATTATTTTTTTTCCAACCACGTGTACAACTCACACTGCTTCCAGCGGGAATCCAATACTGGTTCTCCTAACGTCGGTAGCCCGGTGTTTTTTCCCAATTAGGTTACAGAGGCCCCCAGGAGATTACTGACACTCCTAAATACACTATTAAAATAAATTAACAGCTATTAAAACAGGTCAGTGAGTTCAATTTCCTAGAAACCATGTCACGTCAGATGGTAGATGTACTTTAGAGGTGAGGCGCTGAATGGTTCAAGTAAAAGGAACGAATGAAAATGCAATCCATTTTTAACCAATGGAAAAATAGTTCCCCATGTTAAGTAGGTAGGTCTTGATATATAGAAGGGAAGCATAGACGGATGGGCAATCATACAAAAGAATCGTTGGAAGCCACACATATGTTGTTTTACATAAAACTATTGAACATACCATCAGCAGCTTTAAAAAGTGTGGTTAGGACGGCGAAAGAGTGACTTCTTCTTTCCTTCCTCATCTGCCTTTCAGCGTCGAGGGAAGATATAATTTGCGGTCGTTTGCTCTTCTGTTCGCCTCTGCTGCTGTTATGTTTCATAGTGCTTCTAATATTCCATCGATCCATCTTTTTTGTGATCAACCCTTGGGTCTGGTATTCTCACAACGTTTATTGAATCTGGTTGTGTTGTGTTTTGATCTTTCTGCCTTGTCACGTGGCCAAACCATTTTATCAGTTGTTTCTTTATATATTCTATAGCGGGGGCTATTCCTAGCTTTTTTCTCAGTTCATCATTTCTGATCATATCTCTCAGACTGTTTCCTGTCATTCGTCTGACACATTTCATTTAAGTAAATAAATAGAGGTTATTTTTCTTATTGTTGTTGCATTTAGGGTCCAAGTCAGGCATTAGTAGCATAACTTTGGGATGAAGATTATATTATATAGTGCTCGTTTTGCATCTATAATATATACTATAGAGTTATTTCCTTGTTGGACAAAAGTGGTCATAACTGTTCAATGATTTGACAAGCTTTGTTGCATCTTGAGTCTATCTCTGCTGTTTGTGGATGGTCGGTTGCCACTAAACTTCCTGGGTATTTGAATTCCTCTACTTGTTTTAGTTGCCTGCATTCTATAGTGTACAGTTTCTGTTTATTTTTGGCGACATTCATGACCTCTGTTTTGTTGATGTTAATTTTCATGTTGTATTTTGTGCCTGTGCTGTTGATTTTGTTTAAGTGTTCTTGTAGGTCTTCTATTGTTTCATGTATTAGTGCCTGATCGTATGCACATAAAAGCTCGTTGATCTGCTATGTCTCTGATGGTTTGGCTAACTTGCATGTATAGTCTATGCAAGTTATAAACAGAAGGGGGGGGGGGTGATAATACGCACCCCTGTATTACATCAGATCTAACCTCGAAGTGGTCTGTGTAGCCTGCTGCTGTTCTGACCCCTCCAGCTGCTGTTGAGACTTTTAATTAGGTTGTTTACATGTTGGCTTACTCCGTTTGTTGTTAGTATCTCCCACAGTTGTTCTCTGTTTACTCTATCGTATGCTTTTTCCTGTCAATGAAAGCGATGTACAAATTATGTTTGTGTTCTGTCGTTTTTTTCAGCAAGCTGTTTTAATGTGAATAGAGCGTCAGTACATCTTCTGTTTTTTTTTTTCGCAACCCTATTTGAGAATCGTTTAACTGTAATTCTATTATTGGTCTCAGCCTTTTTTCTACGATTTCGGTCTATAACTTTCCTATATGGCAAAGACGAGATATACCTCTATATTGATTGCAGTCTCTTTTGCTACCTTTCTTTTTTCCATATTGGTACGATGATTGCCTGTTGCCAGTCTTCTGGGGCTTTTTGTTGGTGACATGCATGCTTTAAATATTCTGTGCAGCCAAGTCATTCCTGTTTCTCCTAACGCTGCTGTTGTTGCTATTGGTATGTTATCTATCCCCGGTGCTTTATTTCTTGGTGCATATTTGATTACATGAAAGAGTGACTAGGGGTTTTAAAGAATGGCGAGGGGATGAAAAGTGGTGAGGGATTTATAAGAGTGGCGATGAGTTTAAAAAGAGTGTCGAAGGATTTAAAAGAGTGGTGAGGTATTTAAAAGAGTGTTGAGGGGTTTTAAAGAGTGGTTAAATATTTAAAAGTGTGGTAAAGGGTTTGAAAGTGTGGCGTGAGGTTTAAAAAAGTGGAGAGGGATTTAACGAGTTGTGAGGGGTTTAAAAGAGTGACAAGGAGTTTAAAAGAGTGTCGAGGGGTTTGATAGAGTGTGCGTGGGGTCTTTGAAAGAGAGACGATGGGATTAATAAGAGTGTCGTGAGTTTAAAAGAGAGACGATGGGATAATAAGAGTGTCGTGAGTTTAAAAGAGAGACGATGGGATAATAAGAGTGACGTGAGTTTAAAAGTGAGACGATGGAATTTGAAAAATTGACGAGGAGGAGTAAAAAGTGCAGAGCAGGTTGAATGAGTGGCGAAGAGGTTGAATGAGTGGCGAAAAGGTTGAATGGGTGGAGAGCTGGTTGAAAGAGTGGCGAGCAGCTTGAATGAGTGGCGAACAGTTTGAATGAATAATTAGTTCGCTAGAAGAGTTACCAAAGCAGAGCGAGTAAAACCATTAAAATCATCCATCACTAACATGTCGTCTCTTTTCTCCAAACTGTTGACTGCATTAATGTCTGCTCCAAACTGTTGACTGCATTAATATCTTCTACAATCTGTTGACTACATTAATGTATGTTCCAAATTATTGACTGCATTAATTGAGTAAAGGCATCAAGATGCATAGAGATACGAAGCTGCTGTAAAGCTGATGATAACGACAATTTTAAAAAAAATGAGACAAAAAAATGTATAGTAAGGAGTACATTTCCACCATTAACCACCAGAACAGAGAAGGATACACAATTTAATGAAAACAGTTAGTTAATGTTAGTTAATGTTAGTGATTGGATATTTTAATGGAAAGCTTGGGAAACGTAACAGTGAGAACAGAGATATCTTAGGACCCTTTGGCGATGAAACAGCTGAAATAAACGAAAATGGAAGCAGACTGCTGGAAATATGTAATCAAAATGATTTATTTATTACCAACACATTATTCAAACACAGAGAGTCGCAAGTACACACCAGGTACAGATGAAATGACACAACATGCAGAAACCAGATATATTTTATACTAACAAGACAAAAGAACAAGAAAAGAGTAACAGACATTAGAACAATCCCTAATATTACAGACGACACGAAACACAAGATGGTTATGATCACACTAAGACTGTCAAAAATAAAGAGAATATATGAAAACAAACAAAAGAAGCGAAGAGAACAGACAATTAAAATTTAAAAAAAATAAAAAAATCTAGAAACAAAGAAAATCCTATAAAGAAAAAAAAACATAGGAATTTAATAAACTCTTTAACAAGTATGCACAGTAGAAGAAGAGTGGAAACAATTTAAGGAAAAAGTAACCAACATCTCTAAAAACAGTATGTGGAACGAAACTAAGGTCAAAAGAAGGGGAACAGAGCGCATCATGGTAGAACGAAACAATCAGAGAAGCAATTAATGAAAAAAAGAAACTGTTTAAAAATTGGAGGGAGAATAAGAATCAAGAAAAATATCAAGAAAAAAGAGTAAAAATTTTGTTCATAGAAGTTAAGCAAAAGAATTGGACAGAATTCGGACAAAACATGAGCAGGGACTTCAAGACAGCCGCAAGAGATTTCTACAAAGCAGTAAAAGCCACACGAGTGAGATAAGAAAACCATGATCCTACTGAGCTCATAAATGACAAAAACGGACATTCAATATCAAATAATCAACATATGCAACTGAGGTGGAAAGAATATTCTGAAGACCTGTGAAACATAACAACTTCCAATAAGACAACAAAAACCACGTTTGAACTCATAAATACAGAACCCAACATCATGACAGAGGAAATCGAATAAGTAATCAAATATGCACCAAGAAATAAAGCAACACTGATAGATAACTTACCAATAGCAGCAGCAGGGGAAACAGGAGTGACATGGCTGCACAGAATATTTAATTCACAATGGTTGTGTTATATGTTCTGCACACAAGAAAACCACATCTCTTTCTTGAGCTCATGACATAAAATGTCACTTATTTGCGCGCTAAGGCGCTCACAAAAGTCTAGAAGAGTGAGGTAACAGCTTGTCGTGCTTCGCCTGACACCCTTTACAGTAGGCTTATGGTGATACTGTAAAATACACAGCATCTTATCGAAAAGGAGGTAAGGTTTCTTAGATGCCATTTTACGGATATCTGTAAAACAAGAAAACTCATCACAGGCATATGGAAGGGGGCAGAAAATTTACTACATGATAAAAATGCCTAAGAAGTGATAATAATCCATCAAAGTGTCATTAGTGATGATTGACCCTCTTTGGAAACACCCCTTCACCGCTACGATCGAAATAGATGGAAACGGTGATAAATATGTTGAGGACAGCGAGCATGAAAGAGAGGGACAGGATTATGAAGTTGGATGAGGAGCAGATAGATGAAAAAAAAAACAGTATTGGTGATATAATTTTTATAGCAAAACGAAACAATAATATTATGTGTCTCGCGACAGAGAAGTTAAAATTCCTAGATATCGTAAATTATTTAGCGCCAGGTTTTAGTTACAGCAAGTACTTAGCAGCTTACAAAGTTGAGGAGACCAAGGGTGTTTTCTGTTACGAGTACATAACCGATTTAAACAAGCTAAACGAGACGCAGTTACCTTCTCACTCGGCCTTCTTTTTCAAGCTAAAAAATTGTAATATTTCTGAAAAGGAGTACTCTCTGTGTAAAAAGGTATGGAAGGAGAACAAGATGACGACCCTATTGACTTTTTGGTTTGGTACAATAACAAAGATGTGGTTCCTTTTCTTCAATCCCTGAACCTTCAGGTTGGGTTTTACGCGGATTTGGGCATCGATATGTTTAACCAAGTATTTTATTTAGTAATTTTTATTTGAGAACCAAGTTTAATGCTCGCGAGAAGGATTTGCGTGAACGCAAGATTAGAGTGGAAGGCTGGGATAAAGCTAATAGAACCGTGTATCATTACCACGGCTGTCTCTTTCTTGGTCATTCAAACTGTGACATCATTCGCGACACGAAGTCGATCCGGTGAATAATATTCAGTTGGCTGTTTTGTACCAAAAAACATGTGAAATAACTGCTTATTTAAAGGGCCTCGAACCGTCATGTGGGAGTGTGAGTGGGAAAAACTTAAGAAAACAACGCCGGCTTTTCAGGTCATCATAGATGAGAACTTGTGTGGTTCGAGACCATTCTTTGCTAAACATAAACCCATCACCGAAAATGTCATTGTAGAGTCAGTTTTAGACGAGTCGTTTTTTGCTCTCGTCGAATGCGACATTCACGTCCCCGGGCAGTTAAAGGCCCATTTTAGCGAGATGACGTCCGTCTTTAAAAATGTATATGTAGGCACAGATGACATCGTTCCCTTTATGCAGCACGCCACCAAAAACAAGCTGTTGATTACCCCCAGACGTACTCTTGTGGGTAGTTATAGTGGAACAAGAATCCTGTTGGCCACATCCCTGTTAAAGTGTTATTTAGACCACGGCTTGAAGGTCACTAGAATATATAAGATTGTAGAGTATCTACCCGTTAGTTGTTTTAAAAAGTTTGGTGACAAGGCCACAGAGGCTCGACGGGCTGGAGATTTAGACGAAAATCAATCTATAGTCAGCGATACGATGAAACTTCTGGGAAACTCGGCATACGGGAAGACCCTGACAAATATGGCGAAACACGTTGACGTCTCCAATGCTAAGGAGGGGACTAATACAATCAAGTTGGTAAATAACCAACGGTTTAAAAACATGCGCCTATTGGCGAGAGCCTACACGAGTGTCGATGGGAAAACGATGTATGGTGTGGGATATTCCTTCACAGATTGGCTTTTTTTTTCGTCTATCAGTACGCAAAATTGAGGATGCTGCAATTTTACTGTGACTTCCTGGATAGATTCGTAGACAGGTCGACTTTCAACTCTGCGAAATGGTCACGGATAGTCTGTACTCAGCGAGACATCATTTGAAGGGGTGGTTAAAACCGATAAGGTGAACGAGTTTTTCTCACAGTACGACCAATGTTTCCCCTCAGAGACCTGTGAGGATCATCGCGCAGATTTCATTCAGCGCAGGGGCAGCGTAAACTATGACTGTTCCAAGTGTAAGGCGAGACAGTTATACGACGCAGGGGCAGCGTAAACTATGACTGTTCCAAGTGTAAGGCGAGACAGTTATACGACACAGGGGCAGCGTAAACTATGACTGTTCCAAGTGTAAGGCGAGACAGTTATACGACACAGGGGCAGCGTAAACTATGACTGTTCCAAGTGTAAGGCGAGACAGTTATACGACAAATGGACTCCTGGTTTGTTCAAATTGAAATATTCGGGCGATGGGATGATATCCTTATGCAGTAATACTTATTACTGCTTTGGGGATTACGCGAAAGTTAGCACCAAGGGTCCTAATAAACACCACAAGTTATATAAGGATACTTTCACAGAACTAACCAAAAAGCAAGACGGGGGTGGTAAAAATATAGGGTTTAAAACACACAAGGGATCGATATACACATACACGCAACACTGGAACTCACTTTCCTATTTCTACATCAAGCGACAGTTTCATTCTGATAATGTGACCTCCAATCCTTTATCCATTTAACAGTATCATATATTAATATCCATATTTTAATAATACACAATATATAATCTACTTTGTTTGTTATGCATTAAAGTTGTCTATAATGTACATTAGTTAGAAGCGATATAATGTTGTCTATTATGTAATATTCTTGAATTTAAAAAAAAATAAACTTGAGAATATTTTGAGAGAATGTATAAAGAAAGAATGTGAAAGTTATGTCACCCCGATATTCCCGACACATTTCACCCCATCCACAAGTTCCCCTTTCACGAGAGGTCACCCCGACCGAGATCGCCTTGCACCGGAAAAATGTTAGAACATGCACCGGTAGACTTTTTATATAACCAAAAATGTTAGAACATGCACCGGTAGACTTTTTATATAACCAAAAATGTTAGAACATGCACCGGTAGACTTTTTATATAACCAAAAATGTTAGAACATGCACCGGTAGACTTTTTATATAACCAAAAATGTTAGAACATGCACCGGTAGACTTTTTATATAACCAAAAATGTTAGAACATGCACAAGTAGACTTTTATATAGCCAAAAAGGCACCTCCGGCGCTCCATTAGTTGGGTGAAATGCTGTACTCTCACTACTTTTGCTCTGCTTTAGTAACTCTTCTAGCGTACTCATTATTCATTAAAACTGTTCGCCACTCATTCAACATGCTCGCCACTCATTCAACCTGTTCGCCACTCATTCAACCTGTTCGCCACTTATTCAACCTGCTCGCCACTCATTCAACCTGCTCTCCACTCATTCAACCTTTTCGCCACTCATTCAACCTTTTCGCCACTCATTCAACCTCTTCGCCACTCATTCAACCTGCTCTCCACTTTTTACTCCTCCTCGTCAGTCTTTCAAATTCCATCGTCTCTCTTTTAAACTCACGTCACCCGTATTATCCCATCGTCTCTCTTTCAAAGACCCCACGCACACTCTTTTTAACTCCTCGTCACTCTTTTAAACGCCTCGACACTCTTTTAAATCCCTCACCACTCTTTAAAATCCCACACCACTCATTTAAATCCCTCACCATTCTTTTAAACCCTATGCCACACTTTAAAACCCTTTACCACACTTTTTAATCTTTCACTACTCTTTAAAACCCCTCAACACTCTTTTTAATCCTTCAACACTCTTCTAAATCCTTCGACACTCTTTTGTAAACTACTCGTAAACTCCTCGTCGCTCTTTTAAATCCCTCACTACTCTTTTCGTCCCCTCGCCATTCTTTAAAACCCCTCGTCACTCTTTAAAATAATCAAATATGCTCCAAGAAATAAAGCACCGGGGATAGATAACATACCAATAGAAATAATAACAGCAAGAAGTGATCGCACATCATGGTGAGCGTGTATAAAGAACGGTACAACATCATTTGAGACTGTGCTAAGGCAAAACTTAGAAGAGAAAAGTCTCGTGAAAAAGGATGGAAAACCCACGAGAGAAGCTGTTCGACAAAAACAAAACATAAAAAAAATACACAATAGCATCTACTAGACCGTCTGACAAGACGAAAAGTGCCATATATATATATGTATAATATATATATATATATATATAGGGGTTTTGCTCCTAGCTTTCTCCGCTGTCAAACCTTAACATAATGTTCAGTTGGAGTCAAAAGGTCGTAAGGCTTTTGCCGAAACATCGTAGTGTGTCTTGTCTTTCTATTAGTTTAACTGCTTCATACCATCTCATGCTTATTTTACATGAGTTGGAGTCTTTTGCATTGTGTTGTGATTCACTCCAAGCCTTTATATATATATATATATATAATTGGGGCATATTTGAACCCAAAACATCAGACTTTCATTAAAAATGTTTGAATACCCCCTTTACCTATTCTCTTAAATTCTTAACCCTCTGATCAAGCTAGTCTGATGTCAGGGCTACCAGTAGGATGTGGAGTAAGACATTGTTTAATTCCGGATCATTGAAACTTATTCCACTGTCAGCTTTGAGTCGCTTACAACTTTCAACTCGTTCATTGTCTAGAGTTTTGATTGCCACCCAAACAATTAAACTGGAATCGAAAGCGTCTACATGACCTTCAACGAAATATTCCTTGACCTTCACTCTATTTTTTGCTGAATAATTCCATAAACTTTTTTATTACCAGTGTCGATCAGTCAAAATGATGCTGTTTGTTATTTAATGTTAGTTTTTGAGAGGGCTTTTGAGGAAATATGAGCCGTAATATGTTTACATTCTGTAGCCACATCAATAATGTGTTGAATGTTGCCTAAAATAGAATGTTATTTTTTCTGTTTACCCTTAACTTGTCTGCTCTTCGTCCTCTGCTCGTAAAAGGACGTTACATGGGCGTATACATGTTGTGGTGTTGTTCATATTTGGTTGCAATAGTTTGTGGCTTTCGACCCAACACATCCGACATCAGCAAGACGTATTTTTTTTTCTTTCGCCAGCTTTGACATCTGACGGGGTCCCTAGTGACTAGGAATTGAATTTTGCGTGTTAATCCATTTTTCCCTGGCAGCCGTGTGCACAGGGGTCCCTCGCCGCACAGGCAGATAACTCCGTCTTCGGAGGTACTCATGTATTTTTCCGTCGATGAGTAATTGACGCTTCAAGCCGAGTCTCGCTGCTGAGGCCAGGTGTGGTTGCCGCAGAGAGAAATCATAGATAAAAATCCCATCCGGTGTAGTCAGGATTTCAACCCACAACCTCTCTGTCTCGAGGCCGGCGTCTTGCCTCGAGACCAACCAGTCCACCAAGATATACTTGATACCGAGCTGCCTTCACTCTTTGATCCCTATTTGCGTGTCTAGACGGTTAGCCTTCTTTAACTCCGATACAATTAAGCCACTCATTACAATTATATCAAACGTAATTGTTCCTTATATGCCAATATCACATGGCCTGGAAATAATTAGCGACTGATTAACTGTTCCACATTCAGGATTAAAATCGTACTGTCTTCTCGTGGATGACCTGGAGGAGTAAGTATTTTCTTAAGTATTTCTCTGGTGACTTGGAATTTAATTGTTCAAGGTTAGGCAACTAACAACAATAGTAAAAAAAAAAAAAAAAAAGTAAAGTACCTCCGTCAGACAAGTAGCGTATAGGGAATATGGTGTTAGTGACCATAAACTTTACAAACCTTCGGCACAGGGTTTTTGGGGTAATGTGCTCGGTATTATGCCCGTGCATCTTTACTTTCCCAGAGTAACATCCTGTACCCATTTAAGGCTGGGTGAACCCGGAAGCCGTCGATTGGGATCGAACCCTACCTTATCCCCTTTGTAGTCCAATTAACAACACTACTTTGTCAATATTTAGAATCGATAAAACAGTGCTACAGCGACAAGTATTGTTTATTCATTATTTGTTCTTTCCTTTCTCATCTGCCTTTTAGCATCGAGGGGAGATATAATTTGCGGTCTTTTGATCTTCTGTTAGCCTCTCCTGCTGTTATGTTTCCTAGTGTTTCTAATAATCAGTCAATCCATTTTTTTCGTGGTATATCTTTGGGTCTGGTGTTCTCGCAACGTTTATTGAAGGCTCGTTTAGTTGTGTTTTTGATCACTCTGCCTTGTCACGTGGCCAAACCATTATATCTGTTGTTCCCTTATATATTCTATGGCGGGGGTTATTCCTAGCTTTTTACTCAGTTATTGATTTCTGATCTTGTCTCTCATGTCTTGTTTCCCGTCGTTCCTCTTTCACATTTCATCTCAGTAGAAGTTATTTGTCTTATTATTCTTGCATCTAGGGTCAAGGTCTGGCATTGGCAGCACATCTTTGTGATTCAATGCTTGATTATTATTTTATATTTGAATATTGAAGAGCAAGAGGGAAGCGGAGATATGGCCATGTGAAGCCTAGTGAACTCTGTTTTACAAGGGACGAAATGTCGGGTTCAATTAGTCTTAGATTTGTACATAATTTATATTGTGAAAGGCGACTTGACGTACGCTGATGACATTACCCAGTGGCCCGATATTATGAAAATAATGAGCGCTGACACAATATCCCTTGTTCATAGTGTAGGGTGAGTGAGCATGTGCTCACTTTTCTTCATTTTATGTACCATGAGGTGTATTTGTGTATTTTTGTTATGGTAATGATTGATTAAATAACAGCTGGTATTGCCGCAGTATTGAATGACTGCTATTATGAATGTGAGGGCCAATAAGGAAAAGGGTTGGCCTAGAAGACGATGGATTAGCAATATAGTAGACATCAGGATGCGCACTATGCAGTATACACGTTACAAAGCATTGAATCGAACACTCCATTTTCAGACGTAAGAAGGGTAGAGGAAAGTCAATTAATGAGAAATAAAATATCATCTTTCAGTTCAGCCATTTGTACATTGTTACTCTTGGTTCAACATTTGGAATATATTTTCTATCCAGAACTCTTGCTTCAAGCTTTACCTGCAAATTGTCCTATTTAGTATGAAGGTTGGAAGCGGTGTGCACAAAAGAATGGTACAAGAACAGGGAGGAACTCTCAGCCAATAAAATACAGACTCAAACAGCAGGGACACTTGCCTGGAAGGTCAAACTACAAGAGAAGCAATATATGTTCACAATAAACGAGCTACACATGCCGTTATCAAATAGAAGTAATAAATAATTATCAGTAATGTGACGTCAACCGTAAAAAAATGGCGGTGTTAAACGAAAGTTTTGTGGCTTCAGATATCTCAATAATTATAATTTAATTTTGATTTATTTGTAAACATTTCATTGAATATTTTTTAGTGCTTGGGCAACATTTTAAATTCATAGTCATAATGTAGCCATAGTGCGGCCACGTGAGTGTCGTTTTCATCTTTCCAATAGCGTTGTGGATAAATGTCTTTAAAATGGCATGACGCAGTTAAATCGCATGTAATATATTTATAACGAAAATTGTTTTAATTGGAAGCACATACATTTTATTCCAGAGTTGTTGTAACCTTATGCTATAGCCAAGAGCACACATGCATGAATGACATAGGAAGTGATGGCGTCATTTATAGGTTGCCTTGATTGGGGTTGTGTTGATATGCCAGTCTCTCGTGGCAAAGCAATGTTTCGAGAAGGCCGATTTGATTCTACTTCTGTTGTTCTTTATGTTTTCTTTTGTTGTTTATCTGTTGATTTCGTCCGAGTGTTGTCCTCCAACATTATTCGTTATTATTTATTTTTTTGTTCAGCAGGCATAGTACTTGATGATAATGATGAATAATTGTAATTGTAAATGATGCAAGTTAAGTCGTATATTATTTAATAAAGGTAACAATGATTATCATGAAATAGGCGTCTATGACTCTAGATAGAGATACAGCATTACAGAAATGCTCTTACAATTTTCCGTGTTTATTCTTTCCTTCTACGACAAACACGAGCACATGCCTCTCTACATGCCTCTATCTTTTGTTCGCCTTAAGTGTTGTTTAAATCTACCATGTCAACTTTATTTCTTGGATTTCTGCACCAAAATTGTGACAATATTTCCCTCTTGGTAATCTATTATTTCCTTACCGATATTTTGGGTATTTTTATGTATGCTTCATCTCCCCAACTCGGTTCAGTGTGTAGATATATATGTGCATGCACGAATCCAGAGATCATGTGGGTGTTCTTCATCTAAGAAACTGATATTGTGATTGATTTACGTTGTATACTATTCTTGTCCTCCTGTGATAGTGTGGTTTTAGTTTTCTTCAGAGTCATGTCTTTCGCCAGGGAATTTTTACCATGATACAAAGTTTATATATTTTCATAATTAGTGCACATGGATCAGAAAACGGCGTACTAACAATGTCTTGACATGGATTTCTGTAGTCAATAATCATAGACTATTAATGTTGCTTATATAAGTTAATTTCATCATCGGTTGTACATGTGAAGTATAGTGGTGTATCTCTAAAATTATAAATTCCAATTCTAAAATTAATGTTCTTGATCTGGATGCGCTCAAGAGGTTAACAACGGTGGATATTTGCGCATCTCATAATACATATTGTCTGTGTCATTTCTAATTCTGTCTTTCATTCTATTAATATATTACAACTCGTCTATCTTAACCTACTTACTATTGTTCTCTGGAACACAAAACTTCTGAATCTAACTTCAAACACTTCTCAACTAAATTAGGTCTTCCTGACTGACCTATCTCTTGAACTTCCTTCTACAACCTGCCCCCGAGTTTGTTTATCAACCTAATGTCTGGAAATGTGATGATCTATTCAAGTCAAGTTTACATCTATTTCCCTACCTTTCCTATAAACGCTAAAATGTTCCATTCTCAAAACTTGCTACTGCTATTATTTCTGTGACTGTTTTATAAGTATGATACTGCTATTATTTCTGTAACTGTTTTATAAATATGATACTGCTATTATTTCTGTAACTGTTTTATAAATATGATACTGCTATTATTTCTGTGACTGTTTATAAGTATGATACTGCTATTATCTCTACCTAATTTATGGCGACACTGTGACCTTCCAGGCATGTCGTAAGAGGCGACTAAGGAGGTTGATCGATGGCTTGACAAGTTGTCATTGTAAAAAGTATTGTTATGGAAACAGCGCCATATATTTTAGATCAGTGATCTCTGCAATATGTGCCACTTTGGCATGCAAGGTTTCTGTTTTTAAGATTGTGGCTCTGCCCTATGTGCCGTCTTCGGCTCGAAAAGACGATAGATAGAATTTATGGCTAACTACTAAGTTATCCGACACATGCTAAATCTCAATCTCCCATTATGGGATCTATTCTATCCTGATCTATATACTATTATACTCCTTTTCAAGTATTTCAAGTCGTTCGAGACTTGGCGTGGTGCTGATCACGCTGCCATTTAGATACCTCTGTGTTGACGTATAATATGGATACTAGCTCCATATTTCCAATGTGTCAAAGACTGCAATTATGTTACGTCTTTAGCACACATTACAATTGTGAATAATCCGAGAACTGCGTCAATCTTCTGTTTATTTGTCTCGTACACGATTAGATTATATCATTAAATATAGATATATTTAAAGACCATACAAATCAGCAAAGCGAATTCTAATTTAACAAAAAATTGTTAAACCTGTGTATTATTTGCACATCTAAGGCGTTGTGCTTAACCGAATTTATATTCATTTGCTAGCAAATCCGTTTATCATTTTCATAAAAGTTCTTATGAATGACGTCAAACCAATATATAATCCAGAAACAAAATAAAATAAAAATTATGGACTTAAAACAGTAAAGTGCTTGCTCACGCCAAGTGCCGTTTAGAGAATATGGTGTTAGTGACAATAATTTTTACAGACCTTCGGCACATGATTTGTTAGGAAATGTGGTCGGTGTTATGCCCGTGAGTAGTGTAGGTGGCTGTGAAATCAACAGAAAAGTGGAATAACATGCACCGAAATACAATAGATTTGGCACCGACTTTGCACCGACTTTGCACCGACTTTGCACCGAAAAAAAAAAAAAAAATTTTTTCGAATTCGCGATTTTTTCGAACTTCATTATTTTTTTGGGGGAAAAATTTTTTTTTTTTTTTTGGTGTTCGTCAGTTTGTCGAATCACTGAGAGCTTAACTCAGGTAAATTCAATGGAGACTCGGTGCTAATCCGGTGATCGTCGCTCCGTGTCCGGTGATCGCCTCGCTCGTGTTAGAAATTTGTGAAAGAGTATTTTAAAAGAGTATGTGATAAATATGTTTCAAAACGTTAAGAAATATAGTTAAATGTGATAAAACTGATTTTTAAAAAAGGCGAAATAATAAAAAAACTATGAGAAAAATAAGTTAACATACTGACGGAAAACTAGTCAAGAAACTGGAATGACATTTTTGTTGACTGGGCTAGTGGTACTTGAGGAATGCTATTGTTAGAATCGCTTACAAGGAATCGTGGTGTCGAAATGGTTCACTGAGAGCTTAACTCAGGTAAATTCAAAAGACTCGGTGCTAATCCGTGTCCGGTGATCGTCGCTCGCTGTGTGAAATTTGTGAAAGAGTATTTTAAAAGAGTATGTGAAAGTAAAAATTCAGAATTATTTAAAAAAATATGTATTTGTGAAAGTAAAAATTCAGAATTATTTAAAAAATATGTATTTGTGAAAGTAAACTCAGAATTATTAAAAATAAAAAAAAAATAAAAAATAAAAAAAACAGTCTCCCTTCAGGATTCGAACACGGGTCTACTACGTGACAGGCCAGGCAACATGTAAAAAAAATGCTGACAAGCAATAACATTGAAAGGTTAGTTTTGTCGAACGGTCTCCTGTGTTTCTGAGAGCTTAACCGCAGGTAAATTCAATAGAGACTCGGTGCTAAGCGGCTTATTGTCCGGTGATCGTCGCTCGCTGTGTGTTAGAAATTTGTGAAAGAGTATTTTAAATTCCGTTAGCCAACTCAGGTAGAACCCCGATTGAAAAGAAAACGGACTTATGTTAAAAATAGTAAAATATAAGTGGTCGTGTGTGTTATCGCTACCAACATCATCATGTGTCGTGTAGTAAGGTGTGCTAATATTAAATAGTGACGCTCGCTCTTTCTCATTCAATGAAAAGCAAAAACAAAATTCTATATTTCACAACTTTATTAATACATCATATATATTACTGTCCGGTCGTTGATAATTTTAAGCGTCTGGGTTTCCTCCCTCCTGTTTTGGTGGTACTGTTTGTTAAATGTCTATCAAACACGGGTGCATAGGAAGTTTCATTAGCCTTCAAAACACAACCGCCCTCCATTTTGACAAAACCTTGATCAAAGCTGGAATAGGTAATCGGTGACTTTGCTGAAACATCCTGGGCATCCATACTGGCTGCCGGAGCTGTCGTCTGATTAACAAGAGTGAGGTCCCCTTGGTTAACAAAAAAGGGCGTGTAGTTGATGTTAGCATAAGCGTTTTCGAGACTGCCTTAACGCCATCTATAGACAATGGAACTACCCCCTCTGCCTTCATGTCCTATCATCATCATGTGCCACCCTCAACACCATCACCCCTTCATGTCCTATCATCATCAAGCCACACAAAGTATCAACCCCTTCATGGCCTATCATCATCATGTGCCACCCTCAACACTATCATCATCATGTGCCACCCTCAACACTATCATCATCATGCGCCACCCCCAACACCATCATCAAACCTTCATATCCCATCATCATCTTGTGCCCTACCATTAAATAGTGACTCTCTCTCTCTCTCTCTCTCTTTCTCTATCGCATATCCAAGCTAACTCAAGTCAAATAAAAATCATCACCAAGCCACACAAATTGACACATCATCATCATGTGCCACCCTCACTCTCTCTCTCCCTCTCTCTATCGCATATCCAAGCTAACTCAAGTCAAATAAAAATCATCACCAAGCCACACAAATTGACACATCATCATCATGTGCCACCCTCAACACCATCATCAAACCTTCATGTCCTATCATCATCATGTGCCACCCTCAACATCAAACCTTCCGGCTTGGACGGAGGAACTGTTTTCCATCAGTCGAGTAAATGAAACAAACCCCGTTACATATGTGTTGAAAGACGATAAGGGCGATGAGATTGGAGACAAACTCATCATCCCTGCATGTCCTATCATCAACCCACACAAAGTATCAACAAGCGAAATTCTCTCTCTCTCTCTCTCTCTCTCACTCTCTCTCTCTCTTTCTCTCTCTCTCGCTCTGTCTCTCTCACATTCATGATAAACCAAAACAAAATAGGCTCATATTAAAAAAGTCGACCTAAAACCGTAAAATATTCCACTACAACACAGACCGCTAGACTGAACAGTACTATGAAAAATAAACGTCCGTGAATCAAGCGCGCTTATAACACGAAGTCTCACATCCGACTAGTTTAAATATAATCCGGTAAATCAAAGTTAGGAGACATGGACAGAAAACTAGGAAGCAAAGGCTGAAAACCAAAGAGGCAAGGTCAGAAATCTAGGAAGCTGCATTAGAAAACAAGGAGGGAAGGTAAGAAACCTATCTACTTCCATACTGATACTAGTTAGACACATCGATCAGATAGTTACATCCAAATCGCAAACATTTTACCCCAGAACACAAAAATTTAGGGTCATACTCAAAAAGTCGACCTAAAAATCCCGAAAGCTACTCACATAGTCATACTAGTTAGACACAACGAGCAGGAAGTTATATTCTAGGTCCAAAATGTTGGACCAAATCACAACGAACCACGAACCACAACCCCACGATCCATGGACTTAACGAACCATCAACTCACGAACGCGCCGATGAACGCATCGGGTTTCGTGTATAACCCAGGCTCCAATGTCACGTTGACATCAAATCTAGCGTCGCAAATATCGTCGTTATCGAGAGATTCGTAGCGAATCCAGACATCACCCTCTATTACATTGAAATAATTTAGCGGAAATTGTATCTCCACCAGTGCGATCTCATACTGCGTCGAAAATTGCCTCCAGCGTTCTCTAACATTGCCTCCAGCGTTCTCTAACATTGCCGCGATCGTTCGTTAACATTGCCTCCAGCGTTCTCTAACATTGCCTCCAGCGTTCTCTAACATTGCCTCCAGCGTTCTCTAACATTGCCGCGATCGTTCGTTAACATTGCCTCCAGCGTTCTCTAACATTGCCTCCAGCGTTCTCTAACATTGCCGCGATCGTTCGTTAACATTGCCTCCAGCGTTCTCTAACATTGCCTCCAGCGTTCTCTAACATTGCCTCCAGCGTTCTCTAACATTGCCTCCAGCGTTCTCTAACATTGCCTCGATCGTTCTTTAACATTACCTCCAGCGTTCTCTAACATTGCCTCGATCGTTCGTTAACATTGCCTCCAGCGTTCTCTAACATTGCCTCCAGCGTTCTATAACATTGCCTCCAGCGTTCTCTAACATTACCTCGAGCGTTCTCTAACATTGCCTCGATCGTTCTTTAACATTGCCTCGATCGTTCTTTAACATTGCCTCCAGTGTTCTCTTCACAAGTTTCGTAAGGGAAACATTTGTCGTACTGGGAGAAAAACTCGTTTACCCTATCCATTTAACGACCCCTTCTAATGATGACTCGCTGAGTGCCAAGTACAGACTATCTGTATCCATTTCACAGAGTCGAAAGTCGGACCTCTCTACGAATCTATCCAGGAAGTCATAGTAAAATTCCAACATTCCCAATTTGGTGTACTGGTAGACGAAAAAACCAAGCTGTGAAGGAAGATCCCACAGGATACTTCGATTTCCAAGCGACACCTCATACAGGTCTTCACCAATAGGCGTCATGGTTTAAGGTTTTGTCAAAATGGAGGGCGGTTGTGTTTTGAAGGCTAATGAAACTTCCTATGCACCCGTGTTTGATAGACATTTAACAAACAGTACCACCTGGTCATGCGGTATCAAGCCCCATGTCCAAATTTGGATATGAGATTTGTACCTGCTCGTACCTGTCCAAATTTGGCTACCCAATCCAGATATTTTTTCCTTTGGTTGTCAGCAGTTTCTTTACACGTTATCCACCCATCCGAGACCAACACGCACTGGGAAAAAAACGCTATGTCACGGCGGTTAAAATTTCCTCTCGCATCTCGACTAACGTGATAAATTCCTCTCTCGATAGTGTTATCCCAGTTCTATCGTACTCCTCGTCCGAAATATTACAATTTTTTAAGGTGGAAAAGAACGCTTCGTGTGGGGGTAACTCCGTCTCATTCAACTTGTTTAAATCGGTCAGGTACTCGTAACAGAAAACACCCTTGGTCTCCTCTATTTTGTAAGCTGCCAAGTACTTGCTGTAACTGAAACCTGGCGCTAGATAATTTATGATGTCTAGGAACTTTAGCCTCTTGGTGGCGAGACACATGACATTATTGTTTCGCTTAACTATAAACAATTTTTCGCCGAGTCGGTCTTCTTCCATCCGATCCTCCGCCTCACCATCCTCTCTCTCACCTTCCCAATCGTCCTCCTTGTCATCATCCTCGCTCTCGCCTTCCTGGTCAGCGTTGGAGGCGGTAATGAAATAATTGATTAAATAGGGCTTTATTAAATTTATGTCGTACTTTCCCGAGTTGAAACCTATCACCGGGAGCTGTTTCAAGTATGCTTTTAGACGACCTCTCAGGTTGGACATCTCCTCCTCCTCCTCCGGGCCACGCCTTTGCGCACACTCCGCCAGGTTTTTAAATACTTCTTTGTAATTTTTTTTAAAATGTTGTAAGCCTCCTTAGCAATAGCGTTTAAATATTTAAGCATTTGATTTATCAAGTTCTGAGGATCGCCCTCGGTGACAAAGCAGACAGGCTCTCCAAACCCTGGGACGTTAGACGCCACGGATACGGACAGTGGGACATGTTTTGCTAAAAAAGATGTTGTAGCAGAGCCAGCTTTTGTGGTGGCTAAGTCGGTATTATCAAAATAACACTCGAAATCAAAAGTGGCCCTATAGGGATACCCGAAGCCACCGGGTACGCCAATACCTTCTTCCGCTAGGGCCTCCATAATAGTCTCGCTAGGTGTGTAAATTCCCCCTCTAAAAAATTCTTTCGACTTACCACCACTGCACACTTCTTCATGTCTGGTCAAATCACCATAAAAAGCCCATAATTTTCCACATTGTGGACAAGAGTAGGTGTTAGATGCTTTATTAATATCAGTAATATACATGAAATGGTCCTTATGAACCAGGATGCGCATAGTGGTAGGATGTGAGCCCCTACTTCTGAGTTTAGGACAAAGAACCTCTTCAGCATTGAACTCAAACACATCAATATTTATACCAAAACACTCCTCTAAATGTGGTAGTTGTTGTAAAGTTACACCTGGAAAATTGTTTACGAAAAGTATGTCCCAATGTGAGTGCCACTGACGCAAGAGCTGACGAGTGGTAATTTCCAGACTATGGAGTTCTTCCCCCTTAAAAAAAGCCAAACACCGAAAAAAACACAGATTGTCGTTATAAGTAGTAGTAGACCTCTTCGATGCTTTCTGTAGGGTGTAAATGTACCTGTTGTTGCTAATATGAGGTGGTAATTGCTCCACCACACATCCAATTGGGAAGTCGCGAATGTGGAATAAATAAAAAATAGTGGCGGGAATGCTCTCCACCACCCACTTTGTATCAGGTCGTATGATTAGCCCTGTAGATACGGGCTCGTGATCTCTTAAAGAGTCTACAAACCGAGTGAAATCTCCAAGATTATTGATTAACTTCGGGAACTCGAGGACAGCTGAATTATTGAAGGATGCGTGGAAGAAGCGTAAATCTCCGTCTTCTCTGTGACGGAGGATAAAATGGTGACCATAATTAATTTTAAAACGAGTTGTCTGACTATCAAACACATCTCTTAAAAGAATAGACCAGTCTGTGATGAAAGGACGATCAGGTGAGTGGAAGAAAGTGTATGTGGAAACTGTATTATTGATACTAGCGTGAGTGTTTATGACTGACCAGTTTTGTTGATATACATCCCGCACATCAGCTGGTAGTGTTGCTAACGGGTCATCGGGCTTGTGCTTTTTACCCTCTGTGGAGAGTTCCTCCTCTGGCTCTCTCTTATTCGCGGCTGAAGGTGCAGCCGGCGGGTTTGTCGTAGTAGCTGGCTGTGGTGAAGCTGGAGCCGAGGACGGCAGCAGTGATGAAGGTGCTGTTGTAGAACCCTTATGTTTCACTCTCATATGTCTGGTTAAAGAACCACGGGTTGTATACGAACGGTGACAAATGTCACACGGATATCGCATTAGTTGATGCACAGCGCGATAATGTTTCCTTAAATTATGGAGCCACTTAAACTTCAGGGGACATAACGGACACTGAAATTCACCAGAAGTTGATTCGTTCAGGTTGAAATTGGTTATGTTTGGCGAGTTGCCTGATGAGTCCCCTGAGTCATGACCACTAATTATAGCTTGCGCCTCATTTCTTACATGAGTGGAAGACTGTGGATCAGTCGGTGTTGATATTTGTGATGGGTCCCAATATGTATATCTCACTATTCGTTCGGAAATATTTTCGGCAGCCAGGTAGACCACATCATCCTTCTCCATCTCAGAGTGTAATATAGAATTTATTTGTAAACGCAAGCGCTCCTCAAAGTCTAGCTGACATGAATGAGGTAAAGAGCCGTCACCACGACATCCTAGACAATGATCATGTCGCTGATAGTGAAGAATGTTTAGTACTCTATCGAAAAGTAGATACTCCCTATCAGATGCCATTGTATACCAGGCTGTAACAATGAAAAATAACATATTATAAATATCATAAAATCTATATATATATATATATATATATATATATATATAACTAATATTTTAATAGCACCAACCTCTTCTTCCAACGTTCATGTTCTTCTCGAAGAGGTGTCGTTATCACCATCCCACTGTGGTGAGGGTGGTGGAGATGGTTGGACCGCGTCACGCTTCTTCGCCGTGACGAGTTCAAGTGCCCTCTCTTCGAGGAGTGTGGCCAGCTCTGCTCTTGGGGTATCATAGTAAAGAATACCCCATATTTGACGCCGAAAGCGCTCATCTTCGTTGAGGTAGCATGAGTGCCAGTTTATATTTTGGGATATTTCCCGACACCCCTCGCAGTGTCTAATAGGGCTCTCCCTCAATTTTTGTAGAATTCTAGTAATAATCTCGCCCTCCATTTAGATCTGAAATGTTTAATTGTTGTGTGTGATTGTATATATATATATATATTTAGAAATTGTGTTAAGTAACATATTTAATCAGGATAAAACTAATTGAAAATCATTTTAGTGGCGTTGTAACTTCAAGAATTTCGTAGTATGGCCCAGCTACTTTTTAGTGTAAGTTCAAGCTCAGAAGATGTGGAAAGTTCTGAAGAGTCTGAGTGGTCATTGGAAGAGCAAGCTTTCCCATCTTGGACACCACCTAACGCTTATTTTAATAATGGGTTAACTTTAGATTCCATCTTCAAGAAGATCCCCGTTAGTGTGGTAAACAGAAATGAAACCTCTGATCATGCGAGGATTCAGCCACTATTAAATTCGAGTTCAGAATCTGAGGAGAGTGATGAAAGTTCCGAGATTAGAGGTGTAGAGAATTCTGCTCCCGAGTTAGATTATGAGGAAGTTAACGCTCGCTGGAATGCAATTTACCCTACTATCACCAACAACACTTCCACTCAGCCACACGATCCGACAAAAAATATAATTAACAGGGTATGTATTTGTTTGTCTGTTACTTAGTGTTACGTTAGTATATCAGACTATAACAGAGATTTCTATAAGTCCATTTTTTTTCTAAACACAGACATTCAGGTTAGTTATAGCTACCAAACATCACATCTTCTAAGACAAATGTAGATTTTTGTATTCTTAAAACTTAAGTACCAATAATGTACCGAGATTAACTAGCCTAACGAACGTTTCATTAAACCGTATACTATCCTAATGAGAGTTGTATTAAAACCCTTATAGTTCGACTTGTCCTTAGGTTTGTTTTGCCGCGGCGCCTGATATCATTTCATTTGTTGCTCTGGAAGATGGAGACGTCATTCCTCATTGGCACCAGTTTGCACTTGATCGTGAAAGATTTGAAAGCCGTATTCTGGAGTATAGTAAAATCATCTCACCTGTTCTGGAGTCTGGTCACAGAACAATTATTTTAGCAACTAGACTGAATCTGTGACAACGTATTGTAACCCCTTATTTTCATCACTCGTACACCAACAAGTTTACATGTGCCAACACGACTGATGATTCACCGGGGTTAATCACTAAAAAAAATACACATGAGCCATAAATACACATGGTCCGAAATCTTTAAAACCGTCATTGTACATTTATAAGTGTGAAGAATAAAATATATAGTAACTAACACATTTGTTGTTTTATTTGTCTTCCGATACTTATTTTTTTTTTGTTCGCTCCTATATGCTCTTCTCCTACGAATTAATAAAATATTTATTTACCATATTTTTAGTTCATAACTATACAGCTAAGGAAATAATTACCTGCTATAACATCGATGGTATTAAGAAAAGAATTCTACTTACGATTAGTTGATCGATTAGTACTTGTAAGAGCCGTCTGCTTTGGAGGTTACTGTATTGAATGTGGGCTGGTATCACTTGGAATATATATTCACGGGGGCGACTTGACATGTGACAGGTTAGTACTACACATGTGACCTGGTCATGCGGTACCAAGCCCCATGTCCAAATTTGGATATGAGATTTGTACCTGCTCGTACCTGCCCAAATTGGCTACCCAATACAGACATTTGTCCTTTGGTTGTCAGCAGCTTCTTTACACGTTACCCACCCAACCGAGACCACCACGCACTGGGAAAAAAAAAACGCTATGTCACGGGTCACCTTAAAACGTCATCGATCATGTGAGCGGTCATGTTCCGGTCTTGTGACCGGAAGTCGGCATTCAACTAGCCTTCAATAACCTTCAATGTCATTGCTTGTCGCCTCCTGTCACGCAGTCCCAATTACCAGTATTTTAAATAACAACAATACCACCCCTATAACAACAATACCACCCCTAGTCACATGCCTCTACCTAACTTTAACTCTAAACACGGAGCCTAACAATGCAGCTCCTAACAATGACCACGATTCCTTGTAAGCGATTCTAACAATAGCATTCCTCAAGTACCACTAGCCCAGTCAACAAAAATGTCATTCCAGTTTCTTGACTAGTTTTCCGTCAGTATGTTAACTTATTTTTTTCATAGTTTTTATTATTTCGCCTTTTTTAAAAATCAGTTTTATCACATTTAACTATATTTCTTAACGTTTTGAAACATATTTATCACATACTCTTTTAAAATACTCTTTCACAAATTTCTAACACGAGCGAGGCGATCACCGGACACGGAGCGACGATCACCGGATTAGCACCGAGTCTCCATTGAATTTACCTGAGTTAAGCTCTCAGTGATTCGACAAACTGACGAACACCAAAAAAAAAATTTTTTCCCAAAAAAAATTATGAAGTTCGAAAAAATTGCGAATTCGAAAAAAAAATTTTTTTTTTTTTTGGCACCGTTTTGGTGCAAAGTCGGTGCAAAGTCGGTGCCAAATCTATTGTATTTCGGTGCATGTTATTCCACTTTTCTGTTGAGTTCACAGCCACCTACACTACTCCCGTGCCGCTTTACTTTCCCATAAAAAATCCGGTACATTTAAGGCTGGGTGAACCTGAAAGTCGTCGATCAGGATGGAACCTGATCTTTTGTCCTTTGTAGTCCAGTTCACTAAACACTGAGCAATCGCGACTTGCATAAATAATAATCCAATTAATAATCCATCAGTTAAAAATATAATGGTAAAATGTACACTTTGTACAAAGTAGAATAGATGACAGTCTGGGTAAGGAATGGAGCCAATAACTGATCAACATGGAGACATTGTTACATTGGACGAGTAATCATCAAAACAGCAGTAACTAGGTAAAATAGAAGTAAAGAGCCCCCGTCACGCTAAGTGACTTATAGGGAATATGGTGTTAGTGACCATAACTTTTACAGACCTTCAGCACATGATTTTTGTGGTAATGTGGTCGGTATTACGCCCGTTCTGCTTTACTTTCCCAGAAAAAATCCAGTACTCATTTAAGGCTGAGTGAACCCGGAAGCCGTAGGTTGGGATCGAACCCTTCCTCTTGTCTTTTGTAGTCCAGTTCACTAACAACTGAGTTATCGCTGCTCACAGTAACTAGGTGGTCTAGAGATAAGACGTTGACCTCTGGACAGGAACGTCCCGGGTTCGATTCTCACCACACGCGGTGGAAATTTTTCAAAAATTGAATTGAAATCGGTTTCCTTGTCTTCACCTTCCCCCAGTCTTTAGTTAGTGAGATTCGATGTCTGGCCCTCCCGTGTGTTCTCCTACACGTTAAAGAACCATTGGCATTTAATGTTGAAAAGAGTAGAGCAAAAAAAAAAAGTCCGGGCAAAAAAAAATTGTTAGGAAATCTATCTATAGATACCGAAGACGGATGTGCCGGTCCGCATGCGCAGATATCGCGGCTATCCCGTAAACTAGCGCCACATCTCATCTACGCGCGCGTAACGAGTGAACCTTCAGAAGAAGAGATCAACTTGAAGAGATCACACCTGTTATTTTCACCTGAGAGTGACATTTTAGTTGTAATCTTGGACTGTTCTCAGCATTTATGATTGACGATGTCCTGAGTCAAGTACTTTATACTCAATAGAAAAATTGATGCGTGAAAGTTGTTTGACTTCACATATAAAAAATACCAAATTTTCAGTTAAAGTCAATATTTATGTATGAATAATAGTAGTTAACGCTCGTAACAAACAAAGCAAAGATGAGCAAATCTACGAATTTTAGGATGCAATTTTCTTTTGTTTTTAACAAATGTTTTGTTTTTAAATGTTAAAATCTAGCTACTTCAGAAGTAGCGTTGAACATATGATAGAGGAAGTACGTGTACAGCAAACAGAACTTGGGGGCGTAAAAAAACATCGATTTATAGACGCGTGTAAACGTGACATGAACTCTGAATATAAACCCTGCACCCTGGGAAGAAATTTCTGCAGACCGCATTCTTTTGAAACACACTCTAAAGTTCCAACTCAAAAACAGGTGGTGCACAAGCACTAGGAAGCTAGGATCGCCGTGTTCCCCGTAGTGGTGGCTGTTACTGATATAGAGGACCCAGTATTGCATTATCTCTGGGCTGGACTAATAGTTTCCCAGCATAGCCTGGGACAGACGAACTCCAACCTCTCCAGTAAGAACCGGGAACGTCAAGAAAGCCATTACAACCCGCCACATCTAATCGAGTCAAAGAGCAGCAGCTCGTATCAACTCGTGGCAATCAGATAATAATAATAAAAAAACTCAAAAACAAGAAGCAAACAGATTCATAGAAAAAGACAATACACGGCGAAAAAACAACGTTTCTAGGGGCGCTGCAAAATCCATAATCAACTAAGACTGACGGAGGCAACTTCTGCTAAATGTACTTTATCTTCCTGGGAAGAAGCACATGGGCAAATCAACGAACGTGTCAGTGACAAGCAAATGTCTTCAAAGTAGTTTTCCCCATCCAAATCTCTTAACTATAATGAGTGCCAATGCAATATAAGATGACATATCGTGTTATTTGTCCGCCAAAGTGCGTTATCTGTCAGCCTGGCGTGTATGTGTCTGGTTGGAGTGGAACTAGTTGTTTGTGACTTGCATTTGCATCTTCTTGTCGAGGCATGCATGATCCGTTCAGTTGATATCTACTGGATTTGATTAGACCGCAATTGCCATGAAAATTGATAAAAGCACTGACAAGTGAGGAAAATATACAAGGCATTAACTATCTTAGGGAGCTGCGATAACTCAGTGCTGAAATAGTCGGATTAGATTTTGATCGACGGCTTCCAGGTTCACCCAGCTTTCAATAGATACCTGCATTTTTTTCTAACAAAGAAAAGCTGCATGGACCTGATGCTGACTACATTGCCTCAAAAATATAATGCGCCAAAAGTTTAAAAAAAAAAAAGCATTAACACCATATTCCCTATAAGCACAGTACTTTATATATTCCCTTTATTAGATTTCTTGACTCTCTTACTGTGACTTTCATTAGGACTTTTAGATAGATTAAGTAGACTATGTGACAAATAACGGCACGGGGGTATGTTAAAAGTTAGAAATGTTGCAAAAATATATCATCATCATCGCATGCCGTCTCCGCAACGAAGGTTGGCTACCATGGAGCGCCATTCTGCTCTGTCTCTTGCTTTGATGGTGCAGATTGTCATAGGCTGATTTGTCCATCTTTTGATGTTACTCGTCCATGTTAGTCTTGGTCTGCCTCTGCCTCTTTTACCTTGTATTTTCCCCTCCAGGATTATTTTTAGTAGACTGTTGTGTCTTCTAACATGGCAAATCGCATTTGTCTTGTTTGAATTGTGTTTAGTAGTTCTCTTTTCATTTTTAGTTGTTTTAAGACTTCATCGTTTGTTTTCTTTTCCTTCCATCCAATTCTACCTGTTCTTCTATATATCCATATTTTAAAGGCTTCAATTCTCTGTTCTGTTTTCTTGTCCAATCTCCATGTTTCTGCACCATATAGGAATATTGAGAAGATGTATCATTTTGCTATTCTTTGTTTTAGCCCTGGTGTTATTTGTTTTGATGTTAGTATGCTCTCCATGACATTAAAATTACTTTTTGCCATTCATATTCTTTTGTTTATTTCAGTTGTACATTTTCCATCACTGGTTATAGTATGTCCAAAGTAGTTGTAGTTCTGAACTGTCTCCAGGTCTATTCCTTCAATTTTGATATCCACTTGTGGGTTTTGAGTATTTTCTTTGTTTATGATCATGGTTTTAGTCTTTTTGATATTCATATCTAGTCCATATTTTTTGCTTGTCATGTTTATTTCATTAAGTAATTGTTGTAGATCTTTAGGATTTTCTGCTAGTAGTACAGTATCGTCAGCGTATCTTAGATTATTGATTATCTTTCCATTAATTTGTAGACCTGGCATCTCTATGATGTTTTTAAAGATTTGCTCAAAGTATAGATTGAAAAAGCTTGGTGATAGGATGCATCCCTGTCTTACTCATATTTCTATATCAATGGGTGTAGAGTTCTCTTTGTTATATTTTATTATTGTTCTTTGCTCCCATCATAGATTACATATTAGTCGTATGTCCATGTCATCTAGATGTATCTCTTTTAGGCGTTCTATAAGTTGTTTGTTGTGTACTATATCAAAAGCTTTGGTGCAGTCTATGAAGCAGGCATATATTGGTTTGTTTACTTCTGTGTACTTTTCGATTAATGTTCTCATGCAGAATATGGCTTCTTTTGTCCCGCTATTTTTTACTAAATCCAAATTGCTGCTCATCTAATTCAGTATTGATTTTATTCTGAATCCTTCCTTGTATAACTTTTGGCAAAATTTTTGCAACATGGCTCATTAGGCTATTAATGTTCTAAAGACACTGCATTCAACTGCACCATTCTTTTTAGGCAATGCAATGAAAGTTGATGTTTTTAGTTTATTTGGTATGTATCATGTGTGGTATATGTCGTTGCATATGTCTGTACTCACTTAAATGCCAAAATCTTCTAGTCCTGTATCATCTATATCTGTATGCTGTCGTCCTGCTGCTTTTCCATTTTTCATTATTTTTATAGCTTTTTTCACCTCAGATTTTAAGATTGTATAGCCTGATGTACATTTTAGAACTGGTTTCTTGTCCCTTTGATCATGAAATAGTTCTGTTATATATTCCTGCCATCTATCTCTAATATCTTTATTGTCTGTTAGCATTTTTCCTTTTTTGTCTGCAATGCATCAACCTTCTGTGTTTTTTAAATAATTTTTATTTGTTATATCTGTCATAGACAGAGAAATTGACATGAGAATACAAAAAGCAAATGCTGTCACTTAAGAAAGATCAATACATGTGAGATGCGATGCTTGAGAAAAGTAACAAACAACACAAGAAGAGATAGAATACCAAATAAAACCATAAGAAAAATGGTAGGAACTAAACCCTGCCAAGAATTTATAGAACAACAACTTAACTGGTTTGGCCACCTGGTCAGAATGAACCCTTACCAATCACCATCAAGGGCGTTCTTCTCGAGAATGCCTAGAAAAAGACCAAGAGGAAGACCCAGAAAAAGATGGATAGATGCAGTGACAGAGACATGTAACAACAAAGGAAAATCACTAATTCAGACAGTTTGAGCAGCTCAAGAACGACAAATGATATAAACCACGACACCTTTTAGGTATCAGTGAAAAGAGAAAAGAACAAGAAGCAGATTCTCTTTATTTCTGTGTGCATTACTCTTAAGTCTTGTTTGCTTTCCATAGTTTCTATTTCTATACATTTTTGGTTGAGCCAGTCTTCTTTTGCCTTTTTGCACATTTTGCGTATTGCATTATCTATTTTATTGTATTGGGCAAAAATATATAATTAGAATAAAGGATGGAAATAGCAGTATAAAATTACTAACATAGATGTATGGAAAGTACCAGTCATGTACCATTGTACCAAGAGATACAACGAAGACTATGACGCCGGATTGGATACACACTGCGGAAGCCAACTAAGAGTATTACACAACAGCCCCTTTTTTTAAGAATCCCCAGGGGAAAAACAAAGAGGAAGACCAAAATATTCCTAGACAAATATAATAATATCACAAAGATTGTGTATTGTCACAAACAAATAATATAACAAGACAAATGGAAGCAGAGATGACTGTGACGGTGAAGACATGGAATGATCTTAAAAGAATGACATGAAAAAACGGCTTGGAAAGTGTTTGTCGAAGTCCTATGATTCACAGGAGTTGAAAGGAAGAAAAAGAGGAATACAATGAAGTATAATATTTTACTTACCACGACTTGTTAAAGGACATCCTCAACGTCTTCTATTTATCTAATAAATCTTTCATTTTTCAAAATTTGGCAAAAGTTGAACAATATTAAAACGTAAATAAATTTAAATATCTGGGGAAAATGTAAACCTCAGATAGCAGATATACAACAGATGTGAGATGCAGAATGGCTCTGGCAAAAGCAGCTTTCCAAAAAAATCAGGAAGATACCGTGCAACCCATTTTTGGCAATAGAAGCAAGAAAAAGAGTTCTTAAATGTTATGTAGAGCCAGTCTTAACATATGTATGTGAATCATGGACAATATGACAACAGACATGAAAATCACTGAAGGCTGTAGAAATGTGGATTTACATAACAATGCTGAGAATACCTTGGACAGCTAAGAAGAGTAACGAAAACGTTCTGAAAATGGGCAAATGCAAATAGAGAGCGAATTTCCAATATTAGGAAGAAATAATCATATACTTTTTTGGCCATTTAATGAGAAGGGAACAACTGGAATATATTGTGACAACTGTGAAAGTTGAGGGACGAAAAAAAATAGAGTGAAGCAAAGAGAAAAGATACGAGACAGCTTAAGAGAATGGCTTGGTAGAAGGTCAACAACAGAAATGATAAATAGCTGTGAAGTTTGAAATTTGTGGGAGGACATGATCACCTACGCCAGCAGGCATGGTACTTGATGATGATGATGCTATTTGGGAAAACCAACGCACTGTGTTACTTTCTCGTTATATATTCTTTAATGTTCTCTTGCAGTCATTTAGCGTGCAGCACATTGTTTTTTGTTTTAATTCTCTACCTTGTCAATATTACATATCACAATGTCTCTGCTTCCTCCTTCTTCTCTCTCTCTCTTTCTTGTGTGTTATTTTATCTTCTAATAAGCATGATACATTTTGGTTTTTTTTCCTTTAGTTGTTCTTTTCAATAACCAAATACAACAAAATGACACAAACAACGTAAAAGTGCTTGTGAATGACGTCCAAATCTTTGTTTTCACCCTCTCGGGTTCTTTCTAAAGGTCAAATCAATTATCCAACAACACTGCGCAGTATTTACTATTATTTGTCTGAAGATGTCGAGACACCGTTTGATTTTAGCGCATTAAATTCTCATTGTTAAAACAATTTTACTCGGAACTACTGGCCAGTGTCCAAACATTTCTATTTCTGCTGCAGCAATAACAAAGCGCGGTTGTCGATAATATAGCGCAGTTTACAAGTTTAAAGAGCTCTTGCCTTTTGGAGTTATTGATCCTGAGTAATCACATCGACGGTAAAAATACGCAGCGCCAAAGTTATACTCAGATTTTACATGCAAAATGGTCTCTATGAATGAAAGAATTCAATAGATAAGTACAGATGAAAACAGAATCGATTTAAGCTATCACAGAACTTTATTTCCCTAATATCATGTTTATTTCTTTGTTTACTAGAGTAACATAGTTTGTACAATAGATCAAATATCTCGTTTGCCTTGTATTTTCCACTCTAATGCGACTTTCAATAGTGTATTAAGCCTCATTATGTCTCATAAAAAGTTCATTTGCCTAGTTTGAATGGTAACAAATAGCTCTTTCTTGATTTTCAATATTTCAAAACTTCATAATTTTTGTTCTACTCTGTTCACCCAATTCTTTCATCAATAGACATTTCACGTATTTCAGTTTTATTGTTTCTTTTCTGATTTAATGTCCATTTTCTGCATGTTTCAGGAATCTTCATTAAATGTGACATTTATTATTCTTTATGTTAGCCGGGATGTTACTTGCACTTAAGCATGTATTTATATTGCTAAATCCGCTTTAGAAAATCCTAACTTTTTACCTTGAAATGAATGTAGACATGAATTCTTTAGCAGCGACATCTCATATTCTTATAGATTGTGCCCCCTGTTACTGATTTACAGCCGTCTCAACGTTTATGTTTGGGGTGATCAAATACATCTAGAGAATATGATTGTTACAGCTTTATGCACATAATAGACCAAGTGAAAACAAATAACGATGCGGCCAAATAAAACCCTTCTGCGGAAAAAAATACATACAATGTAAGAAAATGTGAAGAAATTGGAAAATAGATTTTATATAAAAATATATATATATGATATGCTGCATTTTCTTGTGCCTTCAATTATTATCTTTGTAATCTTGCAACCTAATTATTGTCGCTATATTCTTATCACCCGTATCGTCAAGTTTGTAGAAAGACGGTGATATTATACCTCTCTTTCTTTCATTATACGAGTAGTTGATTGCGTATTTCTTTGTTACGAAATGTTACCCTTTCTAGAAACCTTCCCTTTGTCATGCGGTAATATAGGATATCTTTGCATCTTTAATGGTTGTCATTTCAAGTGATCACATGGCATATAACCTTCTTGAAATCTAGTTTTCTTCAATACTTGTCTAGACGTGATGTCTCTGTGATTATATTTAATATGTAGCATAAACGATATAATGGTTGTTGATACTAAGCAGCTCCTAGGTTGTAAAATCTTTATCATCATCCAGTGCTATATTTGCTGGAGTAGGTGATCATGTCTTTCCACAATGTTCTATCCCTACAGTTCTATTTATCAGTTCGGTTGATGATAACCAACCAGGAAATTCCCTTAAGCTATCTTGGATATTTTCTGTTCCCCGACCACTTCTCTCAATTGTTCTAATTGTTATTATATTGTCTGCTTGTTCAATTCTCGTTCCAACGAGAATTCTCCCCCCCCCCCCACCCCACCAAATCAAAAAATAGATAAATAAATTATTGTTTCCTTCCGATATTGACAAAAAAAAACTTTTAATTTGTTCTGACCGCCTGTGGACCATCTTCATTACCCGTTTTAGCTGCCATCGGTATTCTCAATATTCTTCTGTAAAACCACATTGCTGGTAAAATAAACGGCTTAAATCTAGCATCGAAGTGTTTTCCTTGTATTATTTGTAAGGAACTAAGACAGGGATATACTTTCAGTACTTCTGCTTGGGTTTTAATGCTGGCTAAAAGCATCTAGACCCGACTTACGTCCATCATTTCTTGCTAATTATAAATGAAATTGTTGATTGCATGGCCATTTATATTAGCTCTATAGTAGTCATTAATTCATTCAATTGCACACAAAGTATTCTTCTTAGGCATTTGTCTTTAATAACGTTTAGTTTTTTTCTCAATATCCTTTGTTGTTTTCCAGGTTTCACATGCATAAGTAAGAGTTGATAATACGTTTGAGTTATTCAGTTTTTTGCGGGTCATCATCATTGCACTCGGAACATGTCCATAGGTACTCAGATCCGCTACTCAGCAAGTCCCGCAGTGTCCAGCGACTGCCGACTCCAGTATTGTGTTGGCTGATGAGTCTTCTTACACGCTCCCTAAGTTTCTCGTTTCTGGCTGTGGCCATTTTAACTCCCATCTCTTTCATCCGTAGGTGTGACGTGGACTCATGGTTGTCGAAGTTTTGTGCCCTTCCCACATCTTGAAGATCATTGATGATGTCCGCCCGATCCATTGGTTGATCATCCTCAACGACAGTCCAGCTAGCCAACCTGTCTCTTCTTTCATTTCCCCGGACTCTGTATGCCCAGGGAGGTAGACAAAGGTAACCCTACGTATTTTTAACGGCTGCATTGACTCTACCCATTGCTTGCGTACAGAGCCCGCCCCCCACATTTGTTATTATGCTCATCGAAACACTTAATATACAGGCGTGGGTGTAGTCTTGTGACTCTAACCAGATGAATGCCTTGGTCGCTGCCATCACCTTCATTGTCATACTACTCTTGGTCATTATGTATGCACCACTGTATTCTTTGACTGTTCTGATTGCCGAGCGTGCTGTTAATGTCCATGCACTCCTTTAGTGTCGCATTACAGATCTGTCTTTATTGATGACTGCATCTTTCTCATCGGTGCTATCCCAGATGAGACCGTTAACTTTCGCATTGACCACAACTGAGTTCCGTTCCGCATATGGCCTGTTGAGTCTGATAATACACGAGAATATCACCCTGAATAACGTAGGCAACGGCATCCACTCCTCTCCAGCGTTGATATTGGTAAGCCCACAGACCTGTTTGATGATATATTCTGCTTGGGCTACCAATGATTTGCCTCTTCTTAGCCTGACATTTTTCACTGCGTAGAGCTCGTGGTGAAATGGATGCTCTTTGTCTGCACTTATCTTCAGATATGCTCGTGCCCTCCATATTTTGATACTGTAATCTATGGTGAATAGTCAAGAAGATACCTCATTGTTACCCTGGGAATGTCCCTTGTACATTCCAAGACAATGCACATACCTTCATTCTGTATTTTCTCCGGCCTGTTAATCTGTGTCGTACTGACAGTAAGAATTGCTAGGGCAAACTCCATTGTGCGAGGACTAGTTCCTGGAACAGAAGGGTAAGTAGTTTCTGCTCAATGTTGGCAGATGCCATGACCTTCAAGGCGGATAATCCTTTGCGGGATTTTGTTATCACATGGTCGACGTGGTCCGGAAAACAAAGGCCTCGAGGTATGTCATCAACCTGTCCTTTGTCATCTCATCAGCTCCCATTCGTACCACCGGTGTTTCCGTGTTAACGATATGGCTGTTAATAGAGAACTTTGCAACTGATGCTTTATAAGGATTAACCAAGGCACCTGATACACCACACCAGGAAGATTTCGAGTTCGTATTGTAGTGTAGATACGATTTACCTTCAATCTCTTCCTTGTATATACCAGAATGTCATCAGTGAAAGTTGTAGTTCTTCCCTTTCCACCAAGCTCTTATTCCTGCGATTGTTATTCTGTACACGTTAAACAGAACTGGTGACAATGATAAGCCTTGTCGCTGGCATAGGCAAAGACTACCGAATTAAGCCATGTTTCTTTGTTATATCTATAACCTCCGAGTGTGGATGGGAATATGTGTATCTATTCAAGGTGACAGGTGAGTACACGGGCAACTATGTTCTACAGTAGTTTGCCCGCATTGCTCTGCATCGTGATGATTCTACATTTGAGTTGAACATTCCAAGTTTAGTTTTCTTGTTTAGTATTATTTCTGTTCATATTTTGTCCAGGTTGTTTTTAATTTGCTGCTGCTTTTACTATCCTGCTTCTGATATTTTTCTTTTCTTTTTTTCGCCTTCTTGATCTTTATTACTACTAAGATATAAATAGTGCTCCAGTTTGCAATGTGCTTGAATAAAAGTATCATGTTTTGAGAAATTAACAAATCAGGATAGAGGAGTTTAAAAAGTCAGAAACAATATTTAAAAACACACAAGAACTGTTATACATCGGACTCTTATTCTCTAAGAAAAGACAGTGATAGGCAGACCAAGGACAACCTGGTGGAGGACAAAGATAAATAGTCTGAACCAGACATCGGATAATCTGTAAGGTATGACCACGGACCGAAGTGGAAGAATTTTTTTGCTACCCTACAAAACATGACAAGCCGTACTCGTCACTGACAACTGCAGTAAAAAGAGATCCACAAGGAGATAGAATAATAATAATAAGAAGAAGAAGTAGAAGAAAATGAAGAAGAAAAAACAAAATAGTTCCCGAAAAAAATGTATTCAAAAACTAAGAAAATAAAAGTCATTATTGAAAAAGAAAACCTGGGTGGACAGGAAATGTACAAACTCACCAATAATTCAATGCAACTCACCGGGTGAAAAGAGGGGGAAAAAATAACTGATGGATCAATAGCATATAAGCTCAGATAAAAATAACTAATGGATCAATAACATATAAGCTCAGATAAAAATAACTGATGGATCAATAACATATAAGCTCAGATAAAAATAACTGATGGATCAATAACATATAAGCTCAGATAAAAATAACTGATGGATCAATAACATATAAGTTCAGATAAAAATAACTGATGGATCAATAACATATAAGCTCAGATAAAAATAACTGCAATCAAGGACGGAGTATTATTAACTGCTGACGACCTCTGCTTGACAAGATTGTTCACTGGAGCGTGCTTTCATCCGGTGACATCAGATTGATGTCTCCATAACAGTGTTATATTGTTTCCTGTCAAATCCATCTCTAGTACGTCGTTTGTATTCCGCGGACATGCTGGAAAGCACGTAGGCAGAATAACAGATATGCAGTGTCGTTCTAAAGATAATGAGAGATTTCCGTTCCGCTCCATGTAAGTGTCAGCAAAATGATGACCACTTCAAAGGGTGGAAGGGGAGTTAATCCATGCTGTGGCAAAACGTAAAGACCTGACGAAATAGATTAACTGTCCCTGGTGTCAAATATTATAGATTCATTGTTGTGGATATTTTACATTTGGAAACAGCTATAAGGAAATCATTGTTTGTGACAAAACAATGCAAATAGCATCAGCAATCATGTTTCTTATGACGTAGAGGTCATGTTTCAACACAGCTTTATGTTCATTTCCTATTGTTTATCAGTTTTGTTAATTACATCTAACCAAATTATTCAATTAAACTGTTGGATATATGTTGTCTCTGTTCCCCACCTCCTTTTCTCTCTGTCTCTTCTTCCTTTTTTCCCCATTTTGAACAATATATTTCAGGAGTTCTCTTCTCATTACATGGCAACAATATGATGATTGTCTCATGAAATTCATACTAATCTCCATTTTTGCTTCTTTTAGACCATCATCATTAGTGGTTTATTTTAGCTGCCCATTACATTTCATTTTTTTAAAACTTAAAAACACATTTCTATAAGAAGCAACAATATTTTGTATGTTGTTCAGCTGTCCATAATCTACTGCAATATTTTAAAACTAGCCCTACATAAAATAGTGAAGAGCTCTTCTCCCTACTCTTAATTTCATAAATGGATAGCCCATTATCTTCTCTTACTACATTGAAATGTACTTGTAACCAAGTCTAAATGCAGAAT
Organism: Megaustenia siamemsis; assembly: GCA_032433765.1. Classification (NCBI taxonomy): domain Eukaryota; kingdom Metazoa; phylum Mollusca; class Gastropoda; order Stylommatophora; family Ariophantidae; genus Megaustenia; species Megaustenia siamemsis. The sequence continues at coordinate 50,589,625 of JAVIAB010000073.1, forward strand.
TTGGCCAAAATAATGATTGCTCCCTCCTTCTTCTATGATAATGTTAACGTCTTGAAATGTGTAGCTTATTCAGAAGAATATAGAAATGAGACAGCAAATATCATTTTACGCGCGCGTGAGTATATAAATATATATATATATATCAATGTTCTGTTTGTTGAATATGGTAGATTATATGTTATCTTATGTTGCATTTCCTGGTAACGATTAAGTTACCTCACTCAACACAAAGAGAATGTAGGGTAGAGGCTGTTGAAAAACTGGTCTACCCAAGACGAATGACAGAGCTCAAACCAATAGGTGATCATCTACTGGGTTCATAAAAATTAACTGGATACATAAGACTGTTTCCAGTAAAGGAAGTCGACCTGACGTACTGCTGACCAAATTATCCATAAATATGCCAAATATTTAAAAATAAAATATTGGCATTAACACCGTAGTTGCTGCACCGTGCGAGTCGTGGCGTTTCATATTTTTAGTTTCAGGTTTCATTATGTAGCGTATAAGGAGCACGTTATTTGTGCTAATATTTTGTTATCCGTGACTAGAAAAAAATATGGATTAGACATGAATATCAAAAAGACTAAAACTATGATCATAAACAAAGATTATACTCAAAGCTCACAAATGGATATCAAAGTTAATGAATAGACCTGGAGACAGTTCAGAGCTACATTTATCTTGGACATACTATAACCAGCGATGGAAAATGTAAAATTGAAATAAACAAAAGGATAGGAATGGCAAACAGTATTTTTAATTTCATGAAAAATATACTAGCATTAAAACAAATACCACCAGGACTGAAACTAAGAATAGCGAAATATTACATCTTCTCAACATTCCTGTATAATGCAGAAATTTAGACAAGAAAACAGAACAGAAAATTGAAACCTTTGAAATGTTGATTTGTAGAAGATTTGTAAGAATTGAGTGGAAAGAAAAATAAAACAGATGACAAAGTCTTAAAACAACTAAAAATGAAAATAGAATTACTAAACGCAATTCAAACAAGACACATGATAAATTTGGGTCATGTTAAAAGACACAACAGCCTACTAAAATTAATATTGGAAAAATACAAAGTAAAAGAGGCAGAGGCAGATTAAGACTAATATGGACGAGTAACATCAAAAGATGGACAAGTGAGCTTTTGATAACCTGCCCTATTAAAGCAAGTCAGTGCGGAATATCACTCCATGGTAGGCAATCTTCGATGCAGAGACGGCACTCAATGAAAATGATGCTTTTTTATCAACTACTATCAGCAGATTTATAGATGATATGATCAATATCACGCGAAGCCCCCCCCCCCCCCCCCCCCGCTTTCCTGTGGAAATTTGCTGAATAATATTAAAAGGTATAGTAAACCTAACATCAGTAACGATTTTGTAAAAAAAAAAAAAAAGGCAGACTTAGTTACTGAATCTCAGTTCATCTGATCGGTATACGAGTTTGGTAAATGTAAGAGTTCATTAGCTACTGAAACAATGAGACGGCAAGACTTTGAAAATCCTGACATGAACAAACGCATAACTATTGATTTATAAACGGCTTATCCAATGACCTCAATGAACCAGACTTTTAATCCTGCTATATTGGAAATGAGAAGGAGCGGCTATGGGATTGATCTTTTGCGCAATGCAATCAGTTCAAGTGGTACATCAACAAAAGCAGTCGGAAAAGGAGACGTATAAATGACATGTCTTGCACCCAGATAACTGTTTGGCACACTGTCTATTGGAAAATCCTGCTCAAAGTACGCAAGCGAAGTCAAGTCATAGTGTAAGCAGTCAATATAATCGATACAGACAACTGATATTGCCATCAAGTAGTTATCTTTCAGATGCACTGTTGCCCACTCTCACAATGTGGTAAACTTGTACAAATCTGGAATGAAATAAACAAGTTTGATGCCAAAAAGTTAACATTCTACAATTGCTAAAAATTGTACTTTGGGATAAAGAGGATGGATTGATCCAAACACAACTTTGTAACAAATTAACTAACATTCCATGTTTAATATTTGAGATCATATAAAATAACTAAAATTACAATTTTAATATTTCAGTTCACTTAAAATAAATGAAAATTAAAAAAAGATCTCAGATAAACATGACTTGTTTTTGTTTTCGATCCATCGGCCTGTGTGCTGGCGCACTTCGGCCCAACGTCATAGAATTACAACTGCAAGTATTTTGTTTTCAATTTTTCTTGTAATTCCGTACATCATCATCATCATGTGCCATACCGGTTGGCGTAGGTGATTATGTCCCTCCACAATCTTCTATCTACAGTGCATCGTATCGTTTCTGTTGTTGACTGTTTTCCATGCCATAACACCAAGCTGTAGAGTATTTTCTCTCTTTGTCGTCCGCGATCTCTCGTTCCTTTTATTTTGCCAGTTGTAACCAAGTATTCCAACTTTCCTCTTCTCATGATGTGCCCGAAAAATGTTGATTGCTTCTTTCTGATGTTTTTTAAGAGCTCCCTTTTTGTGTTGGCCTCTTTGAGAACTTCCTCATTGGTCTTTTTAACTGTCCAGGGAACTTTCAACATTCTTCTGAGAAATCCCATCTCTGTGGCCTCTAATCGTCTTTTCATTTGTTTGTTTACTGTCCATGATTCACTTCCATAGGTCAGAATTGTTTCTATATAGCACCGATGAACTCTCTTTCTCATTTTTATCGGCATAGATATGTTGCATTATTCCAACAAAGGTGTTTCATAAGCAAGGTCTTTGAGCAACTAGAGTTGTTCTGCTATCATTAGCTTTGGACAGTCAAACATGGGATGCTCGACTACTTCTTGTGGTCACAAAGTGGACATATGGAGTATGGTTTCGTTGTATTCTATTGAAGTGATTGTCCTGTATGACTGGATCTCTTTATGAAAATGATAGTCCTTTTCTAGGATATCAATGTTGTATTTCGGGGGGGGGGGGGGGGGGTGTTTGACCCAGTCATGTATTTATAAAGATAACTCCCTGTTTTGTCCATGGCACATCCACCCAGCAACTTTTCTCTACTGGTGAAGCTTATGATACCTCTGGCTGTGTTTAATAAGATGGAGGTGTAAAACCGTGTCAGTCTGGATCCTCAATGGGCTTGCTTATTCATTTGACTTATTATCTCCTGGTATGTTGAATTGTTCCGGGATTCATAACATCACTCACCTTATGCCTTGCTTATTAATGAGGTTATCTAATGTGTATGTTGAGTTCCAGTTTAAATTACTTCTATACATGAAGAGCTGATTTAGTATTAGCAAACATGACTATGCTTCTTTTCTTTGATGGTATAGCACCAAATACAGTATAATTTTGATTCATTGCTTTTTCTATGAGAAATAAGACGTAATAAACTATCTATTCGACCCACAAATTTCTCATCGCGGGACAATGTGGCGCAATCAACTTTCTTTCAGGTTTCACGTGTCTTTTTCATGTGTATTCATTGAACTTAAATAAATTAAAGAACTAAATAGTTACTTCACCCAGTCGTCGAGCTAAAACGGTCCACACTCCTGACGATGTAAATATCAGTCTACAAGGAATACAGAAATTAAAGCATCGGTTCTTGCATCTGATCTCATTCTTTGTCTATTGAACGTCCAAGTGACTAACGTTTTTACCTTTCAGTGATGAGATTTATGTTTTATTCCCAACCGCCACTGAATTATAAATATTCCGAGACTGAATTATAAATATTTGTTTCGTTCTACGAAGTTATTCTAATTCTACATTTTTCTTACTACTTTAACCTTTTAATTTTTCATCATCAGCCACATCTATCATGAGACACAAACAAAATAATTTTGTTTTGTAATTAGTGAATTCCTTTAATGGCTTTTATTTGCCTCTAATTTTGCTAATTAGAGAATATTGTTTACATAATTATATCAGGTACATTCCAATTTTCTCAATTCTAATAAAAATTAGTTTTGTACTGCATTAGACTGCAACGTTTTGTTTGCGCTATTAAACATGTGTTTACGTAATTGGTTAATCATTTAGTGAATAATTGTGCGTGATCATTTCTATCTTTAATGGATCTGATGCGTAACATTGAGTAGTTCAGCAATTGTAAATAATAAATAATCGCTTGTTCACGCCCAACGTAACTCTATAATGGATAACTGATTCAAAAATTTAAGATTAATCGTTCAAATGATTTATTTAGGACGGAGTGAGACTACTTTGTTGTTACAGTGAAGCTGGTAATAAATGAAGTCAGTTTATCAAGCGTAAGATTACATAACACGTTGATGAGACCGTGCAGTACAGTAGTTTGTTCTGCGGGATAATTTGTGATGAAGCGATAGTCATCATCACAGGCGTAATAACAAAAGCTAAACAATTTTAATTAATAGTGTCGGTGAAGAAAAACAAATAATTGAGTTTGAAAGCAACCAAGAAACTTAAGAAGATTGAGTAAGAAAATATCGTGCATTGAAAGAGACGAAACAAAAAGGCCTAAAAGAAATCAAAGAAGACTGGATAACGGATCAATGCCAAAATGTAGATTGCTTAAAAGCGCACTAAGAACTTACTAGGACAAGGAATCATTAGTCCGCAACACTATTATCAAAGAGAGCGCCGCGATAGCTCAGTGGTTAGTGAACTGGACAACAAAGGACAAGAGGTAGGGTTCGATCCCAACCGACGGCTTCCGGGTTCACCCAGCCTTAATTGGGTACCGGATTTTTTCTAGGAATGTAAAGCGGCACGGGCGTAATACCTACCACATTACCCTAAAAACCATGTGCCGAAGGTCTATAAAAAGTATGGTCACTAACACCATATTCTCTATACGCCACTTGGCGTGACGCGGCACTTTACGTACAATTATCAAAGACATGTAAATACGAAATAAAACAAGAAATATAATTTGAGAAGGTGGACGGAGTTTTGCTCCGAAAATTGTCATCACGTGTCAACAATCCAGAACTCTTAAAATATCATGAAGCTACTAACAGCGCAAAAAAATCATCTCCTAGGAGATGAAATAATGACAATTAAGATTCAAAAAGGAGAAAATAAATGTGGCTCTGTGTAACTGGGCTGTTCAGTTTGATTGTGAACACTGATGTCACCTTTAACTTAGAGAACAAGGAGAAATCTAACATGTACATTTGAGCTGCCTACGGCACTGCTATGACAACAACGTACCTGCTGAATATATACAAGAAGAAATAGTAGACATGAGCAACGCCCTCACACATTTCTGCAATAAAATTTGGCGACAGTCAGGAGCTTGACTTCCTGCATCGTGGAAACTATCATTATCATCATCATTGAGTGACATCTCCGCATCAAAGGTTGGCTACCATGGATCGCCATTCCACTCTGTCTCTTGCTTTGATGGTGCAGATTGTCATAGGTTGCCTTGGCCATCTTTTGATGTTACTTGTCCATGTTAGCCTTGGTCTGCCTCTGCCTCTTTTACCTTGTATTTTCCCTTCCAATATTACTTTTTTTATGCTGTTGTGTCTTTTAACATGCCCCAAAAATGTCATTTGTTTTGTTCTAATTGTGTTTAGTAGTTCTCTTTTCATTTTTAGTTGTTTTAAAACTTCATCGTTTGTTTTCTTTTCTTTCCATCCATTTCTACCGACTCTTCTATAAATCCACATTTCAAAGATCATACCTGACCCCATTCCTGAAAACAAACATCTACTGTGAAAATTATCGTACTTTCCTTAGTCAGCGATGTAAATTTGTGCTGAAAATAATCATCTTTAAGCCGCTATGGGCAAGTGATTCAAGACTTTTCACATGAAGAAATAGTTGGGGTTTCGAACAGAAGATCCTGAACCTTCGTCTAATCTATGAAATCTATCATTAACATGAACTTGTACCACTCGTTTTGAATCTTTAACACTTACACAAATAAAAAAAGATAAAAAGAGAAAGAAAAAAAGCAGACAAAAAATCATGTGACCATGAACAAACATAACATCAATGACCAAATAATCAATTTATAAAACAGCAGCTATATAAATATTCCAGAAGCGCGGTGCGTATTTTGGGCTAAATGATTTCCGACAACAGTGGGAGTGCGACAATTAAGTTTGCTGTCCCCAACATCGTTTAACGTCTTTCTTGAAGGATTATTACAGACGCCCTCGAAAAATACGCAAGGATCGTCAGCATTGGAGACAGACCAATTATCAACCTTCGTTTCGCAGAACGATATAGATAGGCTAGCAGTTGGTGTATTAGAGATCGAGGATCTAGTTGAGTGCCATCAAGATCATACTGGACGGAGATACATTTTGATAAAACTAAAATAATGACAAACAAATCCGAGGTATTCAAAGATTGAATAATTACAATAAGTGGAGAGACACTCGAAACATTCAACCAATCAAGTATCTGGACTCCTGTATTCACTGAAGATGACTAATATCAAGAGTATGGGCTGGAATATCAAAGGCAAAGGATGACCTGACAAGAACAAAACCATCTCTCTAAGACCACAGATCATATTGTTACGAACAGTAGCAAGCAGCATGTGTATTTTGTATGTCTGCGAAACATGGACATTCACTGTTGATCTTGAAAGAATATTACAGGCTGTGGTTTTGAGATGGTGTTGAAAGATATTACGGGGAAAAGGGGGGGGGGGTTCATAAAAAAGTGACCTTCATTATTTGTAATTTGATCAAATGCAAGTATAAATGAATGAAACTGCTTCATCGCTTTACAACATAATATCTTCCCCCACCTCTATATTCAAAGCATTTTCGCCAGTACCTCGATTCAGCAAGTAAAAAAATATTTTGGTTGACTACAAAACCCCCATTTTCCACTCATCATCTGAAGAGAATCACTTGCCATCAAAAAATGGTAATCGCGAGGCGCGTGTCAAGCGAATAAGGCGGATGTGGAAGACACCCGAGATGAAGATCTGAGATCATTTTAATCGTCGCTCGTGTTGTGTGTGGCAGAGCAATGACATCCTGCAATATCACGCCAGAGGTAAGCAGCCTACGTGTGGACACGACTGCTGGGTTAAAATAGTTTGAAGCAGGACACAATATAAATCACTATTGATCGCTTGGGTCTATAATATTCCAGAATTGGGCCCTTATGTCCCAGGAATCCTGCGTATTACATTGACAGTCGACGGTCTTGTACGAATTGTTTATTTTTCTTTTGGACAATAGTCAGTTACGCTACTAACCTTGCTCGTTTAGTATTTGACTGCAAATAATGAACTCATGAATCGACTACAGCAATTAAGCGCTGCAGAAAGTCACAACCCTCAGCCCCTACGGTCGCAACAACGACGTTCATCCACACAAAGTTCTTTCATTTCGAGTGTTGACTGTATCGATATACATCTCGCTAGGACTTTGTGAAAACATAGAAACTCGATGCTATTTGCTGTTACAAGACACATTTGAGACACACTTCCGTTGCAAAGATGGTGAATCTAGGTCACGTTCTCTCGATCGCTGCAGAAAGTGCATTCGGGATCTGATTAATTTCGGTTCTCCGTTGTACTTTTCTGCGTTAAAGTATAAATGATGATCTACTTATTACATCTGTGCCGCTAAAGCGAAGTTGTACGCCGGCAACAGTCCATTTTTGACAAATCAAGTGTTGTGAATGCGACCTTCCAACGTTTAGACTTGATCTGCGCTTTAAGTCACATTGGTGCTGTTCATGACCGTTGTTGGAATTCCTTGACGCAAGTTGTTATTTCCATGTTACTTATTAATGTAAAGTACTTCATCAGCCACAATTTTATCTCTTTAGGAAATTTGCACCGTGTTTTGTTCGTCGTAAGCTGCTTCCACTAGAGTAATTAGGAATCTAAAGGGAGCGAAACTGTGTGTACAACATTCTTGTGTACTGCGTCATCGTAATGGCTCATCATACATTCCTAGACCGGCCGTACGATAATCTTACGGTCTGTTGTTTGATGTGCGACAGGGATAATCTGACGACTAACTGTGTGTCTAAATGTTCGGAATTGGAGTCAACAACGATGGCCTAACATCATCAAACGCTATACATTTTTTTTAAATACGACGATCATCATTTTCAAGAGGACGTGAACTTCGATGATATATTGTGGACAGGCGGCGGGAACCATTGAAGGCTATGCATGACAAGTGTTCCTTCTTGCAGTTTCCTCATATTCCAAGTCCGGCTTGTTGCAGGAGCTACTGAGTTAAGTGCACTGTGCACACCGTGAGCTGTGTCTCATCCGTTTTGATCATATTTCAATATTTACAATTGTTTACGATGAATGATGATATCGTATGACAGGGAACAGTTGGCTTTGTTCACTTTCTGCTCGGTTTCGCCTTATGTCTTTTGGCGACTGCTACAGTTACCATTCTTTATTTGAGAGATGAGATATTAATTTGGATGACTACGCTGGCACAGGCGGTTGAGCAATTATGGATTTTAATACGTTTGCAGTGATACCGGGTCCTTCCATAAGCAAATAACATTTGAGATAATCGCAAATATATTAAATATGTGCTGGGCCGCGAGTAGAGCTGCAGATTGACATTTGTTATGTTTATCTGACGAAGGCCTTGGCCAAAACATTATAGGTTGTCTCGGATCGTTATAGATTTAGCTGTTTATTACCATTTATTTTTTCCCAGGACTAATTGATTGTTTGCTTGCGTTCGCCCGATGACTAAAGTATTCTAGAGTATTCGTAGACTGAAAAATTCTTCTTCGTCATCCGTCCTTAAAATGACGTTACGTGGGCGTGTCTGCGTTGTGTTGTGGTTTGCATTATAACTGTTATATTTGCGCCGAAATTAAATGTGTCAGAAGAATGACAGGAAACAGCTTAAGGGACAGAGTAAGAAACACCGACCTGAGGAAGAAACCCGAAATTGAACCAGCCATCGAATACATAAAGAAATAACAGATAAATTGGTTCGGCCACATAACAAGACAAAAAGAAATAAAAATGACTCAAAGAGCCATAAACAAACGCTACGAAGATGCCAGATTAAGAGGAAGACCGAGAAAGAGATGGATAAAGGGAATACTAGAGTCACTAGGAGGGATAACACCAGAAGAGGCCAACAGAAGAGCAAAGAATCGCAGATTGTATCTCCCCTACCGCCAACGGCAATGGAGGAAGGATAGAAGAAGAAGAGAAAGAGGAAGAAAGAGGAAGAACAGGTAAATCTCTAGACGGCAGCAAATTGTTTAAACGCTTGTGTTTATTAATGCAACTGTAGTTTTAAATAGCAAATTGTTCTCGTGTAGACGACGATGTACTTGGTAACCTCATAGTGATGGTTGGTTGGTTGCGTTCGCTCGATGACTAAAGTATTCTAGAGTATCGTAGTAGACTAGAATATTCCTCTTCATCATCCGCCCTTACAAGGACGTAGTGGACGTGTCTGCGTTGTGTTGTAGTTTGCAGTATAACTGTTATATTTGCGCCTTTCGACCCAACACATCCGACTTCAGTAGCCTCATAGTGATAAGTCTTATTATGTTGGCGATCAAATGACAAGTACTCAAAAACAATATCATGCTTTCGTTAACTTTATGATTTAGGAGGTCCTTACGTAAACCTTGGTGTTGTGTGATGTCTGCGCTTTCGTATGGAAGCCACGCATCTCTAAGAGTCAGAGAACTAACTTGAAGTGTATGCGTGGAAAGGGATATTACACTTAATAAAGGACACCCAGGTGTGGCCATACTCAATAGTTCAATACTGCGTAGGCGTAATATGAAAAAATATATATTCAGACAGTGGGAGAACAGAGTCAAGGAATATTTACATTGTTAACAAACACATGGGGAGATAGACACGTAGGCAGGTATTAAGGGGGTGCCCATTATATATATATATATATATATATATATATATATATATATATATATATATATATATATGGACTCCTACTCTCAGAACTATAAATGGTAAAGAAAAAGCAATAATTAGGGAAGGACAGTGAGCAAGTCCGGAAAAGGAGCTTAGTAAGGAAGAGAGATGGCTGAGACATTAGAGAGATTAGAGATAGTTATGGGACGGAACTTAGACATTTGACAATGAAGATAGACATAAGCAACAACGAGCAGTGACAAAAACCTTAGAGTTTAGCAGAGAAAGGTAGATACAAGTACATCATCATCAAGTACCGCGCCTACTGGCGTAGGTGATCATGTCTCTCCACAACCTTCGATCTCGGCAGCTATTTATCATTTCTGTTGTTGACCTTCTGCCAAGCCATTCTCTTAAGCTGTCTCGTATTTTTTCTCTTTGCTTCTCTCTATCTCTTCGTCCCTCAATTTTTCCAGTTGTTACAATATATTCCAGTTGTTCTCTTCTCATTACATGGCCAAAAAATGATGATTGTCTCTTCCTAATATTGGAAATTAGCTCTCTTTTTGCTTTGACCTCTCTCAGAACATCTTCATCACTCTCCTTAGCTTTCCATGGTACTCTCATCATTCTTCTGTAAAACCACATTTCTACAGACTCCAGTGATTTTCTTGTCTGTTGTCCTATTGTCCATGATTCGCATCCATATGCTAAGACTGGCTCTACATAACATTTAAGAACTCTTTTTCTTGTTTGTATTGTCAAAAATGGATTGCATAGTATATTCCTCATTTTTTGAGAAAGCTGCTTTTGCCTGAGCCATTCTGCATCTCACCCTGTATAAGAACTAGGCACACGCAGCAAAGATAATGTAATGCTGCAGTAAAGTTTGAATAATATGAAATACAAAAACTAGAATTCATCAGGTTTTGTAACACGACAAGAGAAAACAAAGCACGAATAGTTAAACAGAAAAGTCATCAATTGTGATGAAAACAAACAAAACAGACTACAAATCCTTAAAAATGAGAAGAAACACAAACAATGGTCAGAGTAAATGGTTTCTGAGGATTTATTTTCTGTTTTTGTTTGTTTTCGTCCCAGATGAAGACCTTTCTGTCGAAACGTAGGTCTTTATTTAGGCGTGTCTTATTCGCATGCTGAGACATCCTACATATTGTCTTTTTCAGCATTAACTTACTATTCTCGTGTAGAGACCGCTGCGCGGCGTTGATGGTAAGTTGGCATAGGTCAACGTTAAATTAAAAGCTGCCACATTTTATCAAATATAATCAGCATTGTAATGAAAATCACAACGTGTTGTAATTAGAACACAAAAAACAGTGCTGAATAGAAGAGCCAAATTTCCAACTAAAACCTAAATTAACAAGTACATCCAAAGAGCAATAAGGTCAGCTAAGCTAACCGAACCACATAATACACTCCGCGTCTTTTTGTGTAACCTGAACGACCACTTCAGTAAGCAGAAAATAAGAAAGAAAAGTAATCTTAATTGTAAACAGACGAGAACTAGGAAGTACCAAGTTATGTAAGAAACAGCTGGAAATCTTACTACAGTGCTGTAGCCGGGTCATGAAAATGTAAGAGTACTCGTTGTTCTTGTAGTTAACGGCGATATCTATTTTCATAAGCAAATGGGACAGCCCATTTACGCAGAGTATTATTGATTTTTATTTGGCTTAATTTATAATACAATAAAAGCAAGTAGAATTTCAGTTTTACAATTGGTCGAGACACGAACCAAAACATGTTGTACTCAGTACAAGAGAGAGAAATATAAAGAAACAGAGAGAAAGAGCGTTGGTGTTGTGGTGATTAGAGTCTTGCCATCATCATCCTCAGGTCGCATGTCCTTTGCAGTCAACATAGTTTATCTGAAAAAATATATGTCTATATCCAGATCTTCCACTTCTGTTCTTATGTTAAAGGTCTCATTGATGTCTTGAAACACCCTACTTCTTGGTCTACCCAAGATACATCGCCCAGTAACCATGCTTTCCATTGCTGCTATAGTATTTTAATTTCGTGGAATTCTATAGAAGTCAGTTAGTTTTATTTTTTTAATATTTGAGTATGGTGTCATTGCTCTAGACTCTCACTTGACGATGTAGTGACTGTTTGTTTAATACTAAAGGAATGGGTACCTGTCTCAGTGATCTGGAGTATGTAAGCAATAATTGAGGGAAAAGCTGGGAGTAGTTTCCGCCATTGAATACGTAAAGAAACAACAGACAAAATAGTTTGGTCACTTGATAAGATAAGACAAACATATCAAAACATATCACAACGAGCCTTTAATAAACATTTTGAGCCCAAGGGTCGACCACGAAAAGTTGAATTTATGGATTATTAGATACACTAGGAAGAAAAAATAACAGCAGGAGAAGCCAACAGAAGAGCAAAAGACCGCAAACTCTACTCCCCACCCCTTAGATTCTGAAAGGCAAATGAGTAAGGAAAGGAGAAGACGAGGCAGTAAGGAAGATCACTGTCTCCCTCACCTCCAAATACTGTGGCCTATTTCATTGAAATACAAATTCATATATATCATTTTTCATATTCATCTCGGGCCGAAGACAAAAATCATAGTTATCCACATTTGATGATTTGCTGATAGTTCTTGTAGTTCTTGGTTGTTTTGTTAGTCCCATGGTTGTAACTTCACTAGTATTTGTTCTGCATAGCAATTCCCTTGGTCTCCTTTGTTTTCTTATACTAGATGGTCAATGCATGATGGAGAAGTCTGTCCTCATTCATTCTTAGCACATGACCGATATATTTCAAACGCCGCCTTCTCATAAAGCTCAAAGCGATTTCCTGTTTCTTTTCGTCTCTTATTTGTTCGTTTGAATAAATTGATCGTTGCGGACATCGTCAGTGTCCTCCAGGTAGTGGGTAGGACACTGGACAACCATGAGTCCACGTCACTCCTTCGGATGAAAGAGATGGGAGTTAAGATGGGCACAGCCAGAAACGAGAAACTTAGCGGGCCAGTAAGAAGACTAATCAACCAACACAGAACTGTAGACGTCAGTCACTGGAAACTTCGAGACTTGCTGAGGAGGAGATCTGAGCACCTATGGACATGTTCGGAGTGCAATGATGATGACCCGCTAATAACTCAATAACTCAGTTGTTCGTTTGAAATGTTTTATTTGCAGCTTAAGTTTGAGATCCTACATAGACATTTGTTTAAAAAGGCATTTAAACTCCTATCTAAAGTCTTGATGTATTTTCAACTTTCACATCCATATGTTGGGAGCCGCGATAGCTCAGTGGTTAGTGAACTGGACTACCACGGATAAGGGGTAGGGTTCGATCCCAACCGACGGCTTCCGGGTTCACCCAGCCTTAAATGGGTACCGGATTTTTTTTTTCTGGGAAAGTAAAGCAGCACGGGCGTAATACTGACCACATTACCCCAAAAATCATGTACTGAAGGTCTGTAAAATATAGGGTCACTAACACCATATTTCCCTATACGCCACTTGGCGTGACGGGGTACTTTACATTTTTTTTTGTGTGCATCCATATGTTACCACTGGTATCACACAGGAGTTGAACATCTAAATTTTGTTGTATACTGAGTACTTTGGATCTCCAGATTTTCGTCACTTTTTTAAAGCATGTGATGCTAGTGTGATGCATGTAATATGATTTCTAATGTTCTAACTTGTTCATATACATGTATATACATCAATGGAAAATTTGTCATCATCATCAAGTACTATGCCTGCTGGCGTAGGTAATCATGTCTCTCCATAACTTTCGATCTCAATATTTATTTATCATTTCGGTTGTTGACCTTCTGTCAAGCCATTCTCTTAAGCTGTCTGGTATCTTTTCCCTTTGCTTCCCTCTATCTCTTCGTCCATCAATTTTCCCAGTTGTCTATCATGTGTGAGATGGGGGCCTCGGTAGCCTAGTTGGGAAAACAACCCGACTGGGCTACCGAAGTTCAGATAACCCATGTTCGATTCTCGCTGGAAGCAGTGTGGGTTGTAGTGGATAGAAAATAAATACGCCCACGTTCGACCCAGCTGATGCCAGAAATGGGTACCAGGGTATTACTTTGGGAAGGTGAGGAATTCCGCCTCGCATCGTGAGTTTCGATGCTTGAAGCGACACTATCCAGAAGTCTCCGAACACTTCTGGATAAGCGGCCGAGCACATATGGGTGGAAACTCGCGTGCTAAAACGCCGATTCAAACCTCGCACTTTACCTTTATGTGTGAGATGACATGTAAGTGATTTACGACGTGTCTAAAGAACAAACTGCTATTACCTCTCGAGTGTAACGTAAAGGTAAGAAAATATGCCTCCATAACTTTTTACCATCGATAAATCTTGTGTGTAGTAAAAAAAAAAGGCAAAAAAGTAACGGGAAAAAAATTGAACGATATAGCTAAATTCAGAGAGAGACAGCCACCAAGCACGCGACGAGACCATGATGATAAAAAGAATATAAATGATTCCCCCTAAAGTGCACTGCCTTATCAATATTTAAACTTGCAGATTAGTTTAAGCAGTAAAAAATCGCTTATGTAAAATGTATGAGTCATCTGTCTCTCCATTTTAATGATCTCTCACACCAAACAGGAACTGTTTTCACAAAAACGACGATCGATTCTTCCTGTAAAAATTGCCAGTGAAGGTGACTGCTGTGGAATTGCCACAATCACTGGTGTACTGTAATCAGACGATTATATGCTACGTCACAAAAACAATATTTTTATTACAGCGGGACGTGATTACATTCTTGTAAGTAGTGCCCTGGAGTGTTTGCTGTGGAGTAGTTAACGTACTGACTTGGCAACAGGATTAACGTGGGTTCAATTTTGACGTTCCTCCTTCCAACTTATAATGAAATAATAGCTGGCTCTCCGAATTAGGCCGCGATAGCTCAGTGGTTAGTGAACCGGACTGCAAAGGACAAGAGGTAGGTTTCGATGCCAACCGACGGCTTCCGGGTTCACCCAGTCTTAAATGGGTACCAGATTTTTTCTGGAAAAGTAAAGCGGCACGGGCGTAAGACCGACCACATTACCCAAAAAATCAGGTGCTGAAGGTCTGTAAAATGTATGGTCACTAACACCATATTCCCTATGAGCCACTTCGTAACAGGTGCTCTTTACTCTTTTTTACTCTCTCCGAATTAACAACGAATAACAGCATATAAGATCAGTGACAACTTGCTTTCCACATTTCGTGGTCTATTATTAGTGTGATGTTTGAAATTATATCTCTCTACTATAATATATTTTACAGCACACACTTCAGTAGTAGGAAACTCTTTGTACAGAGCTTCGCAGCAGGAGGCAATCTGATCATCCGAAGTAGACCCTGTCGAGCAAGTGTTTCGGCCCGTTAGCGTCTTGACACTCTAGGGAGGTGGGCTCGCCTGGTTCATGACTCCCATGCGTCGACCTCCTGCTGCACTGCCATGCTGCGTCTAACATTTCTTTGCTTTATCAATTTGTTTTTTAATTGTAACATCGCCAAGTTTGTTCTTCATTCCTTATGAGAAGAGAAGCATGTTGGGTGGTACATTGATGTATATATTGAGAGACTGGTGAGTCTAGAGGTGGAAGATGGGTCTGCTTGATCCGGAGCGTTTAGTGGGAACAGCAGATGTAGCTACAATCAACATCTTACAGGGGAACAATTAGAGAAATCATGGGGCGGGAGATGGAGTGGGTATGTGGATGTCCTGACAGCAAGGAAACTGATTCCATGAATATAATTAAAATAGAATAGAATGAAACAGAATAGAATAGAATAGAATAGAATAGATTAGCGTTTAATTTAGTTCAATTTAGTTGACAAATCAGCATCGCAGCACAACGGAAAACTCCATTATACTCAGATCCCCCCCCCCCCCTCTCAGCACGTTTTCCAGTATGAAGAATACATAGCACACACTAGCGAAAGCACTGAAGTGCAATTCAACACGGATTTATGAACTCCGTAACACGTTAGCAAGTCGTATTAAGTAAGTACACTGCAGCAAAAGAGATCTATATCACGATTTTCTCATTTTTGGGGGGATGGGATGAAACTGATACAGAAACTTTTGTATAGAAAAAAGCACTGCTTAATAAACTTTCAAACAAATATAAAAGGAATGCATATTAAACCATGTTCTTCTAAGTTTAGGGAGCCGCTCTAGTGCAGTGGTTAGTGAATTATTCTGCTGAGAATAAAAGGTACGGTTATATCCTGAGCGACGCCTTCTAGGTTCACCCAGCCTTATTGGGTGTCGGATTTTTCTGGGGTTAAAAGACATGGCTGACGTAATGTTAACCATACTTTTTTATATGGTCAATATTAAGGAAACTATGGGTAATAGCGTCATATGCAAAAGAGATCACTTGTAGTGGCTAGTGACTTCGTTCTCTATTTTTAGTTCATATTTTTAGGTACTGTCCTTTTCAATGTTGTGAACAGAATGTAAGAACAATTTAAATTAGATAAGGGTAATTTAATTTTATTTTTTAATGGATCGGTTATTTCAGTCAAATTATGGGATTGAATCTTTTTTGGTGCTTTCAATTTTTTAGACCCGAAAACCTCTTTGAGACTGCAATGGACAAGGGGCCTTTATTCTCCGTTCTTACAAGTCTCCCCCCACCCCTTTTTTTTCCCTCACAGGCAGACCCCAGTAATAGAAAAATGTCGTAAAGGTAGGTTTTTCTGTCCCGCCCCCCCCCCCCCCTTTATTTATTTTATGTTTTATTTTATTTTTAAGAATACGGGTAACGCTTATGTGGCAGTTTGATTCTGGAAATACTAAACAGATATATAGAACATTCATTACAGTCAAGTAGAACAGAATAAAAGCAGTTAAACAAGACCAAGTGTTTATTTAGTTTATTATTTATCAGTGAAACTGAAATAAACAAAAGAATAGGTGTGGCAAAAAGTAATTTTAATGCCATGAAAAATATACTAACAAAAAAACAAATATCAGCAGGGCTGAAACTAAGAATGGCAAAATGTTACATCTTCTCAATATTCCAGTATGGTGCAGAAACATGGACATTAGACAAGAAAACAGAACAGAAAATTGAAGCCTTTGAAATGTGGATTTATAGAAGTATAGGTAGAATTGGATGGAAACAAAAGATAACAAACGATGAAGTTTTAAAACAACTAAAAATAGAAAGAGAACTGCTGAACACAATTAAGACAAGACAAATTACATTTTTGGGGCATGTTAAAAGACACAACAGCCTACTAAAGGTAATATTGGAAGGAAAAATACAAGGCAAAAGAGGCAGAGGCAGACCAAGACTAACATGGACGACTAACATCAAAAGATGGACAAGTCAATCTATGTCAGCCTGCACCACCAAAGCAAGAAACAGAGTAGAATGGCGATCCATGGTAGCCAACCTTCGTTGCGGAGAGGACACACGATGATGATGATGATGATGATGATTTATCAGTCTTACCATGTTTCTATATGTCTAATTATTTGTTTGTCTATATCGCTCTACTTGACTTTCCTAATGTCTGTCTGTCGTATGCTGTAATGTATGCCTGCCTCTCTTTTTCTCTAATCTCATGTGCTCATCATTTTATGTGCATGCCTATGTCAAATCTATTGAGTCTCCTTACACCTGATTGCTTAACTTCATTCTTTCTGTATATTTACTTGTTTTTGTACGTCTGTTGTATCTAGTCTGTCTGTTCAACTGCCTTACTGCCTATTTCTGCCGTTCTGTCTGTTATTTGTTTCAATCTTAACATCTTCCAATGTGGGCGTGTAAGAAGACTAACCAACCAACACAGAACTGGAGTCGTCAGTCGCTGACGAAACTTGCTGAGGAGGGAATCTAAGCACCTATGAATATGTTCGGAGTGCAATGATGATGACCCGTTAATAACTCAACAACAATCTGTCAATGATTATCATATATAGTCCCAAATATCCCAAAACATCTCCATATACAGGTTTATTTTTGTTTGCCTCTCATTATCTCCCTCTTTCACTATCTCCCTCACTCTCTCTCTCTCTCTCTTTCTCTCTCTCTCTCTCTTGAAGTAAAGAACATTGCAGTTTCCCTTACTTGTATAAATAAGCCATTTATTTTTCTAAAGTAACATTTCTGAACGATATTAAAACACGATCCCATGAAACTTTAACCTTTAAATACATAAACTAACAATTATTAGGACACAGACTGGCAAGAACCCATTACTGTGTGAGAATGTTGAAATTAAAACGAAATCAACCCGTTAAAAGCCTTTTAGAAAATGTAATAAGATTTCCAGGACAGATGAATTGATGATACAGCAGGAAGTATTGAGCAAAAACATTCAACATTGCAAAAGGCTGATTTTAGCTGAATAAACCAAATGGACATACCATATTATTTAAAAGGGGAGCCGCGAAAGCTCAGTGGTTAGTGAACTGGACTACAAAGGACAAGGGGTAGGGTTCGATCCCAATCGACGGCCTCCGGATTCACCCAGCCTAAAATGGGTACCGGATTTTTTTCTGGGAAAGTAAAGCAGCACGGGCGTAATACCGACCACATTACCCCAAAAATCATGTGCTGAAGGTCTGTAAAATATAGGGTCACTGACACCATATTTCCCTATACGCCACTTGGTGTGACAGGGGTACTTTACTTTTTACTTTTATATTATTTAAAAAGAACACAATTGTTAAAATGGGGCCTCGGTAGTCTAGTTGGGAAAACAACCCGACTGGGCTACCGACGTTCGGACAGTTCGTGTTCAATTCCCGCCGGAATCAGTGTGAGTTATACTCGTGGTTGGAAAAAAAAAATACCCCCGCGGTCGACCCAGCCGCTGGCAGAAATGAGTACCAGGTTAGTACTCTGGGAAGGTGAGGAATGAGTTTCAATGCTTGAAGCGACACTATCCAGAAGTCTCCGAAAAATTATGGATATGCGGCCGAGCACATATGGGTGAAAACTCGCGTGCTAAGACGGCGATTCAAGTCTCGTACTGTACCTTTACTAGATCGTCAGGCCTAGCAAATACGATGCGCTAGGAAATGTGAAATATATTTGAAATATACTATAAGTCTTTGGCCACCGTGTTATGTAAACAGGAAAAGGTTCTCTTCACTTCCAGAGCGTGCGTAATATGGTGTTAAGTGTCCATATCTTTTAATGTTCAAAAGCGCTTTTAATGTGTCATGTGGTCGGTACTATGATATGCCACTCTAGGTGCCCATGACAAATATAATATCCATTTTCAAAGGATAGATAAACTCCGATGCTGTGCCAGTCTCAATACAATTTGACGTATCTGAGATTTGAACCTGGACCCATATTGTCATCCATAGTGTAGTGCCAGCGCACTATCCACTGGTTTTATAGATACATTAACAAACATCAGAATAAGACTTTAAAGAAGAGTAACAGACTGTTTTCACTGCTTCGTTTTCTTTTCTACGTTCCTTTCTGTTAAGGAGACAGATACTCTTTAATTTAATTTTAATTTATCATATGTTCGTTTTGTGTTTTTTTCAATGCAAAAATCTACACTCATTAGAACGGCAATGTGAATGAAGGTGTTGGTCGGAGCATGGCCCGCGGCCCACGGTTGTTAATTCGTCTAGAGAAGAATGTAGGAGTGTTTCAGCATCGTAAACAGAGGTCGTGCTAATTCTCCAGCCCAGATCGCCAACGGCTAGAAAGTACTTCTGAAGTTCTAGGGGTCTCAATAAAAGGTCATGGTCTCTCGTGTATTCCTAAGATCATTCGCGGTAATTAGGTTTAATAAAGCAGAGAATGAATTACCCTTCTTCGGTTTAAAGATTACTTTAACCCACTTCCAAGTACTGGTACATTAACTGGGAACTTGTTTTTGTTTACTTAGATCTGGTGTCACTAGCATTTATACTTGTTGCATTTTACCAAGATTTTTGGTAGCAAGTGAATAAGAGTCCCCCTAAGTTTGGTGGTGAATTAGTGCGAATTATGTTAATTGAGATGAGAGTTGTTAGAGATAGCTACTGATAAAGAACTCACGCTGGGGATAAGGCAATAATGTTGTTCATGATTGAGGAGATCCAAAGAGATAGCTACAAGAACTTCTAGAGCTGTTTAGTGATCTCTAATGGTAAATGATTATTCCTCCTATATTCCTTCATAAATAATTTGCGATAGCGGATGACACAGTCCTAATAGCAGAGACAGAGAATGAACTACAAGAAATTATGGACATAATAGTAAAAGAAAGCAACAAGAAAGGTCTCAGTCTGAATAGTAAGAAAACAGAAGTAATGGTTATATCGAAGAAACAATCACCACCATCATGCAGCAAAAAAATAAACGAGACAAATCTGAAACAAGTACAACGTTTCAAATACTTGGGCACAATAATAACATCAGATGGGAGATGCACCACAGAAATAAAAAGCAGAATAGCTCAGGCCAAAATAGCATTTCAGAAAATGAAAAATATCTTATGCAATAAATCTATGTCAATAGAAATGAGAAAGAGAGTTCATCGGTGCTATATAGAACCAATTCTGACCTATGGAAGCGAATCATGGACAGTAGACAAACAAATGAAAAGACGATTAGAGGCTACAGAGATGGGATTTCTCAGAAGAATGTTGAAAGTTCCCTGGACAGCTAAAAAGACCAATGAGGAAGTTCTCAAAGAGGCCAACACAAAAAGGGAGCTCTTAAAAAACATCAGAAAGAAGCAATCAACATTTTTCGGGCACATCATGAGAAGAGGACAGTTGGAATACTTGGTTACAACTGGCAAAATAAAAGGAAAGAGAGATCGCGGACGACAAAGAGAGAAAATACTGGATAGCTTGGTGTCATGGCATGGAAAACAGTCAACAACTGAACTGATATGATGCACTGTAGATAGGAGATTGTGGAGGGACATGAACACCTACGCCAACCGGTATGGCACATGATGATGATGAATGGTAAATGCGAATGGGCGGATGACTAGAAAGAGTTTGCAGGAAAACAGTGACGGTAGACGTCAGTAGAATCGTTGGTTACCTTCATAGGCAGGGTTGCCATGTGAAAATTTTTATTTTAAGCCAAACAGCGGTTAAAAAGAGCCAGGGAAAAAGAAACAAATAAGCCAACAAAATAATTAAGACAACAACCTTGAAAAAAAATTCAAAGTTTATGGAATCTGGCTATTAAAAAGCCAAGTTGGCAACCCTGTCATAGGACGGCTAAGATCTAGTGGGGAAGGGGGTTTTATTGTACTAGTCGGAGTCGTTGATTAGGATTTGGAGGTAAAATATAAAACTCATCATCATCATCAAGTACATGCCTGCTGACGTAGGTGATCATGTCTCTCCACAACTTTAGATCTCGACAGTTATTTATTATTTCTGTTGTTGACCTTCTGCCAAGCCATTCTCTTAAGTGGCCTGGTATATTTTCTCTTTGCTTCCCTCTATCTCTTCGTCCCTTTATTTTCACAGTTGTTGCAATATGTTCCAGCTGTTCCCTTCTCATTACATATGCAAACAATTAAGAGTAAGAGTATTTGAATAGGATTGGGAGTTTATATGTAGAAATACGAGTCATTGAGTAGGAATTGGAGTTGAAATGTAAATAAGTAAGTAAACAAGCAACAATAGCTGATTAGTAGTGGGAATTTACATGAAGAACTATGAGTCGTTGAGTAGGAGTTGGAATGTAGAAGTAATAATAGTTGAGTAGGAGTGGGAGTTTATACGTAAAACTAAGAGTAGTTGAGTATGAGTGGGATTTTAAATGTAAAAGTAAGAGTAGTTGAGAAGTAGCGAGTGTTTATATGTAGAATAAAGAGTCGTTGGGTAGAAGTGGGAGTTTAAATGTAGAAGTAAGAGTTCTGGAATACGAGTTTAAATATAGAGGTCGCATTGAGTAGGAGTCGAAGCTGTTAAGCAAGAATTTGAGACAGCGACTCCTCAGAAGAGAAGTTAAAATTAAGACTCAAATTCTCTGAGTCGCTGTAAAATTGTAGCTGTAATGCAACAAACGTGTTCGTATGAAGTATTTTTTTTTTTAAATATCTATGAAATCAGACTGAAAATAAAACAATCTTACATATAGAAATCGGGATCCAAAGTTTGGTAAGTGTAAATCCACAACACTGATTACATTGATTTCTATCCAAAGAAATTCTTCTCAATTGATTATTTCAAATCAATCAAGCTAGAGTGAAACCATGGCGTTTTGTCAATCTAGAAAAGCGAAATAAATGGACTAGCAAGAACGATTCTTTAAAGGTACTGTTGGATAGAGTGATCACGACTCAAAGAGAGATTGTAAAGAAAAGCCCCCACTCCCATGTTCAGTATCTCAGACCAATGCCTCCACTTCCATAATCAGTATCCCAACCCATGCCTCCACTCCCATGTTCAGTATCCCAACCCATTGCCTCCACTCCCATATTCAGTATCTCAACCCATGCCTCCATTCCCATATTCAGTATCCCAAACCATGCCTCCACTCACATATTCAGTATCTCAACCCATGCCTCCACTCCCATGTTCAGTATCTCAACCCATGACTCCATTCCCATATTCAGTATCCCAACCCATGCCTCCACTCACATATTCAGTATCTCAACCCATGCCTCTACTCCCATGTTCAGTATCTCAACCCATGCCTCCACTCCCATGTTTAGTATCTCAACCCATACCTCCACTCCCATGTTTAGTATCTCAACCCATGCCTCCACTTCCATGTTTAGCATCTCAACCCATGCCTCCACTCCCATGTTTAGTATCTCAACCCATGCCTCCACTCTCATGTTTAGTATCTCAACCCATGCCTCCACTCCCATATTCAGTATCCCAACCCATGCCTCCACTCCCATATTCAGTATCAAAACCCATGCCTCCACTCCCATATTCAGTATTCCAACCCATGCCTCCACTCCCATATTCAGTATCCCAACCCATGCCTTCACTCCCATATTCAGTATCCCAACCCATGCCTCCACTCCCATATTCAGTATCCCAACCCATGCCTCCACTCCCATGTTCAGTATCCTATCTCAACGCTTCCAATCCCATGTTCAGAATACTAACTCATAAACTGAATTAAATAACAGTGTCACCCTACCTAAGCCACCATTTCCAACAACATTTACTCAACGCTTCCTTCTTCAAATATTTTCCAAACTACTCTCTCAATAGGCAATTGTTTGTTTTCTCTTTGGTCTATATCTGATTACACTTGATACCGCGTCAGTAAATAAAAGTTCATTTAAACAGCAGCACGGTAAACAACGGTGTCTGCACGTGACGAGCACAACCAATGAAATCTCTGGAATTCACATCAAAACAAAGTTTCTCCAGATGAATCGTACATAGCAAACTTCTTGTCAATAGTTAATTTGTAGAAAGTTTGTGAAGTGCATGGGAAAAAACGAAGATATGGAGAAGTATACATGAGCTGAATAGCAAATCAGAAGCTTCCAATTTTCTTGAGTCAATAACAGTGTTTGAATTCATGTCTGTAGTGACAAATATAGCACTGTATTTTTAAGCTAGAAAGGGGAGACAAAAACATCAAAATACAACGGAGACGAAAGTGGTCAGGTGACCTAGTGTTGACTGAGTCATGATCGGCGAACAACAGAGCTGATCAAGATCCTACGTCATCTCTCAACGGTGTTTGTGTAAACAGATCATATCCTGAAAAAAAAGAGTCTGGCCAAGGGAATAAAGATGGAAGGCAACTTGTTACTCCAAAATATTAAAGTCGGATATGTTGGACTGAAAGGCGCAAATGTCACAGTTATGCTGGAAACTTCAATACAGCGTATTTACACCCAAATAAACTTACGTCTAAGGGTGAAAGACAAAGAGGTGTAGTTGTCGGTTGGCCGATAAAAGAAAAATAAAGGTAGGAAATAATTTGCTTAAAAACAATAAAAAAAAAAAACTACCGTTACATTGATCTCATTTCTCTATGACCAGTGCAGTCAATATTCAGGACTGCCTATTTATTTCACCTCCAATAGAAAAGACTTGTGGCCCATCCACCTTGAACCAAAGCCCTCATACGCAAACAATAGGGGGCGTGTCGATGATAAAATAGCATTTTAAACAGAATGCTCAAAAAGTATATACATTTTATAGCATTGGTGTTGTTGTCCTGAATATTCTGAATATTTCTTGGCGTGGGACGATCCTTTCAACCTCAGTCCTAAGTCTTTTAAGTTATATTGTAGACCGCAATTCATAGCAGCCTTCTCCTACATGCCATTTCAATTATTTTTCAATGGGAAACTAAGTGCCTGCGGTCGCAACAGCAGGGTCGGCCGACCATGATTTAGTCTCGATCTCCTATTCGATCTTCCCCGGGAACGCCCTCATCAAAACTGCTTGGTTAACAGAAGCTAAGATAGAAACAAAAATAGAAGCTAAGATAGACGCTAAGATAGAAGCTAAAATAGAAGCTAAGATAGAAGCTAATATAGAAGCTAAGATAGAAGTTAAATCAAAAGCAAAGACAGAAGCTAAAATAGAAGCTAAGACGGAAGCTATGATAGAAGCTAAGATAGATACTTAAATAGAAGCTGAGACAGAAGTTAAGATAGAAGCTAAAATAGATGCTAAGATAGAAGGTAAGGTGGCATTGATCCATGTAGTGGTGACTTCTACTAGTATGGGAGACTAACAGTGCAGGATAAGTCACACAAGTTTCTACCCATAGCCTAGAAATGGACGAACTCCAACTTCTCCCACAAACGCCAGAAATGTCAAGATTGACCAGTCACATTCAGGAGTCAACACGTGACATTACATCCATAACAATAGCAGCAACAACAATAACAACAGAAACATCAACAACAACAACAACAATAAAAACAAGAACAACAACAACAACAATAAAAACAACAACGGCAACAACAACAGCAACAACAACAACAACAGTAGCAACAAAAAAAAACAACAACAACAACAACAACAACAATAAAAATAACAACGGCAGCAACAACAACAACAACAACAACAACAGTAGCAACAATAAAAACAACAACAGAAACAACAACATGAGCAACAATAACAACAGCAACAACAACAGCAACAACAACAACAACAGCAACAACAACAATAAAACAACAGCAACAATAACAACAGTAAATACAACAACAACATGAGCAACAATAACAACAGCAACAACAATAACAACAACAACATCATCAATAACAACAACAGCAACAACTACAATAACAAAAAACAATAACAACAACATCAGCAATAACAATAATAATAACAAGAATAATAGCAGGAACAACATCATCAATAACAACAACACCAACAATTACAATAACAGTAACAACAACAATAACACCAATAACAGAAATAATAATAACAACAATAACAACAGCAACAACAACAAAAACAACAATAATATTAACAACAGCAATAACAACAACAACATCAGCAAAGAAACCGATAACAAATACAATAACAGTAACAACTACAATAACAACAATAATAGCAATAACAACAGCAACAACAACAGCTATAACAACAACATCAGCAATAGCAACAAGAACAATAATAACAACAAGAACAATAACAACAACATTATCAGTAATAACAACAGCAACAACTACAAAAACAGCAACAACAACAATAACATCAATAACAGCAATAACAATAACAACAACAACAACAAAAATAACAAAAACAACAATAGCAGTGACAACAATAACAACAACAACGACAACAATAGCAACAAAAACAACAACAACAACAATAGGAACATTAAAAGCAACAACAGTAACAACAATAACAACAACAGCAACAATAATAGCAACAGTAACAACATTAACAACAACAGTAACAACAATAACAACAACAGTAACAATAACAACAACAACAGTAACAATAACAACAGCAACAAATACAATAACAGTAACGATAACAATAACATAAAAAACAACAATAACAACAAAAACAACAATAACAATAACAACAACAACAAAAACAACAAAACAACAGCAACAAATACAATAACAGTAACGATAACTATAACATAAAAAACAACAATAACAACAGCAACAAAAACAACAAGAACAACAACAATAACAACAACAAAATCATCAATAACAACAACGGCAACAACTACAATAACAGTAACAACTACAATAACAACTACAATAACAACAACAATAACAACAATAACAATAACAACAGCAACAATAACAGCAATAATAACAACAACAACAATATCTGCAATAACAACAACAACAACAATAATAACAAGAACAATAACAACAGCAACATCTTCAATAACAACAACAGCAACAACTACAATAACAGTAACAACAACAATAACATCAATAACAATAAAAACGTGAACAATAATAACAAGAACAATAACAACAGCAACATCTTCAATAACAACAACAGCAACAACTAAATAAAACAGTAACAACAACAATAACATCAATAACAATAAAAACATGAACAACTACAATAACAACAACAACAACATGAACAATAAAATTAACGGCAACAACTACAAAAACAGTAGCAACTACAATAAGAACAAAAATAACAACAGCAACAACAACAACAATAACAACAAAATCAGCAATAACAACAACAGCAACAACTACAATAACAGTAACAGCAACAACAATAACAATAACAACAACATCAATAGCAATAACAACAACAAATTCCCATCATAATTTAATTGTTATATATTTTACTTTCTAGGGCGCAGCCTGATTTAAGTTTCTATTTTTTTCAAATTACACATTTTGTTTTTGCTCCTAAGGAAGATCATTTAACAAGTAGAAACGTCGTAGTGTTCTTTGTATTATATTTTAGGTCAAATTATCAGCATTCCATTTATTCGTTGACCTCGCCCTTTAGTCAACAGTTTTACCGCAGCACTACAATTTACATTTACATTTTGTGTGCCTACTATTCTTATTGTTGTTCTTTCTTCTCGACGTTTCTTCTTTCTTGTCTACGTGTAATCGTCAGTTTTGATATTAAGAAATAATTGACCACCCTGCCTATTTTACTGTTCCGGTAATCAATATCAAACCCGCTTTTCTTATTGTTATTCTTTGTCTACTTGATAATTTGATTTCTGTGCGTTCAAGCCTTTAATATTCAACTCACAAATTAGATTTCTGTCTTTTGCAACCTCGTTAATTAAAAATTATTTGTTTTACCACAAGCGTTAATTTAATTTATAATGTAGTGCTACCTCGTTAATTTGATTTGACTATATTGCTATCTAGCAGCACTCCACAACATCATTAAAAATTAGGCGCAAAAACTTCGAAGGAAAAAGAACACCTTTCAGAAATTGTTTAATGAAATCTCATGACGCAAATCCGAGCACAAGTTTTTCTTTCTTAGTGTTAGACAAAGAACACAACATAACGATACTGCTATTTCTAATATTTCGACTTCAGTGTCTGATGATCTTTATATTTTCAATAGCAGTGCGTGGTCGGATATGAAACACAAATAATAATAGTTTTTCTGTTACATACATGTTTTTAAAACTCCATCTTTGTGATGTTTCACAATAAAATTCATGTTTGCCATTGAAACGTGTTTCTATACGTTCTCTAAGCGAGAAAGAAAAAACATGACAAATATAATCATCGTTTTTGTCTACGCTGTTGTAACTACTTTTCGTTCTGCTTTTACGTTTTCTTATTAATCTGGTAACATAATGTTGCTTGACCTCTGTGATGATTATGGGCTCAGTCCTTATCGACCATAACATCTGTTTAACATCACATAATAATTCATTATATCTCGAGTTAGATCTGTTATTTATGCTTTTTATCTACGACCTATTGTTACCTGCATCATTATACGACGATACCGTAACTCTGCATATAATTATTATATATATACACATATATACATATATACATATATATATATATATATATATATATATATATATATATATATATATTGTCCTTTCGAGCCGAAGACGGCACATAGGGCAGAACCACAATCTCAAAAACAGAAACCTTGCGTGCTAAAGTAGCACATATTGCAGAGATCACTGCTCTAAAATCTATGGCGCTGTTTCCATAACAATACTTTTTACAATGACAGCTTGTGAAGCCATCGATCAACCTCCTTAGTCGCCTCTTACGACATGCCTGGAAGGTCACGGTGTCACTATTCTTTACTTCTCTCATAATGAGGCCCCGGTAACACACAGGAAATATATATATACATAGTACATCTCTCTTCTCTCTCTCTCTCTCTCTCTCTCTCTCTCTCTCTCTCTGCGATCAAGACTCAATTATAGTAGGATTCCAGACTCTCTCATGAAGTCAGCTGTCTGTTTAAGTGAATCGATTGCCCCATATAGTTTTTCTTCCAGTGAGGTGGGCGTGGACCACATTGCTCTTCTCAGGTTTGTGTACTGGGGGCAATCCTGTAGAACATGTTTTGTAGTCATATTGTCCAGTGTACAGTGTCATAGGCTGGTTGTACCTATTATATATATATATATATATATATATATATATATATATATATATATATATATATATATATATATATATGAACTCTAGCAAAGCACACATTTAAAAAATGTTTTATAGTTAATTTAGCATATTGTCTTCATATCTTATTACAACTTTCTTCTTGAAACATTAATTTAACAGGCGTTCTTTACACTGAAATGAGTTTGCAAATTTGAACTCTTAATGTGTTTCATCCCCTCCTTTTTTCGTCTCTTCTTTTACTTGTTTTTATTGTTTGCATTTTGTTTTCCTTCTATTTTATCTTCGCCTTTTTTCTTCTTCCTCTTCTCGCGCTTCCTCCATGCTCGTCCGAGGACAACTCTTTTTCTCTCTCGCTCTCAAAACGACGTTGAACGGAGATGGGTAAGTGTGTCTTGTGGTTCAGATTTGCAGTAAAGTGCAATATCAACGTTGTTCGGCCCACTACATCCGACTTCAGCACGGCATTTATGAGCACTGTGCTTTATTTCCTCTTCAATTCAATTACATTTAGAGAGGGAATGGTTGGTCTTGAAGCAAGACGCCGGCCTCGAGACAGAGAGGTTGAGGGTTCAAATCCCGGTTGCACCTGTTGGGATCCTTATTTATGATTTATCTCTGCGGCAACCCCCCCCCCACCCCACCCAACCCCCCGCCCTGGTCTCAGCAGTGAGGCCCAGCTTGAAACTGCGATTATTCATAGACGGAAAAAAAATATGTGTACCTCCGAAGACGGAGTTATCTGCCTGTGTGCAGGAACCCCTGTGCACACGACTGCCAGGGAAAAACGATTAACACGCAAAATTCAGTTCCTAGTCCCTAGGGACTTCATCAAGGTGAAAGCTGGCGAACACAAATTTATATATATATATTCATTATATATATTCATTCGAAAATAATGTCTAAGGAAAATACTTGGTATAGAATGGAACGAATTCAAAACAAACGAGGAAATTAGAGAAATCGCCAATCAACCACTAATATCTTCAGTAATAAAGAAAAGACGATGGTCATACGTTGGACATGTGATGAGAAGAGATAATAATCGAATAGCAAAGCAAGCCCTCATATGGGAAACAACAGGTAAAAGAAAAGAGGAAGACCCAGGGAGACACTGAGAAGAACATTGATGAGAGAGGCAAGAGCAGCAGGAATCGGCTCCCTCAATGAGATAGAACTGCTTGCACAGAACAGAGACAGATGGCGAGATTTGATAAATATCTTTAAAAGAAAACTGCTAGAACAAAAATTCATATAGGAGAAGGTGTATCTTGGTCTACGCCCTATGGGCCGGTTACGGCTCGAAAGGTCAATAGATAGATATATATATATATATATATATAACACGTGTAGATCAAGGCTTAAAACAGTGGGTGGAGTGATCTTCATCAATTTATGTTCACTAATCCTTATGCAAGCAGTAAGAGTCACTTCACTTCTCTAGAGCGTAATGGGTCCATGCTGATGTTAACGCATTTCAAGTAATGACTTTTTTGTCTTGAAAATAAATGTTTCCAGTTTAGACCTTGGGTAGATAAATGAAACCAAGTGCTTAATCCTATCGGAGATTTACGCAAATTGTTGATCTCGTTTTCACGTTCAGCACTCAAATGAATTCTAAAGAATCGAAAAATTGAAAAGAAAACCTCCACTACGCTTTTGCCCGAGATAAAATATTAACAATAAAAACAAATAGTTTCCTCTCCTGTTCTTCAAAGTAAAATGTTTGACATGTTCATCTTTTGTATTAGGGTCAAGAAACATGTACAATCAGAAATCTATAGGCCCCTCTGTATAAATAGATACTAGTGAGGGAATAAACAACAAATGATAAATAGCATTTTCATACGAACTTTGTGCTATGAGATTCAAACATGGACTCTTTCTAAATCACAGTTAAGAAAGATCAATACATGTGAGATGCGATGCTTGAGAAAAGTAACAAACAACACAAGAAGAGATAGAATACCAAATGAGACCATAAGAAAACTGGTAGGAACATGACCCTGCCAAGAATATATAGAATAACAACAACTTAAATGGTTGGGCCACCTGGTCAGAATGAACCTCTCTAATCACCATCAAGGTCGTTCTTCTCAAGAATGCATGAAAAAGACCAAAAGGAAGACCCAGAAAAAGATGGATAGACGCAGTGACAGAGACATGTAACAATAAAGAAAAATCACTAATTCAGACAGTTCGAGCAGTTCAAGAACGACAAATGATATAAAAACACCTTTTAGGTATCAGTGAAATGAAAAAGAAGAAAAAATAAGAAGTGAGGGAATAAGAGAAGGTAAGATGCCAATGAAGAGACCTAGAGTAGGGTAAAAAGTGTAGTAGTACTCTAGGGTAATCGTGAAATGAAACACTCCTTGGGTTACAGCGACAACACAGAAACAAAAGCATCAATATTTTAATCCAGTAATCAGGACACTCCGGTAACGTTTCTCGTCCATGTTAACTTTGACTTCACAAGATACTACGGTCTCCTAGCGCGAGACCCAGCTAAGTTAATGACCCGGGATGCGTGAGTACAACAGACCTTGACCCGGTTTATGTCCTCAGTTTTTTTTCTCATCTACGTGACAGTAGTTCATCATCACCCAGTTAAAGCAATCAGGTTAGAAAATCGTGAACACCATTTCATAATATTCTTTATTTTTCATCATCAAGATTCATTATTGTTGCTGTTTTTTTTTTTAGTTTCCTTTTTAGAAAATATCAGGTTTGTCAGTTTGACATATCTTTCGACAGTTTCGTCTCTTTCTTGTTTCCCACTCATCTTTTTATCTTTTCTTTACCTTCAGAATTACTTTCTTAACAAGTTTTCCAATGTAATCCCTTTTTATTTCCTTCAGCTTCTCTCTTGCGACTTGTTTTTTCTTTACAACTTCAATTTTTTATCTATTTTATTTTCTCAACTCACTTTTTGCATTCGCTTTCCCGTTGATATTTCTTCGTGGCTGTTTAATTAAGATTGATTACTATTTCATTTATACATTTTTTTTTGTTTGCCTCACATTTTACATGTATTGGGCACGCTTTCCTCATTCTGGTTTTTTCGTCAATATCCTAT
The DNA here is from genome assembly GCA_032433765.1 of Megaustenia siamemsis. Classification (NCBI taxonomy): domain Eukaryota; kingdom Metazoa; phylum Mollusca; class Gastropoda; order Stylommatophora; family Ariophantidae; genus Megaustenia; species Megaustenia siamemsis. Next base: position 50,621,020 of record JAVIAB010000073.1, read on the forward strand.
TGTTTTGCGTTTAACTTGTTGCTTGCTTAAACCAAATATAAAAATGTGTGTGTTCTCTAACTTGATATTTGTGTTTGTTTCTTGCTCAAATAACGTGTGAGTGAACGCATTCCTTCTATGTTGTGTTTATGACATGCTCGAGGTTTGTGAGGAGGGAGTCTGTGAATACACCCAAGATCGAGACCCTTAACATTAAGTGACCATGATCTCTTATTAACATCATCATAATAATCATGTGCCATACCGGTTGATGTAGACTATCATGTCCATCCCCATTCTTCTATCCATCGTGCATCAATAATGCGAAATTTTCCATGCCATGACACCAAGCTATCTAGTATATTCTTTCTTTGTCATCCGCGATCTCTCTTTCCCTGTATTTTGCCAGCTGTAACCAAGTATTCCAACTTTCCTCTTCTCATAATGTGCCCGAAAAATGTTGATTGTTTCTTTCTGATGTGTTTTAGGAGCTCCCTAATGCAAATTTGCATATTTATTAGAGCGACAAACGTTAGTGCACGTGCACTACTGGTAACGGTGGTTCAGAGGTTAGTTCTCTCGCTTCTGATTTGAAAATTCCAGGTTCAATTCCCAAAAGTGGCGAAAAATTTGTTTCGAACATGCAAAACTTCGCGGTTCACCCAGCCTCTAAATGTGATTAGCATATATTTTTTTTGCAGCGAATATAAGCGCGGCATGACGCGATACTGGCCCATCCTCCAAAAATGTGTCAGTGATCGTGGAAAAAAAGGGGTCACTAACATACGTATCTCAAGACTTGGGCGGGTACTTTGAATCATTTTGATATTGATTAACAATTTAACTGACACAATATTACCTTGTAATCAAACACCTACAGAGTAACACTACATCACGTTGTCTTATCTGATAAATTAAAGGAAGGGCCACTAGAGTTGGCCCATGCTAAGTTTGCTGTTTTAAGTCTATTGCTTTCAATTTATCCTTGACCTTCAACCCTGTATATTATAATACAAGTGTGCATGGCGTAATAGCAAAATTATTGACACCAGTGAGAAAATATTTATCGGGTTGTGTTGTATTCTTTGCCGAACGTTGCATTAACCACAGCCCGTCTGAAGAATGTCTCTAGTCAGATTTCCTACTTCTTCTGTTGTCATGTTCAAGGTCTCCTTGATGTCTTAAAATTATATTTTTTTGTCTCGTATTCCTGGAAAAATGCCTTCCGTTATTGTTCTTTCCATCCAACTGTATCATTTAACACGACCATTGTATTAAATTTTGTTTTGTAGAATATTAGCCAGTTCTTTTCAATGTTTAAGTATTTTATATGTATCCCTTGCTTATTTTCAATATCCAGAATATCCTAAGGATTTTTTAATTGCATTTTTTTGTTTGCGAGTTCGTTCATGAATCCCAACTATATTATTCTTCGTTAACATAAATGGTTAATTTGCTTTGTAGTTTACACCTTTCTACCTGCTGCATACCACAGATAAATTTATTATGTACCTCTTTCCTAGTTTTTTTTTTTTTCTTAATTTTGCTGCACAACATCACTTATTTGTATTCAGAGCGGACTCTCCAAAGGATATAGTCTTACTAAACTAACAAATTGACTTTACTACCCTGGTTTGTTTAACGTTTTCCTTCCCTTGGGTGCCAATGTGTATTCCCATCAAACTTACGTCATCAGGCAAGGATGAAAATCTACTTTGCGTTTCATCTTCTTCTACTTTCCTTCCTCATTTGCCTTTCAGCGTCGAGGGGAGATATAATTTGCGGTCGATTGCTCTTCTGTTTGCCTCTGCTGCATGTTTCCTACTGTTTCTAATATTCCGTCAAATTCATCTTTTTCATGGTCGGCCCTTGATGCTAGTGTTCTCGCGACGTTTATTGAAGACTCATTGTCTTGTGTTTTGAACTTTCTGCCCTGTCACATGGACAAACAATGTTATCTGTTGTTTCTTTATATATTCTATGGCGTGGATTATTCTTAGCTTTCTTTTCAGTTCTTCATTTCTGAATTTATCTCTCAGACTGTTTCCTGTCATTCGTCTAACACATTTAATCTCAGTTGAGGTTATTGATTTTATTTGCGTTTAATCAGAATGCGTAATTAATTTCACAATTTATAAGCATTCTGGAGTCGAATATGTTGATACGAAATGTGGACAGTCTCTTGATGCGAACGACAGCACAGTCATGTACGTCCTTTAAGCATCAGTTTAAAGAGGAATCAAATAAAACAGGGTGTTAGACAAGGTTGTGTGCTGTCACCAGATTTTTTTAACATTCATAATGAGATTATTTTAAGATCAATAAGGGACATGCCTGGAATAACAATTGGAGGTTATAATATAAATAATCTAAGGTATGCTGATGATACTGTCTTAATCGCTAAGAGTGAAAATGAGTTACAAGAAATGTTGTACATTATAATGAAAGAACGCAAAAATAAAGGACTCAGCCTTAATTAATAGCAAAGAGACAAAAGTAATGGTAACAACAAAGAAAAAGACATCACCTCAGTGCAAAATAAAGACAAGTAGTACAATATTAAAACAGGTAATTGAATTTAAATATTTGGGAACTTTGTTAACCTCAGACGGAAGTTGTACAAAAGAGGTGAGATGTAGAATGGCTAAGGCAAAAGCAGATTTCCAAAAAATGAGGAAGATACAACGCAATCCATTTTTGACAATAGAAACAAGAAAAAGATTTCTTAAATTTTATGTAGAGTCAGTCTTAACATATGGATGTGAACCATGGACAATAGGACAACAAACAAGAAAATCACTGGAGTCTGTAGAAATGTGGTTTTACAGAAGAATGTTGAGAATACCATGGACAGCTAAGAAAAGTAATGAAAATGTTCTGAAAGAGATAAAAGCAAAATGAATGCTAATTTCCAATATTAAGAAGAAACAATCATCATTTTTTTGGCAATGTAATGAGAAAAGAACAACTTGAATATATTGTAACAACTGGGAAAAAAATTGAAGGACGAAGAGATAGAGGAAAGTAAAGAGAAAAAATATACAAGACAGCTTCAAAGAATTGCTTGGCAGAAGGTCAACAACATAAATGATAAATAACTGTCGAGATTGAAAATTGTGGAGAGACATGATCACCTACGCCAGCAGGCCCGGTACTTGATGATGATGATGATTAACGAGGAGTGATGATGGACAGCTAGCATCAAACCCCACAAAGAAGACACCATATGACATGCATCATGTTAATCGCTGATAACGCTATTGTCACACCCCCATTATTCACTTACTGTTTTCAACGGTGGTGGCTGGCGTACTCTACGTTGGGAATCGGTGAAATCATCAAAAATAAACATGCAAATCGATAGAGATAATTGCAACAAACCAGAATGTAAAAATTCCATTCCCAATTTCCATTCTCCTTATTTTAATGCTCCTTTCATTCTAGAATCAATTGTTAATCTCTAGAAAAATATTTTTGTTGAAATTGCTGGCCACATTTTATGAATAATCTCACCAAGATAGTTATAAAATGTGAGTTATCACACAAGTGGATTCGCTACAGGATGCTCACCAACACCAAAGGTGAGAGTAGCTCGGTATTTAAAAAGTTCATATTTGCCTTGCGGAGATTTCTGGAGTCCCTGCTTGAAAAGCCTGACTTGACATTTTTGATTTACATCTCACAAAGTTCAAAAATGGTTGTTCCTAATTAAAAATTGTCAAATTATAAATAATGCAAGTCTTTATAATGGAACCAATTAATTTGTTCCGTGTTATGTTTTGTAAAGCAACAACATATAATTTTATGTGATATTTCTCCACTACTATGACCAACCCTGCAGCGGACAGCATTGCATTGATATATTATTATATAATTCTGCCTATTTTCCGTTACATTCTACAGGATTAATTGACTCCTAATGAAGTTCATACATGGTCCATGCCGAGAATTTCATCGTCGGTCTTTCCCGGCTCCCCGCCGTCAAACGATCTTTTCCCTTTGTCTATCTCTACCTCTCCGGATTTCTATTTTTCCTGTTGTTACAAGTAACCAGAAAAAAGAGTTCTTAAATGTTATGTAGAGTCAGTCTTAACATATGGATGTGAATCATGGACAATGGGACAACAAACAAGAAAATCACTGGAGTCTGTAGAAATGTGGTTTTACAGAAGAATGTTGAGAATACCATGGACATCTAAGAAGAGTAATGTAAACGTTCTGAAATTATCCAAAGCAAAACGAGAGTTAATTTCCAATAATAGGAAGAAACAATCATCATTTTTTGGCCATATAATGAGTAGAGAACAACTGGAATATATTGTAACAACTGGGAAAATTGAGTGACGAAGGGATAGAGGAAAGCAAAGAGAAAAAAATACCAGACAGCTTAAGACATTTGCTTGGCAGAAGGTCAGCAACAGAAATGATAAACTGACCAGATCGAAAATTGTGGAGAGACAGGATCACTTACGCCAGCAGGTCCGATACTTGATGATGACAAGTAACTAAATATTCCAATCCTATATTCTCCATACATGTACCGCATATCTGGATTGCTTTTTCATAAAATTTGTTTTGTAATCTTTCAGTACAATATAATCTGTATATCTGAAATTGTAAAAATGTAAGTCCTGTTACTGGTATGCCAGGCTTGTGTTCTGTGTGTCTAATGATGTTTTAAATGCACAACAAGAAGTGGTCCGGCGATAGAACGCTTATGAGGTATATAGACAATGCTATGTCTTGATCATCATAAATGTTGGTCCATAGTTAAGTTCGTTTGAATGGAATTAACTCTCATACCTCGAAACATCATGTTTGGTGCTTTACAGTTCCGTTGATAGTGCCCGTTATATGTAATGTTCTGGAGCCGCTGTTGCCCGACACATATGGTAATTTGTATGAAATATTTCCTGGCTTTTAATTGTTTCTCACGGGAACGCACGCTCTAACTGCAGTCTAAACATGGCGTTTGATTAGATTTTGGTGAAGATGGCTGTCTAAGATTTACGGAAGGTAATCCTGAAAAAAATCCATTCTAACTACGGATGCGACTGGTAGCAGCAACGCACAAAAATAAAACATTAAAATAATCATGCAACAATCATCATCATCATCGAGTGCCATCTCCGCAACGAAGGTTGGCTACCATCGAGCGCCATTCTGCTCTGTCTCTTACTTTGATGGTGCAGGTTGTCATAGGCTGGTTTGTCCATCTTTTGATGTTACTCGTCCATGTTAGTCTTAGTCTGCCCCTGCCTCTTTTACCTTGTATTTTCCTCTCCAGGATTACTTTTAGTAGGCTGTTGTGTCTTTTAACATGGCTCAAAAATCGCATTTGCCTTGTTTGAATTGTGTTTAGTAGTTCTCTTTTAATTTTGTGTTGTTTTAAGACTTCATCGTCTAAGACTTTTCTTTTCCTTCCATCCAATTCTACCTATTCTTCTATATATTCACATTTCAAAGGCTTCAATTCTCTGTTCTGTTTTCTTGTCTAATGTCTATGTTTCTGCACCATATAGGAATGTTGAGAAGACATAACATTTTGCTATTCTTAGTGTTAGCCCTGGTGTTATTTGTTTTGATGTTAGTATGTTCTTCATGACACAATGCAACAATGCCGTTAGTAAAACGAATGAAGAGAATACACCAATTAGCGTTCTTGCATTTAACAGCGAAATTAAAAACACAAATAATATTTTGTAATCGTTGGCGGAAGATTTTGATAAGAACAATTGATAGACACCGTCTGGTGTATTCAATTAAAAAAAAAATCAATGTGGATTTATAGAAGAATAGGTTGAATTGGATGGAAAGAAAAGAAAACAAACGAGGAAGTTTTAAAACAACTAAAAATGAAGAAAGAACTACTGAACACGATTAGAGCAAGACAAATGAAATTGTTTGGTCATGTTAAAAGACACAACAGTCTAATAAAAGTAATATTAGAAGGGAAAATGCAATCTAAAAGAGGCAGAGGCAGACCAAGACTAACATGGACGAGTAACATCAAAAGATGGACAAGTCAGCCTATGGCAATCTGCACCATCAAAGCAAGAGACAGAGTGGAATGGCGCTCCATGGTAGCCAACCTTCGATGCGGAGACGGCACTCAATGATAATGATGATGATGAATTAATAAACCGGGTCACAAAGCAAATCACACTGTTTCAGACAGAAATTATTCCTCTTCAGATCAATCCATACACGTATTTGAATTGTACAGGGCGTTATTGTTCAAAGAACAGATTCTAAGTCAAGAAAACAATATGTGTCTATGAAAAGGTACGGGGCAACAGTGAAGGCATTTTGATAGCGGTTAGATTCATGATGGCAGATACTCTCTCTGGGAACATAAGGAACTGACCGTCGGAACAGAAGAAGAATCGTTAGACATTACTACAAACAAGATAATATGTTGTTATATGTGTCAATTCAATATTGCATATAGTAGCGTTGAAAAGATGCAGTAGAGCAATGGTCAGGGCAGTCGGATGCTGAGAGCAAGAGGTCGATTGCTTCCAGGGTTCACTCCAGCCTTAAACGGGTACGGAGATTATTCTGCGAAAGAAATACATCAGTGGCGTAATGCTGACCACGTAGAAAAAGTATCTGCTTACATAAAAAAATACATGAAACACTAATATCCTCCTTTTTCCCCTCATATTCCCATAAAAGTCCCCAATTCCCCACATACAAAACGTGACAATTTTTTTGTCGTTTTCTTTGTTATACCTGGAGGCATGTCACGTGGTTAAAGACTTGTTCTTCCTCTTCTTCCCTTCCTCATTTGCCTTTCAGCGTCGAGGGGAGATATAACTTTCGGTCTTTTACTCTTCTATTCGCCTCTGCTGCTGCTATGTGTCCTAGTGCTTCTAATACTCTGTCGGTCAATTTTTTTCGTGGTCGATGATTGGGTCTGGTGTTCTGGCACCGTTTTTTGAGAGCTCGCTGTGTTGTGTTCTGATTATTCTGTCTTGTCACGTGGCCAAACCATTTTATCTGTTGTTTCTTTATATATTCTATGGCGGGGGTTATTCCTAGCTTTCTTCTCAGTTCTTCATTTCTATTCTTGTCTCTCGGGCTGTTTGCTCTCATTTGTCTAACACATTTCATCTCAGTGTTGGTTATTTTTCTTATCGTTCTTGCATCTAGGGTTAAGGACTGGCATTGGTAGCACAACGTTGAGATGAAGATTGCTTTATGAAGTGCCCATTTTGCCTCTATAGTTATTTCTTTGTTGAACAATAATGGTGACAGCTGTCTAATGATTTGACAAGCTTTATTGCATCTTGAGTCTATTTTTGTTGTTTGTGAATTGTCGTTTGTCACTCAATTTTTTTTCTTCTTAGAATCATCGATCTCTAGAATTGAACGCGACCTTTGATGTTCATTTCGGCGATGACGTCGTTTCCTGGAAGTTTAGTTTCAAGAACTTTTGACCCTATTCTAGGGATTCAGGCACAATCTTTAAAATTACACTTTTTAGAGCTGCTTCGTTATTAGAATTGATCTAAAAAAATGGCGTTGAGATTTCAATGACCGAGAGTGCAAGTATTTTTTCTACTCACGAAATGACATTTGTTTACCGAAAATCGATAACAGTCAATAGCGGAAGCCGTTTTCTTGTTCTGTAGTGACGCCTGATGGTCGTGAATGTGTAATTTGTTGATGGTTATCAATGATTGATATTTGTTGATGACGCATGTCTTTTGTATGACTACCACTCGATTCATTCTTGTGTAGTTGAACCTTTTTGTTTACATTGAGATGATTCAAGCGTCAGAATTTGGTACAGACGCAAATGATGTTAATTACGCATGTTACTGTTGTGAAGTGAGGATGACAATAACTCATATCTGTGGATATCAACATCGTTATCAACAAACGTGCATGTTGACATAATTAGTCATGTATTTCCACTAATTTTATCTCTACGTTTATCATTTCTGTTGTTAACTTTCGACTAAAGCATTCTCTTAAACTGTCTAACAGGGTCCATCGCAGCGCGCGCGGGTGACATGACGCCTTCGACTTACTTTCCTATCGCTAACTTGTACTCAGCCAATCGTAATGTTTGTTTATTTGCGTCCACCCGATGACTAAAGCATCGTCATCCACCCTTAAAAGGACGTTAAGTGGGTGTGTCGGCCTTGTGTTGTGGTTTGCAGTGTAACTGTAATACGGCCATTAATCAAATTCGCCCTAATATAAAAACACGTTGGGTAGCGCTGGTCTAGTATCTCTTCTTTAAAGCCTTTTATCCTTTATTATTATTTTCTGTTATTACATGTTGCTGAATGCCGAAGACTAAGATGGCTGGGGCATGTCCAGCGAATGGAAGAAAAACGCATCCCCAGGCAAATACTTTATGGCGAACTAACACACGGAAAAAGACAAATCGGCAGACCTGAACTACGATATAGAGATACCTGTAAATCATCTCTGAATGACTTCTCCATCTGTGAAAATAACTGGGAACATCTGTCAAGTGATAACACATTATGGAAAGCATGTATAAGGAATGGTATAACATCATTTGAGACTGTGCTAAGGCAAAACTTAGAAGAGAAAAGACTAATGAAAAAGGATGGAAAGCCCTGTGGATCAGTGGGCCTGACATGTTCATTATGTGGCCGTGTGTGTTTGTCAAACATTGGTAGAATTAGCCACGAGAGAAGCTTATTCGACAAAAACAAAACCTTAAAAAAATGCCTCCACTAGACCGTCTGACAAGACGAAAAGGGCCATATAATGTTACTGTAGATAGCATCTTAAGTGATGGCGAAAGTGAGGGTATTTAATCCAGATTTTGCTTAAAAAAAACATTCCCTTTGCTTTCGTCACTTTGAGAACCAACGCCCTCAATACTCTTTTGAATCGTTCATGGCATTCTTAACATTCTTCTTTAGATTATGTTATCTGCAGCTGTTTTTCTGACTGGTGTCCGATTGTCCATGACTTACGTCAACGTGTCAAAGCTAGCTCACCATAAAACCGAAGTACTCTTTTTTTCTAATCTCAGTTCTCTAAATTGGCTGGGCATTATATCATTTTTTATTATTTGGAATTTAATATGTGATGAGGTAATCTGGACTGTGGTACATCCACCATTTGAGTTGAAATTGCTCCCATGTGGTTTATTTCAATGACCCCCTTCACAGCTGTTGAGTTTGATCTAATTGTGTGTTTCTGAGAAGTCACTTTCTTTGTTTCAACCATTTCTTATATATTTTTATTAGTATATTTAGGATTTTCTTTCCCATAATTTTGTCATAGTTAATATATGTATCCGGGAGCCGCTATAGCTCAGTGGTTAGTGAACTGGACTTCATAGGACAGGAGGTAGGGTTCGATCCCAACCGACGGCTTCCGGTTCACCCAGCCTTTAATGGGTACCGGATTTTTTTAATGGGAAAGTAAAGCAGAACGGGCGTAATACCGACCACATTACTCCAAAAATCACGTGCTGAAGGTCTGTAAAATTTATGGTCAATAACACCATATTCTCTATACGCCAATTGGCGTGACGGGGATACTTAAAGTTTAGTTTTTTTAAAATATATGTATCTGTTATTGAATTACCCTTTTTATAACGAAGATATACGGAAAACTTTAAAGACAACCTCGAGAAACTATTTTCTTAGAAGTTACTGAAAAATGTAGAATTAGTATACAGTTCCATATTACCGTCGTTGGCAGCGGTAATATTAGTTTTAAGCGCATTACAGCTTTTGACGCCTGAGATTATGACTTCCTCGCTCTATCGGACGAGATTTGTTTATTCTATAGGAGTGAAAGGTAAAGGTGTCACGTAGCGGTAAGGTTGTACAACAGTAGGGGAGAGGAGTGTAGCTCCTCCACTTATCAAGGGCCAGTAAAACATTACATCAGTAGGAAAGAGGGGTGTTTTAACTGTACTTATCAAGGGTCAGTAAAACATTAATTATGTTAGAAAGAGGGGTGTTTTACCTGTACTTATCAAGGGTCAGTAAAACATTAATTATGTTGGAAAGAAGGGTGTTTTACCTGTATTTATCAAGGGTCAGTAAAACATTAATTATTTTGGAAAGAGGGGTGTTTTACCTGTACTTATCAAGGGTCAGTAAAACATTACCCCAGTAGGAAAGAGGGGTGCTTCACCTCTATTTACCAAGAGTCAGTAAAACATTACTTCAGTGGGAAAGAGGGGTGTTTTACCTCTACTTATCAAAGGTCAGTAATACATAAATTCAGTTGGAACGAGGAGTATTGCTCCTCCACTTTTCAAGGGTCAGTAAAACATTAATTCAGTAGGGAAGTACATGTCTCTTGAGGGACGCGACTGATTGCTCTGTCCTTGCATGATTGACCAATCATCAATTCTCGTGACCAATGGTCTGTCACCCACAGTTTTCCCCAGTTGGGTTGAATGGACGGGGACGAGCGAGCCCGAACCCTGGAATAAAGTAAAATCTCGAACCCCTCATGGCGACTATAAAAGACAAGCGACCTCTATTCTCCGACCTGCTCTCTATCCGTCCCTCCCCCGTCTCTCTCCCCTCCACGGAGACCCCAGGAATGGAAATTGCCGTGGAGATAATACTTTTTTAAAGGGATTTGATTTGGGAATTTAAGTAGACTTTTCTATACTAAAAAGCACTGATTTAATACTAATATCGTCTCTAACATAGACGAGTAACATCAAAATATGGACAAATCAGTCTATGACAACCTGCACCATCAAAGCAAGAGACAGAGCAAAATGGCCAAATTTCGTTGTGGAGATGACATTCGATGATGATGATGATGATGATGATGATGATGATGATGATGATGATGATGATGATGATCGCATTTAAATACAGGCGTATGTCGAATCTTGTTACTGTTGCTTTCCATCTGTCTTATCACACGTGACAGTTTCGGACTTTCTTTTTCCGAATGTGGGAATAATATTTTCTCAATGAAAAACTGTATTATTTAAACTTCGTCTTTTGTTAACACCAAAATATTATTCCCCTAAGAGCGTATGAATGGCTTGGCAGAAGGTCAACAACAGAAACGATAAATAACTGTCGAGATCGAAAGTTGTAGAGACACATGATCACCTACGCCAGCAGGCCCGGTACTTGATGATGATGATTATCTCATTTACATTTAACGAAAGACAAGAAAACGTACACCTTGATAGGGATGCTGTCAGTGCACCAGGTCTCCCTACCTTACACAGAGAAAGTTTCTGGAAGCGACATCAGAGGTTAGGTTGACCTTGAAGCATTGACGGTTCAAAACAAAAATGGCAACATAAAAATCCCCACATCCATCTGGAGTCTGTTGACGTGCGAATGATCCACTTCGTCACCTCCATAATCATTTTTATTTTCGCCATTTGAAAGATTTGAATGGAGAGTAAAAAATAAGAACTCAAAAATATAACAATAGAAGCACTACTGAAATAATATTTATGCCTTGGCGAACATCTGTAGATAAGAAATGGTGAGGAGAGTATAGAAGAACTATGCTGCATCCGCTAAAGTCTTTTTGTTTGGGACTGAGTGGAGCAGATGTAAAGCGTCGCCACTGGACAGAAATGTTTCACTCAATTACCACTATAGGAAATTGGAATCCGTGGTTTCTTCGTGGCTTTATAGTTCAATCGTTTCTGGATAGTGAGGTTCGATACCTAGCGTTCTCAGATAAAGAGTGTGAGAATATAAATGAACAGTGTTAGAAAGTGGTGCCAAAGAGTGTGAGAATAGAGATGAACAGGTGTTAGAAAGTGGTGCCAAAGAGTGTGAGAAAAGACATGAACAGTGTTAGAAAAAGGTGCCAAAGAGTGTGAGAATAGAGATGAACAGGTGTTAGAAAGAGGTGCCAAAGAGTGTGAGAATAGAGATGAACAGGTGTTAGAAAGTGGTGCCAAAGAGTGTGAGAAAAGAAATGAACAGTGTTAGAAAAAGGTGCCAAAGAGTGTGAGAATAGAGATGAACAGGTGTTAGAAAGAGGTGCCAAAGAGTGTGAGAATAGAGATGAACAGGTGTTAGAAAGTGGTGCCAGAGAGTGTGAGAATAGAGATGAAAAGGTGTTAGAAAGAGGTGTCAAAAAGTGTGAGAATATAGATGAACAGGTGTTAGAAAGAGGTGCCAGAAAATGGGAGAGAGATATAAGAAAAGTAGGGAAAAGATGCCAGAGAAAATTAGCAGAATGAGGAAATGAGATATCAGAAGTAAGAGAAAACATATCAATATAGTACTAAAGATACCAGAATAGAAATAGGGAAGATGTCAGAATAGAAAGAGGGAAGATGTCAGAATTGAAAGAGGGAAGATGTCAAAATAGGAGGGAAGGTGTCAGAATAGAAGGAGGGAAGATGTCATAATAGAATAAGGAAAATGTCAGAATAGACGGACGGAAGATGTCAGAATAGAAGGAAGGAAGATGTCAGAATAGAAATGGGGAAGTTCGAGTACGTAAGCGATGAAGTTGTCATATTTTAATTGATGATAAGGCAGGCGTGTGCCAAATGAGAAGGGAAAAAGTGACCAAAAATACTTTCTTCCGAGACAGAATGGATAAACCACTATATCTGCGTATCAAATGTGTTAAAGTCACTTTTCTTCTCTACCAGTGAAGAATTATATACTAGTTACAACATTTAATTAGTTTTAACATAAATTATTTTTGGCCAGTCGTTCCTACTTGCGCCACATGCAGACGCTGAGAATCAACACAGGAAGTGTTTTTTCCCCCGTTGTTATTAATTCCTCAATATATATTGCCTAGCTAGCTCTAATATTATAAGACTTGACTAAGTATCGATTCCTGTCAATCCACGACAACAAAGCGGCCATATTTTACTCTTAGTAATCTCCTAAAAGAAGTTATTTTAAAATAAAATCAATTAAGAAAATTGTTAAAAAGTACAAGTGAAAGCTGCAGACCATAAATCAACTGTTTCTTAACGAAGAAGTAATTTTTTTTATATTAATTCTGTTGCTACGGGATTATTTGATTGGAGACAAATAATAATAAATGAATATTATTATAGAGGGAAACTAGTTTATTCTTATTATTATTATTCTAGTTATTATTATTCTGTTGCTACGGGATTATTTGATTGGAGACAAATAATAATAAATGAATATTATTATAGAGGGAAACTAGTTTAGTTTCCCTCTATAATAATATTCATTTATTATTATTTGTCTCCAGTCTAAACCACTGGAAACTACTATTCGTGCTGTTTCGTCCTAAATGTTTGTCTGCAACGCAAGTATTCAGCCCTACCCTATCCGGGAGATACTTGTCTTAACAGGAAAAAATATTTCCGAGCTGTGATCGCAGCCTTATGCTATAGTCATAGGAAAGCCTTCGCGAAAGGACTGCCTACGAAGCTAATTTTTTAGTTAGCTGAGTGGCAGAGTTCCTAAGCGTTTGGCTTTTCGTGGCAAGGCGCTGTGCCACTGAGTACGGGTTCGATCCTGCCTTGGTCCATATTTTTTTCTGTTGTTGATTATTTGTCATTTTTCCGAGTGCTGTAAACATATCTCTTCCTCTGAATTGATTCACATTATTTGATTGGGTTTTGTTAGAATTACCCGCCTTGCACAGGTGGACTTCCTAATGTCACGAAGCTAATATTCTCTATAACTATATATGATATTAAAATATGACTTGTTTGTTTTTTTACATTGTTGATATAAGGTGCTGCCGGGGTGATTTGTCGACAACCAATGCCACAGACACCCTTAAAAGTATACGTAAATGTTAAGATCTAGAACCAAGCATCCTAAGAGCCGAAATCGCAGAAGCCATGAGACAAGCACCAAGAAACAAAGCCCCAGGAATTGATAACCAAACTACCAATAGAAATAATTATAATCCCAGGAACAAGAGGAGTAGATTGGTTAACGGGAATAGTCAATATAGCTTGACAACAAACGGAGTAGATTGGTTAACGGGAATATTCAATATAGCTTGACAACAAACGGAGTAGATTGGTTAATGGGAATATTCAATATAGCTTGACAACAAAAGGAGTAGATTGGTTAACGAGAATATTCAATATAGCTTGACAACAACAGGAGTAGATTGGTTAACGGGAATATTCAATATAGCTTGACAACAATAGGAGTAGATTGGTTAACGGGAATATTCAATTTGGCTTGACAACAGCAGGAGTAGATTGGTTAACGGGAATATTCAATATAGCTTGACAACAATAGGAGTAGATTGGTTAACGGGAATATTCAATATAGCTTGACAACAACAGGAGTAGATTGGTTAACGGGAATATTCAATGTAGCTTGACAACAAAAAGAAGTACCAGAAGGCTGGAAACAAGCCACCAGACCAAGAAAAAGGTTGCTAAACGGAATACTAGAAGCATTCGGAGGTATAACAGCAGAAGAGGCCATTAGAAGAGCAAGAAACCCGGAGCCATATTTCCCCTCGAAGCCGAAAGGCAAAAATGATGAAGGAAAGAAAGAAAAAAATAGAATACACAATGCAACAACATATAAAATGGTTTTGCTGCATGCACGTGATAAGACAGAAAGACCAAAACACGATAAAACGAGCCTTCAATAAACGTTACGAAAATACCATATTGGAGGGTCGACCACGAAAAAGATTTATGGAATATTAGAAATACTAAGAGACTTAATAGCAGGTGGGGCCAACAGAAGAGCAAAAAATCGCAAATTGTATCTCCCCTCGAAGCTAAAAGGTAAATGAGGACGGAAAGAAGAAGAATGGAAGATGGTAATGACGAATTGAAGAATAAAAGGCAGTCTCAGTTTAAAGGATAAAATACAGAAGGAAGGAGCATATTGTTTAAAATTTTAAAAAGGCGAAATATGAAAAAAAAGCAGAAATCGATCAATTAATCCCTAAAGAATGTAATTATATTAAGTACAGCAGAACGAACAATTCTGAAGTGAAAAACAACCTTCTTGGTAAAACAAAATAACGAAGTGACATTTAGAAAATTGTTGAGGAAGATGAGATTTTAAAAAACAAAGAAAATATGAATCCAGGAAACTAAAAAGAAAATCATTCTGGAGCACTGTTGTAACCACCTGTAATACAATACACAATGATTCAGAAGGTGAAGGAAGATAATCAGCGTCACTTGAAACTAGCAAGGGAAATTATTCGCTAAAAGAAAGAACGAGTAGCGGAAAAACAAGAAAGAAATATGAGATTCATGTAAATAGCTGTATAAAGATGGCTGGATACAATGGCAGAACATTGCGGAAGAGGTGCACAGAACATTGGTGGCGACTGTTAATATTTTAGAGGAGGGCACAGAACATGGGTGGCGACGGTTAATATTTTAGAGGAGGGCACAGAACATGGGTGGCGACAGTTAATATTTTAGAGGAGGGCACAGAACATGGGTGGCGACGGTTAATATTTTAGAGGAGGGCACATTTATTATCTACAATCATCATTATCAAGTGCCATGCCTGCTGGCCATGGGTGATCGTGTCTCTTCACAACTTTCAATCTCGACAGTTAAATATCATTTCTGTTGTTAACCTTCTGCCAAGCCTTGCATGAGAAAGGCTTGGCTGTAGGTCAACAACAGAAATGATTCTTATGAAAGCTGTCTCGTATCTTTTCGCTTTACTTCCCTCTTATCTTTTCCTCCCTCAATTTTCTCAATTGTCACAATATGTTTCAGCCGTCCCCTTCTCATTGCGTGGCCAAAGAATGATGATTGTTTCTTCTTAATATTGGAAATTAGCTCTCTTTAGCTTTGGCCTTTTCAGAACGTTTTCATTACTCTTCTTTGCTATCCATGGTATTTTCAACATTCTTCTGTAAAATCACATTTCTACAGCCTCCAGTGATTTCCTTATCTGTTGCCCTATTGTCCATGATTCACATCCATATATTAAGACTGACACTACATAACATTGAAGGACTCTTTATATTTACTACAATACCTCAGTTTTAAAAAAGCAGTGATATCAGGAAATCTCAAATTACTTTTCATCAAGAGTATAAATGTGTTCATATATTTTAACTTTTCTCTTTGTCTTTACACTTTTTCTTATTCGTGTATAAAGTGTATACACTTATATAATGTATATTCAAAAACGTAATGGTGAAGAGGATAGGAACTGGGTGTCCTAGAGGTAAGACGTCGCCGTCTGGATGACAAGGTTCCGGGTTCGAATCCCGCACTTGACCCTTTTTGCTTCGAACCCGTAGTGTCTTCGTGGGTCTACTCTTGCCAGATCTCTAAAAGATGATGTGTGATGTCTAGTCCTTTCAACTAACAGGGAGAATCAGGAGGTCCCGTGTGCACTCTGCGCACAATAAAGAGCTCCTGATAGCTGACAAACAAAAAGGTTGGTCCAGACATGGCTCCCGCACAGGCCCAATTTTTATGAAAAAATCGACCAAGAAAACGTTAAGTCTCAACGAAAAAAAAACGTTGTAGAATAATTCTGAAGTCGAAGAAGAAATGTCTGTTTGATGAGGGACACCTGAACACACCGTTGCGGTGTTAAACTGGGGAAAGTGATGTTCAAGTAACATTCAGTGCCGCTGGATTTCGTTAACGATATAAAGCTGACATATGCAAACGATAAAAATGTAATGCAGTACCCCGCTTCTTATATCCATCTGAAATAAAAAAATATTTGAGATCCGGTGCTTCCGACTGCTTTTCCTTCAATGTCTTCCTCGTGTTTTGGTTCTTACACCGTCTGATAAGTTCTTTTAATTGAGTTATTGAGATATTTATATCATCATTGCACTCCGAAAATATCCATAGGTGCTCAGATCCCCTCCTTAGCAAGTAAGCTCTTTTAAATAAGTCCCTATATTGTTTGTTTTCCTTCTCTTTAGCTCCATGCAATTCTGATTAAAATGTTGAGTAATTTGGGCAATAGATCTTTTCTTAACTGGTCAAATTTAGTGCAATCATGTGGCAAACGTTTCATAACTTGATCACTTAGCGCACATAATCACTGTTGTGTGTTAGACAAAATGTAGATATATGTGCCTTTACTCAGTTTGTTACGACCTGTTGAAAGCTTGAATATAATATTTTCACATATATACTGTCATGGATATGATAGTCATCTTTGGAACGAATTTGTTGTATTCTTTTTTCAATTGACGGCCTGATTTCTATCAAAGGTAATATATGTACTTCCTGTGTATTACAGTAACCTCATTGTGAGTAAAGAAAAGTGACACTGGGACCTTCCAAGCATGTCATAAGAGGCGACTAAGGAGATTAATCGGTGGCTTGACAAGCTGTCATTGTAAAAAGTATTGTTATGGAAACAAAGCCATAGATTTTAGCAGCAGTGATCGCTACAATATGTGCCATTTTGGCACGCGAGGTTTCTGTTTTTGAAATTGTGGTTCTGCCCTATGTGCCGTCTTTGGCTCGAAAGGACAATAGATAGAATGTATGTACACGTATGTGGCTTCATTCTGTATTTGCTCGCATTTTTCTCATTTTTTGACGAGCATACCTGCCTTTTCATATCCCAGAACCTAGTTGTGTTTGTGTTGTTCCAGACTGAGAGCACACAAGCAAACAGGATATAGCGAATGCCAGTTAAATTCAATACCTCCGATGTATGCTTTAGGATCTTCGGTCACTGAGTGGTTAGTGGGCTCGGTGACTGAGTGGTTAGTGGGCTCGGTGACTGAGTGGTTAGTGGGCTCGCTTTCTGATCAGAAGCGTACAGGTTCGATACCCATAATTACCTAATTTTATTTTTCTGATTGACAACGCTCCGGGGTTCACCCAGCATCTAAAAATGGGTACCAGAGATTTTTTCTGGGGAATAAAGGCGGCATAGCGTGATAATGACCAGATTACCCACGAATGTGCCGTGGTCATAGAAAAATATGGTCACTAAAACAATATTCCCCATACGTCTAGCAGCGTGGAAGGAACATTTGCTTCACTTTAATGCATGCTTTGACATCATCAACTAGTAGATTGCTATATAGCCTGACTAAAATTATGGATAAAGAATTAACAAATTCTCTGCATGTTGTGTGTGTATGTGTGTGTGTGTGTGTGTGGGGGGGGGTATTAAACTGCAAAGCTGCTGTAAAGTTGATAATAAACTTGAACATAAAACAATTCCTAAGTTTAGAGCTTTGCGCCGGTGAAGTATTTCTTGTCCATTGTTCCAGCTGAATGCCATTTATGTAGCAACGTCGTTTTAATTGTGTGCTGCTCTTTATCTACGTATATAGGTAACCATACCATTGTATTATTTGTTTCTTTTTAACCATATTTATCATATATCATATATATGTTAGCATTGCGAACACATTAATGTAGATAACGTCATTTATAATATTGTTATAAGGGAGCTAAGTATTTAACTTATCTGTTGGCTGTCAAAAGTCTCAGCATTTTATAGTGAAGAGTTACTCATTGCTATTGCCTTCCCCAAGTCAATGATTTATGCAAACATTCTTTTCCTGTTAATTTGCCTGTCTGGAGATCGTCAAACTGCTTCTTTAATACTTCACAATCACTATTATTACGGTTACACATGTGCAGCAGTTCGTACAGAGGTAGGACTGAGCGAATGTTTTCCAATAGAAACTGGGGTTAAACAAAGATGTATTTTATCGCCCTTGTTATTTGGAATTGTTATGGACTTCATAATGAAGAAATGCTACACTGGTAATAAAGGCATCGAATGGATACAAGAAGACCATTTAGAGTACCTCGACTTTGTTGATGACATAGTCCTCATCAGCAGTCAGATAAAAACGATGCAGGAAAACACAAATGAACAATCATCAATAGCCAGCAAAATTGGGCTTAAGATCAATAATTAAAATAATAAAATCATGAAAACTTTAATTCCAACAGATGACAGAATATACATGGAAAACAAACCAGTGGAAGAGATCGATCACTTTACCTATCTTGGAAGTCACATTGATCGGGAAGGGGATACAAGCAAAGAAATTAGAATTAGAATAGCTAAAGCAGCAATGTCTTTCAGAAGCCTTGAACAATTGTGGAAATCAAACCTCATCAGCACAAACACAAAACTTAGACTTCAAATCAAATGTACTATCAGCCCTTACGTATGCGTGTGGAAGCTAGAAAACAAACATAGACATAGAAATAAAATTGTACACATTAGAAAATAAATATCTAAGGAAAATACTTGATATAGCGTGGAACGAATTCAAACAAAGCAAGCCCTCATGTGGGAAACAACAGGTAAGAGGAAAAGAGCCCGGCTCAGAGAGACACTGAGAAGAACATTGATCAGAGAGTCAAAGGCAACAGGAATCGGCTCCCTCAATGAGATAGAGTTGCTTGCACAGAAACAAATGGCGAGATTTAATGAAAGATCTTTACAAGGATTGAAAACTGCTAGAATAAAAATTTAGATAAGATAAAGAGTATCTGGGTCTATGCCCTATGGGCCGGCTACGGCTCGAAAGGTCAGTAGGTAAATAGCCTCACTAACTATTTTTGCCATATCTATTTGTTTCATTTTATATTTCTACATTTCTATTTCCCGTGCACATTGTGGCTACGCCTCCTCGCCTAACTTCTGAGCTAACAATTTTTCCTTTTACAATTGCATGTGTATTTTTTGTTTGTTTCTTTGTGAATGGTTGTTCATGTCGGGTATATGATAAATAAAATAATATCCAGACCATATTTTCAAATAATCCAAGACTATATGCTTATAAATTAAATAAACGGGCGTTTCTCTTTTCGTATTATTCTAAACTATGTATCCATAGACATATTTTGAATCTACGTAAAATCTACCAACACTAAAAATCCTGATGTTGTTGTTGTTGTTGTTGCGTTCGCCAGCTTTCAACTCTGACGAAGTCCCTAGAGACAAAGAACTGAATTTCTCGAGGCCGGCGTCTTGCCTCGAGACCAACCAGTCCCCCATGGACTTGGAATATGAGAAAACTGCAACAAGAAACACTTTTCATGTATAGCCTTCAATGGTTCCTGCCGCCTATTCACCATATACCGGAAGTTCCCGTTTCCCCTGAAAATGATGATCGTCATATTTTTTTTTCATGTATAGCGCTTTATGATGTTAGGCCATCATTGTTGACTCTTCCGAACATATAAACACACAGTTAGTCGTCAGATTATCCCCGTCGCACATCAAACAACAGACCGTAAGGAAGCGTATGGCCGGTCTATGGATATACGATGAACCATTACGATAACGTAGCACACACAACGATGTCGCGCACGCAACAATGTCGCGATTACATTCCTGATTACTCTAGCGAATGCAGCCTACGACGAACAAAACACGGTGCAAATTCCACTAAAGAGATAAAACCGCGGATGACGAAGCAGCTCGCATTAATGAGTAACATTTAAATAACTTGCGTCAAGCAAGTTCAACAACAGCACCAATGTGACGTAAAGCCCAGATCAAGTCTAGACGGTGGAAGATCGCGTTCACAACACTTGGTTTGTCAAAAAGGGAATATTGCCGGCGTACGACTCTGCTTTACCGACGCAGATGTAATAAGTACATCATCAATTTACTTTAACGCAGAAAAGTGCAATGGAGAACCGAAATTAATCAGAGCCCGAATGCACTTTCTGCAGCGATCGAGAGAACGTGAACTAGATCCACCATCTTGGTAACGGAAGTCAAAATCCTGATATAAATTTGATTAAAGTCATTCATGTTTGAAATCTCTTTACATTGAAACAATTATTAGCAGTATGATCTCCCTGAAACAATTACTAGCAGTATTATATCCCTGAAACAATTATTAGCAGTATGATCTCCCTGAAACAATTATTATCATTATGACCTCCCTTGCCACCGCTTGAAGAGACGCCTCTGACTGGAGTTGGGAGAAACCTCTAAGAAATGACTGAAATGTGAACGGTATGACGCAGAATGACTGGGTAAACTCTCACACGGCTTGACCTTGACCTCGGCATGTTTACTCAACAAGTGGCCCAGACAGAATCTTCCAGATCAAGCCTGTGACGACACGGTCATCTGTGATTCAAGGGTTCATCGTAAACTAACCCAAATTCAATATGTTTGTTGTTTATTTCGTATTAAATGAAAAGATAAATGAAATGTTTATATAACTTTAGATATTAGACAAATATACCATTAATCAGAATTGAAAGAATAAAAATATTTGATTTGAAAAAAAAAGCACCAGATTGTCCAAATATTTATGTTTAAATAAATAGATAAGGCATTAGTTGAAACACAAGAAAGAATGTAAAATCCAACGGAAGAAAACAAACGAAGAGAAAATTATACCGCTGGGTTTAAAATAAATTAAGGCAAGATATTTACTATGGAGTTGGTAAAGCATTTTACAGTGGAAGATCGACACACATGAATAAGATAATATGAGCGGATTATGAGAGGAACATGAAAGGCATGTATAGAAACAGAAGGTGAAAATATGGATAGTAAGGAAAATGAAGAGGTTTGTTGAAGATCTAATCTCAGTGAGAACTATGTTTGAAGATCAATGCCAAATATGAAGCTGGTTGTTGAAGATGTATGCTTCATACGAGGTTCGTGTTTGAAGTTCAGTCGCCACTAATGCCATTGTTGACGATTTTTGCGCAACAGAAGATGAAGAACTACGTTTATCGAGGGCTCCTTTTGAAGATCTATGTCCAAGAAGGGTTCTTGTTGAATGCTTATACTCAGCGATGGCTGTTGAAGAAAATGCGTTTTTAAATAAGGCTGCTGTTGAAGATCTGTACTCAATGGAAAATGTTAAAAATATATAAGCTGTTGTTGAAGATCTATGTTCAACGAAGATTGTTTTTATAACGCTTCGCCTCTACGAGAGCTGTTGCTGAAGATCTATCATGAACGTGGGTTGTTGTTAAAGATCTACTGTTATCGACAGCTTTTGTTGAAGATCTCGGTAACTTTCAAATTGGTCAATTTATATTGCCAAATAAATTTACCATAAATTACCCAATAATTTTCCAATTTATTTTAAACAGGAAAACTGCAGCATGCTCATTGAATCCATGTGTTCCGCATGGAAGTCAAGCCCCTAAAAATTGGCTAATCCTTCTTAATGGTTTCAGTCGCTTGGTGCTTAGAGCTGATTCTTTATTCTCCAAAAAATGGTCTGTAAATAGTGCCAAATAAATTATAATGTAATCAGTTTTTTTCTTAATAAATGACAATAAACTATCTAAATACACGGGCTGCATTGGTGCAGACATAGTTTTGGAATGGCATTACATATAATTGCTTGAGATTATCATCATTAACTACCATGCCTGCTGGCGTAGGTGATCATATCTCTCCACAACTTCCGATCTCGATAGTTATTTATTATATCTGTTATTGACCTTCTGCCAAGCCATTCTCTTAGGCTGTCTGGTATCCTTTCTCTTTGCTTACCTCTACATCTTCGTTCCTCAACATTCTCTGTTTTCACAATATATACCATCTGTTCCCTTTCCATTACGTGGCCAAAAATGATGATTGTTTCTTCCTAATGTTGGAAATTAGCTCTTTCATTGCTTTGGCTTCTGTCAGAACATTTTCATTACGATTATTAGCTGTCCATGGCATCATCAACATTCTTCTGTAATTGCTTCTGTTAAACAATGGATATAGCTAAGTGGTTGTGTGTCCCAGGATTGTTCACCATTCAAGGATTGCTAATTTTCATTTCTTCAAAAAATGCTCTTTGTTCGACCCTGTTAAGAACTTTTACACTTGGTTCGTTGATAAAGGTAATAACAGCTAGAAAGATGCGTGTTCTACTCATCCCCTTTAATGTTCGAACCTAATATTGTAGCATTCACTAAACTAAGCCTTGTACACTTGAAGCTATGGAACTGTATTTAATATAACCTCTAAAGTTAGGCGAATTTTATATCTTCTCAACATTCCTATATGGTGCAGAAACATGTACATTAGACAAGAAAGCAGAACAGAGAATTTAAGCCTTTGAAATGTGGATATATAGAAAAATAGGTAGAAGTTAATGGAAGGAAAAGAAAACAAACGATGAAGTCTTAAAACAACTAAAAATGAAAAAAGAACTACTAAACACAATTCAAACAAGACAAATACGATTTTTGGGCCATGTTTAAAGACACAGCAGCCTACTAAAAGTAATCCTGGAGGGGAAAATATAAGGTAAAAGAGGCAGAGGCAGACAAAGACTAACATGGACGAGTAACATCAAAAGATGGACAAACCAGACTTTGACAAACTGCACCATCAAAGCAAGAGACAGAGCAGAATGGCGCTCCATGGTTGCCAACCTTCGTTGCGGAAATGGCACTCGATGATGATGAAATTTAGGCGACTGGGTGGTCTGGACAGGAGGTTGTTAATCGTTCACCTCTGAACAGAAAGATCCTGATTTCGAATCCCGCGGTGACAATTTTACACTTTAAATCCGTGACTTTGCTCTCACCTGTTCTCTCGGTATTTACATTTGACGTCTAGACATCTCAGTAAACAACAAATAACAGAAAGTTCCGCGTTCACTAGCACACGTTAAAAAACCGTTGGCAGTTAAAAGTTGAAAATAGTAGGCAAAACATTACCGCTCCCCGGGAAAGAACTGTTAAGCAAATGATTAAGACGGATATTCGAAACGAAAAGCGCAGAATTCGCTGCTTTGTTGCAAACTAGAGACACAACACCTTTATGTCTATTTAACTAGAGAACGTTAAGAACGTTCAAGAAGAAGATTTCCTAAAGTAGTATTTCTTTTAATAAAAACTGAAGTAAGGGTTGTTGTCAGGTCGGGTAATTTTACCTGCTACTATATGCAGTAAATAGTACAAACTATGGCTGCCCTGCTGCCTTGCAGGTAAGCTCGGGAGAGTAAACGGCTAAGGGAGGGAACCTCGAAGTAAAACAACCCCACTGCCTTGTGGGTGAGACTTTTTAGTCAAAGGCTAGCGGAACCAACCGTAAAAAAAATCTACGGAAGGCAACAGAAAACCACCGTGGTAACTTCTTTGAACAATCATGAATCGCCACAATAATAGAAATCACGACAACAACGTTAAGTAGGATTCCAATGGAAAACCCTCGTTCGGTAGGGGACATAATGTGCTACAGGTGATGCCCGATCGTCATCAAGCTACTGTAAGCAAAATAAAGATAAAAGCTTAAGACAATGGCTTGGCAGAAGGT
Organism: Megaustenia siamemsis; assembly: GCA_032433765.1. NCBI lineage: Eukaryota > Metazoa > Mollusca > Gastropoda > Stylommatophora > Ariophantidae > Megaustenia > Megaustenia siamemsis. Next base: position 50,645,151 of record JAVIAB010000073.1, read on the forward strand.
CAACAACAGAAATGATAAATAACTGTCGAGATCGAAAGTTGTGGAGAGACATGATCACCTACGCCAGCAGACCCGGTACTTGATGATGAAAATAAAGGTTCCCTCCCTTGCTAGTCGTATGGGGAATATGGTGTTAGTGCCCATATTTTTCTATGACCACGGCACATTTTTGGGTGATGTCGTCGGTATCACGCCAGGCCCTACTTCCCAGAAATATCTCTGGTACCCATTTTTAGAGGCTAGGTGAACCCCGGAGCCTTGTCAGTCCGAAAAAAATCCACCACTCCTGGGGATCGAACCCGGACCCTTCTGGTCAGGAAGCGAGCACACTAACCACTCAGCCACCGAGGCTCCACGGGGGGGGGGATTTAATAATAACGTGCTACTAAATGACTCTGACAACAATAACAAAAACATATTCTTCAAAAGTACATTCATTTAATGCAAACACGCTTTAAGAGAGAAGAAAATACTTCATGGAGGGATGCGACAGAAAAGAAGATGCATGGAAGTGAAATGGGCGGAGTTTAGAGAAGAATGTGTTTTTGAGTGCAGACTGGGGCACCTTCTGTTCAGATCAACGAGCCACGCATAAATGAAAACAGACCGGAAAGAGCTACAGGGCTATTTTCAGAAACTGCAGCAGCGAATTGTAAACAAGACCCGTATTTTTTAAACAAAAATCTAAAATTAGATGACCTTTACTCTGGGAAACACAAAATCGACAACAATGAAATCAGCGCTGCCATGTTGTAAGTTTTCTCAATTTGTCACGTGTGTGTCGATCAGAAATTTGAATTTACTGCTTAATTTGAAAAGCACAAGGATCTTGTAATATCATTACACGTTTTCTGTTGTTTTTTATTAAATTTCAGAGTTATTTTTTTAGACAACAATAATTAATCTTAAATATAATTAAATAACAAAGTAGTGACAGATTCTATTTCTTCTAGAAAACAACAGCGACAATAGAAATGGGCAAAGATAAGAAACTTCGTTTATGCCAGTAATGCTATCCATCAACAGGTAAGAACATAGCACTGAACACATACAGGGGATCACACCCTGCGAAATGAGGTGCTCGAGAAAAATAACGAGAATCACAAAGATAGATCGAATATCCAATATGAAAATCACAGAACAGGTTGGATTTAAACCGTGCCTGGAATATATATATATAAGTAAAGAGCCCCGTCACGCCAAGTGGCGTATAGGGAATATGGTGTTAGTGACCATAAATGTACAAACCTACAGCATATGATTTTCAGGGTAATGTGGTCGGTATTACGCCTGTGCCGCTTTACTTTCCCAGAAAAATTTCAGTACCCATTTAAGGCTAGGTGAACCGGAAGCCGTCGGTTAGGATCGAACCCTACCCCTTGTCCTTTGTAGTCCAGTTAACTAACCACTGAATTATTGTGGCTCCCTATATATATATATATATATATATATATATATATATATATATATATATATATATATTGTAAAAATTAAACCAGACCAAATAATAATAAAATATTTGAGTTACTGAGTTATTTGCGGGTCATCATCCGATCATGTCCATAGGTGCTCAGACCCATTCCTCAGCATGTCTCGCAGTGTCCAGCAACTGACGACTCCTGTTCTGTGTTGGTTGATAAGTCTTCTTACACGCCAACTAAGTTTCTCGTTTCTGGCTGTGCTTATCTTAACTCACATCTCTTTCATCCGAAGGAGTGATGTGGAATTGTGGTTGTCGAAGTCAAAAAATCAAAATACCTTTGCCTCATAACTTCAAGAAATAGAGCAGTTGAGAGATGGATAGACGGAATGAAAGGAATGTCTCTCTTCTCTTCTTCTTCTTCACAAGATCTATGGTACATGATGATACGGAACCTCGAACATACTGGTATGACTAGTGTCGTGCTCTAACCAGTTAAATCTTGTGTCAAGAACACGCTGACATACTGCCACAGTTTTTGTCACCTATGCAAGCCATCAACTATGATTCGCTGACAGCTTTTAGCTATGTTGCTCAATGGATCCTTAGCTTCCCTGATGTCCTGTGCAATTACATTCAAGTCACTGCCTCATCGAAGTACTAGTCAGGAAGCTGCATCTGTAAGAAGACAGGGATAATGGAGACTTCGTGATTATGTTTATGTAAGGCCCCGGTATCACTGCAAACGAATTAAAATCAGTAATTGCTCAACTGCCCAGTGTCATTGGAATCATCCGAAATAATATCTCATCTCCCAAACAAAGAAAGGTAGCTGTAGTTCCCATTATAGCAGTCTCAGCACACGCCAAAAGACATAAGTAGAAACCGCACAGAAAGTGAACACAGTCATCTGTTCCCCGTCATATGATATCATCATTCATCGTAAGCAACAGGAATATCGAAACACTATCATAACGGATGAAACGCACAGCTAACGGTGTGCACACAGCTCTTAACTCAGTAGCTCCGTCAGCAAGCCGAACTTGGAATATGAGGAAACTGCAACAAGGAACACTTTTCAGCGGCAGCCTTTAACAGTTACTGCCGCCTATCCACTATATTGACCAGTATTCCAAAACTCAGTAATATATCTTGTTAGGTTGTTATGTACAGACTCAAGTCTGCGAGGAAGGTGAATGCAAACACCGAAATACTGTCAGTTTACCCCTCGCTGGCAGGAGATAAAAAATAAATATAAATAAATTATTGTACTACACCTTACTGAAAGAAGAAATTAGGTTAAATACCAACATAAAAATTGTTAACTCCAATGTTAAGTAGGTCTTATTATATTGCTATGAAACATGGAGAACAATTAAAATGACAATCATGAAGATACAGACTTTCATTAATGGATGCTTACGCAGAATAAAAGGATGGAAATTTCAGGACAAAATCACTAACATAGAATTATGGAAATGTACCAGTCAAATGCCAGTGGATAAAGAGATAGAGCGAAGACTTAGGCGCTGGACAGGACACACACTGGGAGCGAACTGAGAGTGTTACACAACAGGCCCTTTTTTGGAATCCACAGGGAAAAAGACAAAGAGGAAGACCAAGGAATTCTTGGAGAAGACAGATAGTAGCAGAGATGAAGATGATGAGGAAGACATGGAACGATCTTAAAAGAATGTTAAGAAAAAAAAAAAGAGGAAGACCAAGAAATTCTTGGAGAAGACAGATAGAAGCAGAGATGAAGATGATGCGGAAGACATGGAGCGATCTTAAAAGAATGGAAAGTAAAACAACAGCTTGGAAAGTGTTTGTTGAAGACCTATGCTCCACAGGGAGCTGAAAGGTAAAAGAAGAAGACCTTAATGGATGAAACCACGTTAGTTGATATCCCGTCATGACCAATAAATCTGAGCGCACAACTTTGGTCTCATGTAAAAAAAAAAAAAAATCAATTTCACTATAATTAATTTAGAAGATGGAAATCTCTGCAGCGTTGAGTCAAGCTATTTTCTGAGTTGCATTTTGAACTCCCATGATGATTTTTTTTTTAAAGGATACTTGAACTTAATGGTTGGAGAGATCAATAACTGATGCTAGCAAAGGGAGCTCATTGGAAATATCCAAAAGAAACAATCATAATTTTTCGGGGACATCATGACAAGAGAAAAATTGACATACTTGGTTACGAATGACAAAATACAGGGAACGAGAGATCGCGGACGACAAAAAAAAAAGAGCGAAGATAACTGGATAGCTTGGTGCTATGGCATGGAAAACAGTCAACAACGGAATTGATACGATGCATTGTGGATAGAGAATTGCGTAAGGACATGATCACCTACGGCAACCGGTATGGCACATGATGACGATGATGATCTAAGAGAGATGGCGAAACGTAGATCCCGTGATCAACTTTAAAACATAAAATTACATTTGATAAAAAAATCTTTTATATTTTGGCAACCAAAAATAGTTAAATATATGGAAAGAGACATGCGAAGAAACACTGGGGAAAAGAGAACGCCAGGATAAGGCATGGATGACAGCAGAGACCCTGGATAAAATTAAAGAAAGAAAGAACAAGAAAGCAGACATAAATAAAAGCAAAACAAGAAGTAATCAAGCCAAGACACAGGAAGCTTACACAGAGGTGAACAAAGAAGTGAGAAGATGCATTAAAAGAGATAAGAGGAAATATATAGATGAACTAGCTAAAGAGGCAGAAGAAGCAGCAAATAAAGGGAATATGAAAGAACTGTACAACAGCACAAAGAAATTAGGTGGAAAATACAAACAGATCAACGCCTTTATCAAAGATAAGAAAGGAAATTTGCTTAGTAATATAAGGGAACAAATGGAGAGATGGAAAGAGCACTTTGAAGAACTTTTGAATAGACCCGGCTCAAATAATCCTCCAGATATACTACCAGCAGAGGAAGAGTTACACGTTAACTGTGGAAAACCAAGCAAAGAAGAAATAATGAAAGCCATCAAACTATTAAAAGATGGTAAAGCCACGGGACCAGATGAAATTCCTTCGGAAGCCATCAAAGCAGATATTAACACCTCTACCAAGATGTTACATGATCTATTGGATAAAATTTGGGAGAGGGAAGAAATACCTAAAGACTGGAGAGAAGGTTATATGATCAAACTACCAAAGAAAGGAAGTTTACAGGAGTGCACAAATTATAGGGGAATTATGCTACTATCAGTGCCAGGAAAAATATTAAGCAGAATCATTCTGGAGAGACTAAAAGAGGCTATAGAGAAACACTTGAGAGATGAACAAGCAGGTTTTAGGAAGAACAGATCATGTGCTGATCAAATAACTACTCTACGTATAATAGTTGAACAAAGTTTAGAACTAAAACCCCACTTTATATTGGATTCATAGATTACGAAAAGGCATTTGATAGTTTAGACAGAAGAATGCTTTGGAAGTTGCTGAGTCATTACGGAATCCCCATAAAGTTTATTAACCTGATAAAAACAATGTATGAAGGAACAAAATGTAGTGTGGTGCATGAAGGACAGCTTACAGAAGCATTTGAAATAAGAACAGGAGTAAGGCAAGGATGCCTTCGGTCTCCATTTCTCTTTATACTGGCCATAGATTGGATTATGAAAATAACTCAAAACAACAGAAATGGGATCCAGTGGTCACTGACCAAACAACTTGATGATTTAGACTTTGCTGATGACATAGCTCTCCTATCACACAGCCATCAACAGATGCAGGATAAAATGTGTATATTAGATTAGAGATCACAACAGCTAGGACTAAAGATTAATAGAGATAAGACCAACATTATGAGAATTAATGCAGTTGGCAATAACCAAATAAAACTAGGAGAAATACCTCTGCTAGACGTACAATCTTACATATATCTGGGCAGTAATATAGATAAAGAGGGAGGAATAGAAAATGATACCAAAATAAGGATATCAAAAGCAAGAGGAGCTTTCATTGCACTGGGAAACATATGGAAATCCAAAGAAATTAGGCTAAATACAAAAATAAAAATTTTCAACTCAAATATTAAGTCGGTCCTATTATATGGCTGTGAAACATGAAGAATAACAAAATTGACAATCACGAAGGTACAGACTTTCATTAATGGATGCTTGCGCAGAATAAAGGGATGGAAATGTCAGGACAAAGTCACTAACGTGGAATTATGGAAATGTACCGGTCAAATACCAGTGAATAAAGAGATACAGCGAAGAGATGGCGATGGATAGGACACACACTACGGAAGCCAACTGAGAGTATTACACAACAGGCCCTTTTTGGAATCCCCAGGGGAAAAGACAAAGAGGAAGACCAAGGAATTCTTGGAGAAGACAGATCGAAGCAGAGATGAAGATGATGGGGAAGACATGGAATGATCTTAAAGAATTGCAAAAAACAGAACGACTTGGAAAGTGTTTGTTGAAGACCTATGCTCCACTGGGAGCTAAAAGGTAGAAGAACCAAAAATAGTTGTCTGTTTGGAGCTGTGAAAGTACCAATTCAATAATAGTTATAGCCCCTCATCATCATCAAGTACCGGGCCTCCTGGCGTAGGTGATCATGTCTCTCCACAACTTTCGATCTCGGCAGCTATTTATTATTTCTGTTGTTGACCTTCTGCCAAGCCATTCTCTTAAGCTGTCTTTTCTCTTCGCTTCCCTCTATCTCTTCGTCCCTCAATTTTTCCAGTTGTTACAATATATTCAAGTTGTTCTCTTCTCATTACATGACCAAAAAATGATGATTGTTTCTTCCTAATATTGAAAATTAGCTCTCTTTTTGCTTTGACCTCTCTCAGAACATTTTTATTACTCTTCTTATCTGTCCATGGTATTCTCAACATGCTACGATGCATGATTTTACAAAGAAGTTACGAGATTTGCCGAAGGTCTGTAAAATTTATGGTCACTAACACCATATTCCCTATACGCCACTTGGCGTGACGGGGGTACTTTACTTACTACTTCTAACTATTCTAAGTGATGTCCAAATATTGTCATACCACTTTGACATTATCTTCATGTGCAGATTTCTCTATAAAGAGGAAAGCGGGGAAAATGTGACAACATGAGAAACTAAGATGAAAAATGAGACAGAGGAAGACAACGAAAGAAGATATTAAACAGTTTAACAGCTTGGCACAGGAAGAAATCAATAGTTGAATTGATCAGAAGCACTAGCACAAGAGAAAGAGAGAGAGAGAGAGAGAGCGAGAGAAAGAGAGAGAGAAAGAGAGAGAGAGAGAGAGAGAGAGAGAGAGAGAGAGAGAGGAAGAGCGTTGGATAGATATGATCGTGTACCCCTCCCGGCCTAGCAAATGATGGTAATACTTTCACAAGAGTTCATTAGTAACACATCACACACAGAACTTTCACTTCGAGAAACGTAAAAGTTTCATAATTTCAAATCAAGTAATACTTCCAAAATCGACAAAACAATTTCAGAGTATAAGAATGAAATCAAACTATATCTCATATTTTTGTGTGTGCATGCCTGTGTATGTCACATCTCATATCCTTGTGTGTGCATGTCTATGTTGGTAATATCTCATATCTTTGTGTGCATGTCTATGTTAGGCACGTGTCATATCTTTGTGTGTGCATGTCTATGTCAGTCATATCTCATATCTTTATGTGCATGTTTATGTTAGTCATGTGTCATATATCTTGATGTGTGTCAGTGTTAGTCATGCCTCGTATCGCTGTGTGCAAGTCGGTGTTGGTCACATCTCCTATCTTTGTGTGTGCATGTCTGTGTTAGTCACGTCTAGTGACTCGGGCAGATGGTGCTCGTAAACCTGGGAGGGCCGACCATCTAAGGGCAGAATCCCCCTACAGAAAAGATTAGCTGCTGCCTTGCAGGAAGATTGGGGACAATCAAATGCTAAGGAATGCAAACCTGAATAAAATGCTGGCTGAAATCGTTCTGGAATAGTTCTGGGCCACTGGCGCAGAACGCAGTGCAACGTTTTAACGGGTGTTCAATTCAGAGTGGATCTGGCAGACTCTAATTGTGATGTTCTGCTTGTGGGGGCAACACACTTAACCTGACAGCAGACTTCATGTGAGAGTCTAGGATCCTACTCTGATTGAGTCCTGATCACAGAGAGAGAGAGAGAGAGAGAGAGAGAGAGAGAGAGAGAGAGAGAGAGAGAAACTATTTATACATCATCATCATCTTCTTGTTCCACTTCTGCATAGCAGGCTGGCTACCATGGAGCGCCATTTTACTTTGTCTTTTACCTTGATACATTCTGTCATATTTTATTCTGTCCATCCCTTGATGTTGTTTGTTTTATATAGTCTTTGTCTTTCTTGATTTCGTTTACCTTCTAAACACCCCATCCGAATATGACTTTCAGTAGGTTCCTGTGTATCTATACGCGCCCTAACAATTTACTTTTTCTTGTTCAAATTGTGTTAAATTATTTTATCTTTATTGTCAGCCGTTTCAAAATTTTATTTTTGTGTTTTCTTTTTCCTCTGTTTACAAAATAAATCCACATGGCAAATGCATCAATTGCCTTCTCTTTTTTCTCAATTAGTGTCCATGTTTCTGTACATGCACGTTGAATTTTACTATTCTTAACTTTAGTTATAGTCTTATTCATGTTGATGTGAGTATACCCCTCTTGTTTTAAAACTGCTTTTTGCAATTTCTATTTCTTTTTTCTTTCTATTTCGCATTATCATCACTGGCTCTGACATGTCCAGATAGACATATTCTTGATTTCTCTCTTGGGCTTTCTGTCTACCTTTATACTCACTTGTAAATGTTGTGTATTATTTCTCTTTATTATCATAGTTCTAATCTTCTTAATATTTTTATTCAATCCATGTTTTTGTTTACATTTAAAAAAAAAAAACTATTTGTATTTTTTTAGGCTTACATTGCCCTCGGCATATCTTAGGTTTATTAATGATGCATCTTCTGTTGTTGAAACAAAGCATTTCCATAATTTCTTTAAAGATCTGCTCAGTGTATAGTTAGAACAAAGTACGGAGATACTTGTCTGTCTCGTCTCTATCTCAAAACGTGAAGAATTCTCTCTGCTATGTTTCTATCTGTCCTATATCACCTTACAACATTTATCCCACTTCTGGGACCTTACGTGGGAATTGTAGGAATGGAGAATAAAGGCAGTACGTTCAGTTAAGCCGTCACGAGATGTTCGACTCGATGTTTTATTTCACTACCACCCCCTCCTCACCTCACTCACCCCCCCTTTCCACCCCCATAGAAAAAAAACAACATCTGTTGGACGATACAATCGAGATTCCAATCCGTATTTTCATGATTTGGAGCCGAGCAAGTTTTTCCATTGGGTCAACTAAAGGCATTACAAACAGCATAATAAATATGTCACAGATTCCAAGTGAAGAACGATATATTAGTCTGACTCAAGCTGCGTGGCTCTTCTTGAAATAGAAACACATAAACAAACTTATACATAAACATCAGTCAATTCCTTTTTCGATTTATCAGTGCTTTAGCTTAATGCTGGTTCCCATCTCCTGAATAGATAACACAAACTTGGTCTAGACTCTAGACGGTAAACAATATTTGTCCCCGTAAAAAAAAGAGTTGATATCTGGGATTTGTTTACCGACCACTGCTGACAACAGTCGCACATTTTGATGTTTAAATTATTTGCAAATAAAGTCACGGTTTCTTTAGTGCAAAGCTTACACAGAGAATAGACAGACATTGTACCGGATTGCGCTTGTAAAATAGAATCGTCATTACTAAAATTAACTGTCTGGTTGACTGAGTAATGTCCCTATCTGTTGGGATTTTTTTTTAAAGAATCATTCTCCACCCATCAATCTATTTTATGCGCTCATCAATCAAGTAGCGTAATGGTCATCAGGGAACAACTTTTCACTTTCCAGGTGATTTTATTTTTCGCTCGTATTGCATATTGTCACTACGAGTACAGTTGCACTATGGACACAAACTCATACATACAAATAACATCACAATCCATCCGGCAGTTTATTCATCAATCCATTCTTTCATTCATTCATCTATTTATCTGTCAGTCCACTCATCAATCCATACATCCATTCACTCATCAATCCATACATCCATTCACTCATCAGTCCATACATCCATTCACTCATCAGTCCATACATCCATTCACTCATCAATCTATACATCCATTCACTCATCAATCCATACATCCATTCACTCATCAATCTATACATCCATTCACTCATCAATCCATACATCCATTCACTCATTAATCCATACATCCATTCACTCATCAATCCATACATCCATTCACTCATCAATCAATACATCCATTCACTCATCAATCCATACATCCATTCACTCATCAATCCATACATCCATTCACTCATTAATCCATACATCCATTCACTCATCAATCCATACATCCATTCACTCATCAATCCATACATCCATTCACTCATCAATCCATACATCTATTCACTCATCAATCTATACATCCATTCACTCATCAATCCATACATCAATTCACTCATCAATCCATACATCCATTCACTCATCAATCCATACATCTATTCACTCATCAATCTATACATCCATTCACTCATCAATCCATACATCAATTCACTCATCAATCCATACATCCATTCACTCATCAATCCATACATCCATTCACTCATCAATCCATACATCCATTCACTCATCAATCCATACATCCATACATCCATTCACTCATCAATCTATACATCCATTCACTCATCAATCCATACATCCATTCACTCATCAATCTATACATCCATTCACTCATCAATCCATACATCCATTCACTCATCAATCCATACATCCATTCACTCATCAATCCATACATCCATTCACTCATCAATCCATACATCCATACATCCATTCACTCATCAATCTATACATCCATTCACTCATCAATCCATACATCCATTCACTCATCAATCTATACATCCATTCACTCATCAATCCATACATCCATTCACTCATCAATCCATACATCTATTCACTCATCAATCCATACATCCATTCACTCATCAATCTATACATCCATTCACTCATCAATCCATACATCCATTCACTCATCAATCCATACATCCATTCACTCATCAATCCATACATCCATTCACTCATCAATCCATACATCCATACATCCATTCACTCATCAATCTATACATCCATTCACTCATCAATCCATACATCCATTCACTCATCAATCTATACATCCATTCACTCATCAATCCATACATCCATTCACTCATCAATCTATACATCCATTCACTCATCAATCTATACATCCATTCACTCATCAATCTATACATCCATTCACTCATCAATCCATACATCCATTCACTCATCAATCCATACATCCATTCACTCATCAATCCATACATCCATTCACTCATCAATCCATACATCCATTCACTCATCAATCCATACATCCATACATCCATTCACTCATCAATCTATACATCTATTCACTCATCAATCCATACATCCATTCTCTCATCAATCCATACATCCATACATCCATTCACTCATCAATCTATACATCCATTCACTCATCAATCCATACATCCATACATCCATTCACTCATCAATCTATACATCCATTCACTCATCAATCCATACATCCATTCACTCATCAATCTATACATCTATTCACTCATCAATCCATACATCCATTCACTCATCAATCCATACATCCATACATCCATTCACTCATCAATCCATACATCCATTCACTCATCAATCCATACATCCATACATCCATTCACTCATCAATCCATACATCCATTCACTCATCAATCCATACATCCATTCACTCATCAATCCATACATCCATACATCCATTCACTCATCAATCCATACATCCATTCACTCATCAATCCATACATCCATTCACTCATCAATCCATACATCCATACATCCATTCACTCATCAATCCATACATCCATTCACTCATCAATCCATACATCCATTCACTCATCAATCCATACATCCATACATCCATTCACTCATCAATCTATACATCCATTCACTCATCAATCCATACATCCATTCACTCATCAATCCATACATCCATTCACTCATCAATCCATACATCCATTCACTCATCAATCCATACATCTATTCACTCATCAATCCATACATCCATTCACTCATCAATCCATACATCCATACATCCATTCACTCATCAATCCATACATCCATTCACTCATCAATCCATACATCCATTCACTCATCAATCCATACATCCATTCACTCATCAATCCATACATCCATTCACTCATCAATCCATACATCCATTCACTCATCAATCCATACATCCATACATCCATTCACTCATCAATCCATACATCCATTCACTCATCAATCCATACATCCATTCACTCATCAATCCATACATCCATACATCCATTCACTCATCAATCCATACATCCATTCACTCATCAATCCATACATCCATTCACTCATCAATCCATACATCCATACATCCATTCACTCATCAATCCATACATCTATGCCAGCGTTTTCTTTCATCTCTTGCCCTCCTCAGATGATCATAATTAAAATTGCCGATGCCGCTTCCGCCAGCGCGTGTAGGATCCAGCGTTGTAAAGACCAGCACCTTCTATCTCCTCCCTTCTTTGCTGTAACTGAATTAATTACAGCGACCGCCCACCAGTGGCGTCGCTAACCTTTATTGTTGACTTGAGGACTGCAGCAATGATGGCTCATTAAGAACCAGAGCCTTCAACCACTTGGAGCTGCCACTCTGTTGATGCTGTGAAGTCTCCTTACACCTTGAGCCTTCACGTGCCTGGCGTCTGACCTCAACGCCTGGTTTACACTGTCTCCCACGCCCGCATGACCTGGCACGATTGAACAGCACAATCACCCTGGACTTGTAAGGTTGGACTTGTCCGATTGCCTGGAGGCTATGAAGGGGAATCCCCCTACTGTGTCGGCCCTTGTTGGGACACTCTGTCCTTGTCTGATACTAATGGCCAATTGATAATTTCTTGTAGTACTCCCGTTAGTGATTGACACCCCAACGTTCTCTTTCACTGGGGACAGACAATTACAGCTAGCGCTACAAGAACATCACTGAAACCAGGTAAAACACACTCCTGAGGTTTTTATCCTCATAAGAACTAATTCACATTTCACAATCTCAAGTTACAATTATGATGGTATTTCAGCCGCCTTGAACACACATCTTGAATACTCTCCTGCCTCACTCTACTCGTGGTTGTCAATAACTTCAGCCACAAGCACTCAATGCAGCCTAGCACACACATCTTGAATACTCTCCTGCCTCACTCTACTCGTGGTTGTCAATAACTTCAGCCACAAGCACTCAATGCAGCCTTGCTGCTACTCACAATGTTGGGCGATCTGGGTTTCACTTCCCTTCGCCAATATGGTGATCTAGTTGAGAATCATACTCCGTCTCGCGCCCTGTCTTAATGCCCAGGACCCTTGCGAGCTATTACGATACCTGATACGAACTGTCGTGTACTATATGACACATAGCGTCATAGGATTACTTCTCTTGAAGCTACTCAGGGACTTGCTCCCGACTTGACGAATTCGTCAAGTTCGTTATGCGCTGGCACAACTACATTACTTGCTAACTTCTCTTGAAGCTAACTCGGTGACATATTCACCTCTTGACAATAAATGTTCGTGTACTATGACACAACACTTCATAGGATTACTTCTCTTGAAGCTACTCAGGGAATTGCTCCTGACTTGACGACTAATTGTTCGTTATGCGCTGGCACAACTACATTACATGATAACTTCTCTTGAAGTTAACTTAGTGCTATATTCACCTTTGACAATAATGTTCGTGTACTATGGCACACTACATGAGATACTCTCTTCTCTGAAAAACTCACAACTTGACGCTCACTGTTCGTGTACTATGACACACTACATGAGATGTTTACTTATCTTGAAGCAAATCTATTGACTATTCTCGACTTAACAAACATTGTTCGTGGTAATAAAGCACAACCACTGTCAAGGAATCTTTTTCTGGCAGCTAACTTAGTGACTATTCACAATTCAAACTTAAAGCTAACTTAGTGACTATTCACAAATCAAACTTAAAGCTAACTTAGTGACTATTCACAAATCAAACTTAAAGCTAACTTAGTGACTATTCACAAATCAAACATAAAGCTAACTTAGTGACTATTCACAAATCAAACTTAAAGCTAACTTAGTGACTATTCACAAATCAAACTTAAAGCTAACTTAGGGACTATTCACAAATCAATCTTAAAGCTAACTTAGTGACTATTCACAAATCAATCTTAAAGCTAACTTAGTGACTATTCACAAATTTATCTTGAGGCTAACTTAGAGACAATTCACAACTTGCTAATACTGTTCTAAGGTTGATTTTGCTCACTTGTATCCTATCCTAGCCTTACTATCTACTGTTCTATATACCAGCGCTCCTAAAAACCGAATCTGTTCCCTGTCGCGTCCATACACCAACTAACTTGTAGATCGCTCTCGGTTGTACTAGCTCCCCGTTGATCCCCAGTACCGGCTGAAACACCAGAACACAGCCGTCTGTATCGGATCCTCGCTACTTCTCAAATCAATCTAAACTCTACCAATTCCTGCCTTTGTCTACTTAATTCCCCTTGCCTCGTTTCTAATCATGCTTCACGTTGTCTCCTATTTCACGATGTGTTCATTGTTCTCGTAGTTCACGACGTATTCACCTGTTCACGCCCCTCGCGGATCCCTCATTTTATTTATTTTTATTTTTATCCACTACCTCACTCATATTTGTCTTCTCAACCTCTCACTGCTATCCCCTGCTTTACATCCATACATCCATTCACTCATCAATCCGTCCCTTCATTCACTCATCAATCCATACTTCTATTCACTCTTCAATTCATCCCTCCATTCGCCCATCAATCCATCCGTCCATTCACTCATCAATCCATACTTCTATTCACTCATCAATCCATACATCCATTCCATCATCAATCCATACATCCATTCACTCATCAATCCATCCGTCCATTCACTCATCAATCAATACATCCATTCACTCATCAATCCATACATCCATTCACTCATCAATCCATACATCCATTCACTCATCAATCCATACATCCATTCACTCATCAATCCATACATCCATTCAATCATCAATGCATCCATTCACTCATCAATCCATACATCCATTCACTCATCAATCCATACATCCATTCAATCATCAATCCATACATCCATTCACTCATCAATCCATACATCAATTCACCCATCAATCCATACATCCATTCACTCATTAATCCATACATCCATTCACTCATCAATCCATACATCCATTCACTCATCAATCCATACATCAATTCACTCATCAATCCATACATCCATTCAATCATCAATCCATACATCCATTCACTCATCAATCCATACATCCATTCACTCATCAGTCCTCCATACATCCATTCACTCATCAGTCCATACATCCATTCACTCATCAATCCATACATCCATTCAATCAACAATCCATACATCCATTCACTCATCAATCCATACATCCATTCACTCATCAATCCATACATCCATTCAATCATCAATTCATCCATTCACTCATCAATCCATACATCCATTCACTCATCAATCCATACATCCATTCACTCATCAATCCATGCATCCATTCAATCATCAATTCATCCATTCAATTATCAATCCATACATCCATTCACTCATCAATCCATACATCCATTCAATCATCAATTCATCCATTCATTCATCAATTCATACATCCATTCACTCATCATCGGTACATCCATTCACTCATCAATCCATCCATTAATTCATCAGTCCATATATCCATTCACGCATCAATCCATACTTCTGTAGACGAGAAACACCACTTTTAGTGTATCAATTATCTGGGGCATAGAATGTCTGGGCCTCTAGATACTTGTTTTGGTACACTCAGGATCAGGCTTCACGCCTTCTCGTGGACTGACTTCGCGTTGTGTTTCTGTACTCGACACTCCAGACTCGTTCGTCGCAGGATCAGTCACCCTTCCAACACAGCAAGTAACAACACCAGGAATAATAAACAACAGTTTAATACATTAACAGATTGCACATACTGCCATGGCGTCCGCCACTAAGTCATGTATGATAACCAATTGTAAACAAGAACTTCTCTGGACAGACTTACTGGTGCATCAATAACACTTCACAATGATATGATTCACACCCCATGTTCACACCTTACAGCTAACTGCTGTTGACGATTTCTACAAAGGCACCTGGCACACAGCCCATAGTTCATCTTGAAACCTCAATACTGATGAAGGCCTCTAGTTATTTGATAACGGCACTCAGCCGACAGTCACATTGAACTCTTGCTAATAATGAAAAGTCCTATATTGATAATCACGGCACACAGCCGTTAGTTCCTCTTGAAACCTTAATACTGATGAAGGCCTCTAGTTATTTGATCACGGCACTCAGCCGACAGTCACATTGAACTCTTGCTAATAATGAAAAGTCCTATATTGATAATCACGGCACACAGCCGTTAGTTCATCTTGAAACCTTAATACTGATGAAGGCCTCTAGTTATTTGATCACGGCACTCAGCCGACAGTCACATTGAACTCTTGCTAATAATGAAAAGTCCTATATTGATAATCACGGCACACAGCCGTTAGTTCATCTTGAAACCTTAATACTGATGAAGGCCTCTAGTTATTTGATCACGGCACTCAGCCGACAGTCACATTGAACTCTTGCTAATAATGAAAAGTCCTATATTGATAATCACGGCACACAGCCGTTAGTTCATCTTGAAACCTTAATACTGATGAAGGCCTCTAGTTATTTGATCACGGCACTCAGCCGACAGTCACATTGAACTCTTGCTAATAATGAAAAGTCCTATATTGATAATCACGGCACACAGCCGTTAGTTCATCTTGAAACCTTAATACTGATGAAGGCCTCTAGTTATTTGATCACGGCACTCAGCCGACAGTCACATTGAACTCTTGCTAATAATGAAAAGTCCTATATTGATAATCACGGCACACAGCCGTTAGTTCATCTTGAAACCTTAATACTGATGAGGATTTCTAAATTCTGTCCTAATGGCACACAGCCGACAGTTCAACTTGATAGGCCTCGTCTACTGATGAAGATTTCTAAATTCTGTCCTAATGGCACACAGCCGACAGTTCAACTTGACATGCATCGTCTACTGATGCAGATTTCTAAATTCTGTCCTAATGGCACACAGCCGACAGTTCAACTTGACATGCATCGTCTACTGATGCAGATTTCTAAATTCTGTCCTAATGGCACACAGCCGACAGTTCAACTTGATATGCATCTTCTACTGATGAAGATTTCTAAATTCTGTCCTAATGGCACACAGCCGACAGTTCATCTTGATATGCCTTGTCTACATTAGACCTAGTTGCAATTAACTAACTTAGCTATCTCTCACTTGATGACTAGCCTGTTACTACGATCATCAGATCACTAGTTGTTTTAATCTATCTCTACCGTAACTTAGTGACTCAACTATCTAGTTCGACTACTGGCCACACACTAACCTGTAACCCAGAATCTGTTTCATACTGTTCCTTGCCCACAGTCTCGTTGTGTCCTGTCGGACACCACGTCTGCATCTGGCCTCGACTCAAGCTCGAATGAATCCTATTCTGCCCTTGGCCTCGACTCAAGCTCGAATGAATTATGTTCTCCCCTAGTTCTTTCTCTTCAATTTCGTTCACACTTGTCCCTCGCCTTGCACGTTTTTCTACCAATTCACCGCGCCCTAATTACATCTAGTGTTCCCATTATCTCCCCTCTCAACATCTTAATTTTCATCATTACGTCCCCTTGACCACATCTCCCACCTATCACTCTTCTTCACCTCCATTCACGCATCAATCCATATTTCCATTCATGCATCAATCCGTACATACATTCACTCATCAAATCCATTCATTCATTCATTTATCAGTTACACATCAATCGTCTTCGATTTATCATTTTTTTAAATATCCACCGATATCAGCTTTCAAAAAACATCAATTCTCCCTACAAAATTAGGGCGACCTGGCGTAATGTAGACCACTTCACCCATTAATGTGTCACTACGACCACTAACACCGTCTTTCTCTTAACACCACCGGCGCAGCAGTGGGAACTTACTATTTGCGATGAATTTTGCTATTTGGTGACCCTTGTCAGTGTGCATCGTTCATCAAATAGTGTATTTAAATGATAAAACCTTACGGGGTGAGGAGCTTGGGTATTTTATAGGTAAAGCGTTGGTCTCCGGATAACAAGAACCTGGGTTCGAATCCAGCAACAAGCTGTGGGAATTTTTATGTTCAAACCGTGGTTTTTTTTTTTTATGGCTTTACCCTGGCCCAGTCCCTGGGTAATGGCATCAGATGTCTAGCCCTCTCGGATAACGACGAAAAAAAGGAGTTCCGTGTGCACTCTGAGCACGTTAAAGAACCCTTACTACATGGAAATAAAAAAGTAGTAAGACAAAAATGGTCACTATCCCGGGCAAAATGTACAGGAGAAATCAACTAAAAACGTCAAAAATCTTGACGATAAAAATGAGAGTAACTGAAGTCGGAGATTATCTGCCTGTACGGCGAGCGACACATGCTCACACAACTATCAGTGTGAAATATAGGACAAAATTATATTCATACGAAATTTACTTCCTCAAGGCTTCGCTAGATGTATAAGCTTGGAGTGTGCAAACAGCAAATAATAACATAAATGCCTATATTAAATTAACAGTGTCCATTTCTAATTCTGAATATTGTAATTAGTATTTTAGAGGATTGAGTAGCAGAGCTGTAGTTAGATCGCTATGTGCACCGAAAAAACAATGTTCGACACTCGCTCTTCCACGCCATTTAAGCCAGCCGGAACAAAATGTGGGAAACTGGCCATTTGTCAGAGAAAGTCTGACATCCGAAGAGAGAGAGAGAGAGAGAGAGAGAGTGAGAGAGAGAGCAGTGGGCGGCGTCCTCTCAAAAGATGCCCATGATACATGGAGATTCTACACTCCATTCCACTACGGCAGTGAAATATTGTTGCGGGACGCAATTTCCAAAATTATACCACCATCTTCTCTTATTGTGGTATTCTACACATTAATTCCAACTTTGATATCAATCTCACATCTTCTTTTTAAACTCACTGAGTCACTCTATTTTGTGCGCCATAAATTCCCATAACTATTTCTAAATTTGAACAACAATGCGGTGGCATTTCACCTAATGACGCCCACGTGACTAATATTTATTCTTCAATTCTAAATTTCATTTCACATGCGCCTTTATATATTTATAAAAGCAGTAGCCATTCGAATTATTTTACATTTAATTACATCGGTGAATTGATTTATTGGATGATCGTGATCGGTTTCATTTGTCCAGCCTCTCCTACCTCGGTTATCGGTCATTGATCTATGGGTGCGCCAGGCAGTGTCTGAAATGTAAGCAAAGTTCTGGAGCTCCCGGCAAAAACACTGATTACGTTGTTCCTATATATAGTCAGTGAGTCAAACACGGTATGTTTGTATGTAGAGTTATTGATTCGGAAATGACTTGTCAGTATTTAGAGTTAGTGAGTCAATTATAACGTATCAGTGAGTCAAAAGCAATTTGTCTTCATGCAGAATCATTGTGACAATCGCAATTTGTAAGTTTTTAGATGTTCATTCAAACACGACCTGTCAGTATATAAGGTCATTGAGTCAAACACGACCTGTCAGTATATAAGGTCATTGAGTCAAACACGACCTGTCAGTATATAAGGTCATTGAGTCAAACACGACCTGTCAGTATATAAGGTCATTGAGTCAAACACGACCTGTCAGTATATAAGGTCATTGAGTCAAACACGACCTGTCGGTATATAAGGTCATTGAGTCAAACACGACCTGTCAGTATATAAAGTCATTGAGTCAAACACGACCTCTCAGTATATAAAGTCATTGAGTCAAACACGACCTGTCAGTATATAAGGTCATTGAGTCAAACACGACCTGTCAGTATATAAGGTCATTGAGTCAAACACGACCTGTCAGTATATAAGGTCATTGAGTCAAACACGACCTGTCAGTATATAAGGTCATTGAGTCAAACACGACCTGTCAGTATATAAAGTCATTGAGTCAAACACGACCTCTCAGTATATAAAGTCATTGAGTCAAACACGACCTCTCAGTATATAAAGTCATCCAGATAAACATGACCTGTGAATATATAAGGTCACTGAGTCAAACACGACCTCTCAGTATATAAAGTCATTGAGTCAAACATGACCTCTCAGTATATAAAGTCATTGAGTCAAACACGACCTCTCAGTATATAAAGTCATTGAGTCAAACACGACCTCTCAGTATATAAAGTCATTGAGTCAAACACGACCTCTCAGTATATAAAGTCATTGAGTCAAACACGACCTCTCAATATATAAAGTCATTGAGTCAAACACGACCTCTCAGTATATAAAGTCATCCAGATAAACATGACCTGTGAACATATAAAGTCATTGAGTCAAACACGACCTCTCAGTATATAAAGTCATCCAGATAAACGCGACCTGTGAATATATAAAGTCATTGAGTCAAATACGACCTCTCAGTATATAAAGCGGCTGCATCGACCGCGAGGGTATTTTTTTTTTCCAACCTTGAGTACAACTCAGACTGCTTCAAGTGGGAATCGAACACGGGTTATCCGAACATGGGAAGCCCAGTCAGGTGGTATTCCCAACTAGGCTATCGAGGCCCGTTTGTTATATTATTTACGAAAACTGCAGCAAGAATGTTACAACAATTAGCAAAGGAAGAGAATATCAACATCTTTGGATTGGCGAAAATAAGCATTGACAATTGAAATAATTTACACAGAGAAATAAGTATAAAACGGAACTTTGGTAATGTAACCAAGAACAAGCAAGATAAACATTCAAGATGACAACAATTGAAGGATATACTACAAGTACAAATCAGGGAAATCAAAGCGGCACGGACGTAATACCGACCACATTACCAGAAAAATCATGTGCCAATGGTCTGTAAAATGTATGGTCACTAACACCATAGTCCCTATACGCAACTTGGCGTGACAGGGGCTATTTACTTTCTTTTACTTTTTACAAGTCAGAGCAATAGTGTCAACTGTATAAGGAGAAGAGCAGAAGAGACAAGAGAGAAAACATGGGGTGAATTCAAAGGATATAAATAAAACTCAATGCTAAATAATACGACTCACAGAATCCAAAAGTGTGTTGAACAAATTTCAACAATTGCCACAAGAGTCAAAACACGAATATGGTGAGAGAGTAATAGAGTTACCAGGCACCTGAGAGAGGAAGAAGTAATGAATATGTAAATAAATGTGTAATAATAACATTTATAATGGGATTGAAAGATAAAAGGTTAAAAAACATCTGCCAAAAATGAATATGATTCAATAATAGTACAACGTTCTATTCATCTTAAAACAGCTAGGAGGATAGATGACAGAACACAGTCAAAATGTGTACATAGCTTTCATTGACCAGGAAAAAGCATTTGACTGAGTAAACAGAGAACAACTGTGGGAGATGCCAACATCTAACAAACTTAATTAAAAGTCTCTACATCAACAGCAGTTGCACAGTCAAAACAGCAGCAGGTTACACAGACCACTTCGAACTTGGATCAGATGTAAGACAGGGGTGCGTACTATCTCTCCCCCCTCCCCCCACCCTTACTGTTTACTACATGCAAGGACTAGTTAATAGGTGAGAACCAACACTTCCACCGTATGTGCTGGCTTTGGTCCGGGAAGTAAATGAATGGATGATCTGATTGTGCAAGATTAGCATCCATACGTTAAGACAGATTCCTCATAATATTGGAGAGCTTTTCTTTCCAATTCCCATTGACAGGAAGGTGATTATATAGCATTATCCTTATTCTTTTTAATGTAGCCTTTGCCCTCCGCCACAGCTATACAGATGCACACTACCTCTTTTGTAGACCTGACCTATTCAACAGCTCACCTCTGTGGTACATCTGAGTTATTGAGCAACTCACCTTTGTGGTACATCTGAGTTATTGAGCAACTCACCTTTGTGGTACATCTGAGTTATTGAGCAACTCACCTTTGTGGTACATCTGAGTTATTGAGCAACTCACCTTTGTGGTACATCTAAGTTATTGAGCAACTCACCTTTGTGGTACATCTGAGTTATTCAACAACTCACCTCTGTGGTACACCTGACCTATTCAACAGCTCACCTCTGTGGTACATCTGAGTTATTCAACAGCTCACCTCTGTGATACATCTGAGTTATTCAACAGTTCATATATGTGATACACGTGAGTTATCCAACAGCTCACCGTGGCCCTGACACTGAGAGTATAGAATATAGCCACTGTCACCTGCAACGTCGTAAGATAAGTTAAAGGATCTTTTGAGGATAATGTCTTCTCCAGTGCTGCAGAGTTTGTGCTTCTGAGCTGTATCCATCTTCAGTGCTTTCGCTAGTAAGAACGTGTACTTCAATCTGGGAAACATAATTAGGAGGGGATCTAAACAATATAGAGTTGTCAGTTGCGGAATGAAGGTAAACTTTCAACAACTAAACGTCATTTAAACTCTCGTCCTTTGCAGTCCAGTTCACTAACCACTAAGCTATCGCGGCTCCCAGTATAGTAGTACTCGCAGCTAAATTATCAAAGATTGATCATTTTGAGAGTTCCGATGGTGTAGTATTAATTGTTAACTATAAACATTTCTAAATTAAAAAAAAAATTAAAATATACATAAACATTTTATATTTTTGGAAAGACAGAAGTATGTAAATCAACTGAATTATCAATGACAAACAGCTGTGCATATACCTTAAAACAAAGTACTCATATTTTACTCTTTATTTTCGGGTTTATACTACGTAAGCAACCTAGCTGACCTTCACGACCCTGAGAAAAACCTGATTCAGTCAGCATCTGTTTGCTGCTGTGGTCTCAGTTGTATAATGCATCTTCTTTTATGTTCCTATTATCTATAGTGTTTGCGTCTTTTCTTTTTAATGGCAGACGGTTACAACATTAGAGAGGCGTTGTTATATTCTTCGTGAGAATTTGACATTTTGTGTGTGTGATTGATACATCCTTTTCACCGTGCACACTTGATTCTATATTCTAATTAATATATCCCTTTATTGTGCACACTTTAGCAAGATTCTATATTTTAATTAATATGTCCCTTTTATTGTGCACACTTTAGCAAGATTCTATATTCTAATTAATATGTCCCTTTTATTGTGCACACTTTAGCAAGATTCTATATTCTAATTAATATATCCCTTTTATTGTGCACACTTTAGCAAGATTCTATATTCTAATTAATATATCCCTTTTATTGTGCACACTTTAGCAAGATTCTATATTCTAATTAATATGTCCCTTTTATTGTGCACACTTTAGCAAGATTCTATATTCTAATTAATATGTCCCTTTTATTGTGCACACTTTAGCAAGATTCTATATTCTAATTAATATGTCCCTTTTATTGTGCACACTTTAGCAAGATTCTATATTCTAATTAATATATCCCTTTATTGTGTACACTTTAGCAAGATTCTATATTCTAATTAATATGTCCCTTTTATTGTGCACACTTTAGCAAGATTCTATATTCTAATTAATATGTCCCCTTTATTGTGCACACTTTAGCCAATATTCTATATTCTAATAGGTATACAAAACCATTCACTTAAGTCATGTAGTACCTATTATATCCCATTCTAATGTATTCTATTCTAGTTAACACAGAACTGGAGTCGTCAGTGGCTAAACACCGCGGGACTTGCTGAGGAGGGGATCTGAGCGTCTTTGGACATGTTCGGAGTGCAATGATGATGACCTGCAAATAACTCAATAACTCTGTTCTAGTAAATTCATTAAATCAGTTTCACTGCAGTTGAGGCATTCCCCCATATCCGTTCCACTACTCGTCTCAGCATTTCTCGTAACTTATGCAGACTGCTTGTTTCTGTAAGCTGTTGATCGTGTATACATCTGCTTTTCTCACTACCCTGGATGTTTTTTTATTCTCTTTCCTCCATTCTTTTTGTTCTGAACAGACACCAGTAATATGATAAATAATGCCGTAAAGATATTCTTTTTTTTTATTCGGTTCGAGAGAGGAACTAAGTAAGCAACAAATGCTTTTAAAAATTAAAGCTTGATGGAAAATGTCCTTCTCCTTATGACCAAATTAAAAAATGTGGAACACAGTCTTGCAACGTGTACAATCAGTGAAATAAATGTAGCGAATGGAGACATCTGAGAGATAACAGCTTAGACGTCTGGCACAGTTGTTTGTTTTAAGCTCAAAATGGCATTTTGGTTATAATCTTGAAAATGTATCAGCAGTTATGAATAAACCTGTCCTGAGACTAATACATTCTCCTCACTGTTAAAACAAGATATTTTATGGAGGTGGTTTCAATTTGTGACACCCACGCACAAAATGTGAAGTATTTAGTTAAAGCAAACATTTAACTCTTTCAGTACGGAAGGTTTTTATCAATTTAGCGGTAGAGATTTCAAAGACAAGATTGTTCATGTTTTTAAATATTAATCTACATGTTTATATTTATCTAACACACAACATAGTAAATATGAATTTTCAGATAATTAAACAAAGAATTATATTTCACCAATACCAAGATGATACAAGACCTATAAAAAGAATATGGTTTGATGACAGTTTACGCTAATCAAATTGAGAGTGACGCACTGTGTGGCTAAACGTACATGACCGCAATCGGCATGGCGCATGGTGCTTCGCAACGTACGAAAAGAGTTAAACAAATATTTATTTAACAATGAAATTTCATTAATTAATGTTCATTACAAAAGGTTTGAATATTGACAAATCTGTGGGTTCCGGGGGGGGGGGGATACAATATTCAATTTTTAACCACAAACGTTTTTAATATTTAATTTTTTTTATTCTACGGTACAGCTTCTTCTAATTACATTTAAAATGTAACAGAAACAGTATTTGTATTTTATTTTCCCGCGATGACACAGATGACCAAATTAACTAAATTATCGATGACAAATAGCTGTGCTAGAGGAACTAGCAACCGCAGCGCAGTAACAATGAAATCATCGCCCTTTCACGTGTAAGTCGTAAGGTTGTGCAGTGTGAAGCTTCACCGTACCACATCATTTGGAAGTGAAGGGTAAGTGAGTTAATTTTCTTCGCTTTTATTACCTTTGGAACTTAACGAGTAAGGTACACACTCTTCATTTAAGATTGATCGGCTGTAAAGAGAGTCACATGAGAAATTTATGCTCACTTTATGGACACTTCTGTGTTGTAATTATAATGATAATGACGACATCCCACCCGTTTCCCTCTTTTCCAATTGAACATAGGTGTTTGAGCATTCAAAGTAAATTGGTAATGATGATGAAGATGCCGATGATGGTGATATTAATGATGATGAAGATGCCGATGATGGTGATATTAATGATGATGAAGATGCCGATGGTGGTGATATTAATGATGATGAAGATGTCGATGGTGGTGATATTAATGATGATGAAGATGTCGATGGTGGTGATATTAATGATGATGAAGATGTCGATGGTGGTGATATTAATGATGATGAAGATGCCGATGATGGTGATATTAATGATGATGAAGATGCCGATGGTGGTGATATTAATGATGATGAAGATGTCGATGGTGGTGATATTAATGATGATGAAGATGTCGATGGTGGTGATATTAATGATGATGAAGATGCCGATGATGGTGATATTAATGATGATGAAGATGCCGATGATGGTGATATTAATGATGATGAAGATGTCGATGGTGGTGATATTAATGATGATGAAGATGTCGATGGTGGTGATATTAATGATGATGAAGATGTCGATGGTGGTGATATTAATGATGATGAAGATGTCGATGGTGGTGATATTAATGATGATGAAGATGTCGATGGTGGTGATATTAATGATATTAATGATGATGAAGATGTCGATGGTGGTGATATTAATGATGATGAAGAAGTCGATGGTGGTGATATTAATGATGATGAAGATGTCGAGGGTGGTGATATTAATGATGATGAAGATGTCGATGGTGGTGATATTAATGATGATGAAATGTCGATGGTGGTGATATTAATGATGATGAAATGTCGATGGTGGTGATATTAATGATGATGAAGATGTCGATGGTGGTGATATTAATGATGATGAAGATGTCGATGGTGGTGATATTAATGATGATGATGGTCGTGATGACGATGGTAATAAAAGAGAAGAAGACAGACGGAGAAGATAATTATTATGGTGACAATTATGCAGAACAGGAACTAATATTTTTTTCATCTCCGTTGTTAAAATTGTCCCTTTCCTCAAAATGTGAACTATTATTATGTATGTCAAAATATTTCATTCTATTTCTGTTTGAGTAAAACTAATTGTGCTAGCCCAGAGATAATATCCATGCTGTGTCAATAATGTTAATTATGTCTCGCTGTGTTTGGAAACGTTTCCAGACTCGTTAATGAGATAGTTAAGACACTTATCTGCTGACCGATTTTTGGGCTATGTTAAAAGACACAACAGCCTACTAAAAGTAATCCTATAGGGGAAAATACAAGGTTAAAGAGGCAGAGGCAGACCAAGACTAATATGGACGAGTAACTTCAAAAGGTGTACACACCAGCCTATGACAACCTGCACCATCAAAGCAAGAGATAGGGCAGAATGGCGCTCATTGGAAGCCAACCTTCGATGCAGAGATGGCACTTGATGATGATGATCTTCTGACCGATAAAATAGTTAAGACACCTATCTGATGATGTACGAGATAGGTAAGATACCTATCTGATGATGTATGTGATAGGTAAGATACCTATCTGATTGATGTATGAGATAGGTAAGATACCTATCTGATTGATGTATGAGATAGGTAAGATACCTATCTGATTGATGTATGAGAGAGGTAAGATACCTATCTGACTGATGCATGAGAGAAGTAAGATACCTATCTGATGATGTATGAGATATTTAAGACACCTATCTGATGACGTATGAGATATTTAAGACACCTATCTGATGATGTATGAGATAGGTAAGACACCTATCTGATGATGTATGAGATAGGTAAGACACCTATCTGATTATGTGTGAGATAGGTAAGACACCTATCTGATCATGAGTGAGATAGGTAAGGCACCTATCTGACTGATGCATGAGATAAGTAAGATGCCTATCTGATTGATTTATGATATATTTAAGACACCTATCTGATGATGTATGAGATATTTAAGACACCTATCTGATGATGTATGAGATAGGTAAGACACCTATCTGATTATGTGTGAGATAGGTAAGACACCTATCTGATTATGAGTGAGATAGGTAAGACACCTATCTGATTATGTGTGAGATAGGTAATATACCTATCTGATGATGTATGAGATAGGTAAGATACCTATCTGATGATGTATGAGATAGTTAAGACATTTACCTGTGAACCAATGTAATAGTTAAGACGCTTTTCTGCTGACTTATGAGATTTTTAATACACTTATTTGCTGACTTAGGAGATGGTTAAGACACATATCTTCTGACTTATGTGACGGTTAAGACACATATCTGCTGACTTATGAGATAGTTAAGACATTTACCTGTGGATCAATGAAATAGTTAAAACACTTTTCTGCTGCTATATGAGATAGTTAATTCACGTATTTGCTGACTTATGAGATGTTAAAGACACATATCTGCTGACTTATGAGATGGTTAAGACATTTACCTGTGGATCAATGAAATAGTTAAAACACTTTTCTGCTGCTATATGAGATAGTTAATTCACGTATTTGCTGACTTATGAGATGTTAAAGACACATATCTGCTGACTTATGAGATGGTTAAGACACACATCTGCTGATTTATGAGATAGTTAAGACACTTATCTGCTGATTTATGAGATAGTTGAGACACTTATTTGCTGACTTATGAGATGGTTAAGACACATATCTGCTGACTTATGAGATGGTTAAGACACATATCTGCTGACTTATGAGATAGTTAAGACACATATCTGCTGACTTATGAGATGGTTAAGACACATATCTGCTGACTTGTGAGATTCTTAAGACACTTATCTGCTGGTTTATGAGATGGTTAAGACACTTATCTGCTGATTTATGAAATAGTTAATACACTTCTCTGCTGATTTATGAATAAGTTAAGACACTTATCTGCTGATTTATGAGACGGTTAAGACACTTATCTGCTGACTTGTGAGATGGTTAAGACACTTATCTGCTGATTTATGAGATAGTTAAGACACTTATCCGCTGATTTATGAGATAGTTAAGACACATATCTGCTGACTTGTGAGATAGTTAAGACACTTTTCTGCTGACTTGTGAGATGTTTAAGACACTTATCTGCTGGTTTATGAGATAGTTGAGACACTTATCTGCTGATTTATGAGATAGTTGAGACACTTATCTGCTGACTTGTGAGGTAGTTAAGACGCTTATTTGCTGACTTCTGAGATGGTTAAGACACATATCTGCTGATTTATGAGATAGTTAAAACACTTATCTGCTGATTTATGAATAAGTTAAGACACTTATCTGCTGATTTATGAGACGGTTAAGACACTTATCTGCTGACTTGTGAGATGGTTAAGACACTTATCTGCTGAATTATGAGATAGTTAAGACACTTATCTGCTGATTTATGAGATAGTTAAGACACATATCTGCTGACTTGTGAGATAGTTAAGACACTTATCTGCTGACTTGTGAGATGTTTAAGACACTTATCTGCTGACTTATGAGATGGTTAAGACACATATCTGCTGATTTATGAGATAGTTAAGACACATATCTGCTGATTTATGAGATAGTTGAGACACTTATCTGCTGACTTGTGAGATTCTTAAGACACTTATCTGCTGGTTTATGAGATGGTTAAGACACTTATCTGCTGATTTATGAAATAGTTAATACACTTATCTGCTGATTTATGAAATAGTTAAGACACTTATCTGCTGATTTATGAGAGGGTTAAGACACTTATCTGCTGACTTGTGAGATGGTTAAGACACTTATCTGCTGATTTATGAGATAGTTAAGACACTTATCTGCTGATTTATGAGATAGTTAAGACACATATCTGCTGACTTGTGAGATAGTTAAGACACATATCTGCTGACTTATGAGATGTTTAAGACACTTATCTGCTGACTTATGAGATGGTTAAGACACTTATCTGTTGATGTATGAGACAGTTGAAACATTTATATGTTTATGTATGAGATAGTTGGGACACGTCTGATGATTTAAGAAATAGTAAAGAGATTTGTTTGCTGACTTATGAGATAGTTAAAACATTTACTTGCTGACTTATGAGATATTTAAGACACTTATCTGCTGACTTATGAGATAGTTAAGACATTTATCTGTTGATGTATGAGATAGTTGAAACGTTTATCTTTTGGTGTGTGCGATAGTTAAGACATTTATCTGCTGACCTATGAGATAGATAAGACATTTATCTGCTGACCTATGAGATAGTTAAAACATTTATCTGCTGACTCATGTGATAGTTAAGAGATTTATCTGCTTGACTAAGTTATCAAATTCTAGTCTGCCAGTGATCAAGGTGTGAACAACACAGTTCTGCTGTTGACCAATTTTTTCTGACAAATTCTAACATGAAATGTTTACGATCTGCAGAAAACACGGTACTAAACAAGCTAATATGTCGGCTCTGTAACATCTAGAACTGGGATACAGAACAAAATAAACATAAGTCTGAAAGAATATAAATGACGTAACTCGCATTAAACAAAATATAAATACTCAAAAATGTGACGTTGAAAGGCAACTAATGATACGAATCAAGAGTGATTCTGAAACTGAATATATATTTTTAAAAAGGTTTGAATATATATATATATATATATTGGTTATTGGTTATGGAAGGCCTCGGTATCACTGCAAACGAATTAAAATCCATAATTGCTCAACCGCCCGTGCCAGTGGAATCATCCGAATTACTAACACATCTCCCAAACAAAGAAAGGTAACTGTAGTTCCCATCGTAGCAGTCTCAGCACACGCCAAAAGACATAAGGCGAAACCGCGCAGAAAGTGAACACGTCCAACTGTTCCCTGTCATACGATATCATCATTCATCGTAAACAAGCGGGATATCGAAACTGGATCAAAACGGATGAGACACACAGCTCACGGTGTGCACAGAGCACTTAACTCAGTAGCTCCTGCAACAAGCCGGACTTGTATATGAGGAAACTGCAAGAAGGAACACTTTTCAGACATAGCCTTCAATGGTTCCTGCCGCCTATCCACCATATACCATGGAAGTTCGCGTCCTCCCGAAAATGATGATCGTCGTAGCCTTGATGATGTTAGGCCATCGTTGATGACTCCAATTCCAAACAAATAGACACACAGTGGTGTGGTAAAGGCAATTCTAGGGTAGCATGGCATAGCTGTTCCAGAACAGCACAAACCTGTGATGTTTTCTGTGTTCGCTATAAAGCTGCTGCTGCTACACAATCCTGATAGGTGTGGACATTATTCACTTGCAATGACAAAACTGCTTTGTTTACATCATAAACCTCTGGAAGTGAATCATTTATGGGACTAATAATATAATTTATTCTTGTATGTGGGGGGGGGGGGATATCTTCCTTGAGTCCCCCCAAAAAAAGGTCTTTGGTTAAAAAGCACATATGCTTTTGAGTTCAACACAAAATGAGCCCACTTCATAGATTCAAAATGGTACTTGCCAATGCCATCCGTTTGCACAAGTTAGGTCCTTAGCTACCAAGGTCCCAAGCGAAGCGATCAAATTAAAGACTTTATCTACAGCGAAGGTTAACGAACTGTGAACAAACATTTATGTTCAAACCCTTGAATACATTTTCAAAATCTGCCAACTCGCTGCAATAACAGATATCGTGGTGTTCAAAGTAAACATTGCTTAGTCCATGGCTCGAATATAAATAAGCTGCCATTTTGGTGCGTCCCATGACGTTATCATGACATTTTTCATATATATATATATATATAATATAAGGATACGAACAGGAAAAATAAGAAAATATATGACACTTGGGTTTAAAAACCACAGCCGGATATGAGGGAAATTATGATAGTTATGATGTGCCTATTGATAAAAGTACAAAAATATCGCTGTAAAATACTGACAATATTGTCCTTAAACATAAATTACGTGATGGGTACCACTTCTTTCTATGTAAAACTTAACGTAGCTTAACGGTATGAAAGATCGTTTTTCCCATTCAACTGGTCCCTCATGGCGGCTCCCCAGCGCTATGTTCCTGTTGATCTCAGAAAACTGCTGGGTCGATACAGTTTGACGTAAGCGACGTCAAAAGTGAATTATCAAAAAAAAAATAATAAGATTATAAAAAGGAAAATACGAAGGGAGAAGGGATCAAGAGGAGAAGCGCCTAGACCAGACAGACATAAATGTTTATTTCCCTTGATTAAATAAATCTACATTGGTTGGTGAGAGGGAGGGTACAATATCGGTTTCTTCACGAAAACAAAGAATAAATTACTGCGGTTTGGGAAGAAAGTAGATAAAGAGAGAGAGTGAAAGATCTACTGTAATATAGAATCCTCAAAGTGTGAAAAGGTTAGGGAAAATAATAATTACGTTTTTAAGATGGTTTTAATGTTTGTATTTATATTATGAAGTTACTATCATTTCATTATTATGAGATCATTAGTAGAAAAAGAAGGAATTGATGTGAACAGTCACAACAGAAACAATTTATGATATGCAGGTGACAGTCTTAATATCGCCCGTGCGCTGCCGGGGCCCGAAAGGGGAGTAAAGAATAGTGGCGCTGTACCCTACCAGGCATGTTCGTAAGAGACGAGAAAGGAGGGTTGGGCATGGAACTGGTAATTCCATACTGTAAAAATATAAGCCGGAAAAAATTTCACAAACATGGACAAGTCAAAGAAAAGAATAAAAGTAAATCCGCCATCCAGGAAAGATAAAGGCTCTCTGTCTAAGAGACGTATGACGCAAGCCGGAGAAAGCCGTAAGGAGTCTGGGTTGTCGAATATGTTTGGGGAAGACATGGAATGATCTTAAAAGAATGGCAAGAAACAGAATGACTTGGAAAGTGTTTGTTGAAGATCTATGCACCACAAGGAGCTGAAAGGTAGAAGAAGAAGATAGTCTTAGTATCAGAGACGGAGAATTAACTACAAGAAATTATAGACGTAATAGTAAAAGAAAGCAACAAGAAAGGTCTCAGTCTGAATAGTAAGAAACGAAAGTAATGATCATATCGAAGAAACAATCATCACCATCGTGCAGCATAAAAATAAATAGGACAAATATGAAACAAGTGTAACGCGTCGAATACTTTGGCACAATAATAAAATCAGATGGAAGATACACCACAGACAAAAAAAAGCAGAATAGCTCAGGCCAAAATAGCATTTCAGAAAATGGAAACCGTCTTATGCAACAAATCTATGTCAATAGAACTGAGAAAGAGAGTTAATCGGTACTCTATAGAGCCATTTCTGTCTTATGGAAGCGAATCATGAACAGTAGACAAATGTAAAGGCAATTAGAGGCCACAGAGATGGGGTTTCTCAGAAGAAATGTTGAAAGTTCCCTGGACAGCTAAAAAGACCAGTGAGGAAGTTCTCAAAGAGGCCAACACGAAAAGGGAGCTTCTAAGAAACATCAGAAAGAAACAATCAACATTTTTCGGGCACATCATGAGAAGAGGAAAGTTGGAATACTTGGTTACAACTGGCAAAATAAAAGGAAAGAGAGATCGCGGACGACGAAGAGAGAAAATACTGGATAGCTTGGTGTCATGGCATGGAAAACAGTCAACGACATAATTGTTACGATGCACTATGGATAAAAGGTTGTGGAAGGACGTGATTGCCACGTCAACCAGTATGACACATAATGATGATAATTATTATTTCATAGAAGATTTCAAGGTAGGAGAGATAGAGATTTAGAATAGTAAAAAAAATGACAGCGTGACACCCTAAACAAAATGAACACAGGAAGTGTTGTAGAGACACAAGATCTTGGGCTATGGAGGGACAAAATGCCCAACGCGCCTCGTCCATCAGTGGTGGATCTAAAGTATGTGTTCAATTTGTGACATGTGGAGTATGGTGCTCAGAGTGTTGTATCTCGGATAAAGAAATATCCGCTGAGAGAAAAAAAAAAGGAAGAGACATGTACCCAGTGAGCACTTGTGTTGTACTTATATAAAGAACTACTGAGGTTCCAGTACATATATATATATATCATATTTTGGCGTCTTCACAAGCGGTTGGTAGCAAGCAAACATGATTTGTCAATAGTCTAGGCTATATATTAATGTATGGGAATATATATAGTATATATATTATATATTATAGCCAGCAATAGATTTACTTAGGCCTGCAGGTTAAGAAGGAATTACACCAACCAGAGTGACGTTTTCAACTTTGCGATCAGGCGAGGTTGTGGGTTGAGTCTGTAGCTGAAAACGTTATTGTAGATTGAGGGTTTTCCGGTTTCACTTTCTGCCCGCGGGCTTTAGTAAATCTATAGTTTGCTGTGATTAGATTATGATTAAGGTCAATGACTAATTGAGTAATTCACACACAAAACACGCTGTAAACAAAGGGAAACCACTGCTGTATTTTTCCATGAGTAATGAAGCCTCAATAAAATGTTAACTCGATGTGACATCTCACGTATCATTAAACACGTATGGTTTCAATCTGAACAGGGTACACATGAAAGTATCTATTGCGTAATTTAAACAAAAATTAATCATATATGCATTATGGTAGTAAAATATCCGTAGTACATCAATTACTTAAGGGAGCCGCGATAGCTCAGTGGTTAGTGAATTTGACTACAAAGGACAAGAGGTATGGTTCGATCCCAACCGACGGCTTCCGAGTTCACCCAGCCTTTAATGGGTGCCGGATTTTTTTCTGGGGAAGTAAAGCGGCACGGGCGTAATACCGACCACATTACCCCAAAAATCATGTGCCGAAGGTCTGTAACATTTATGGTCACTAACACCATATTCCCTATACACCACTTGGCGTGACGGGGGTACTTTAATTTTTTTTTTTTACATCAGTTACTTAAATTAAAAAGTTAACATTTTTATCTTCTGTCAAAAATAGTGTAATAATAGATCATTTTATCCTTACTTAGTCGCTGTTTGATGTTTTGAGTTCTCTGAATATTTCTAAAGCTACGCCAGAAGATGTTTTACAGGCAGATGGTTATGGTTATGGAAGACACCGGTATCACTGCAAGCAAATTAAAATCTATAATTGCTCAACCGCCTGTGCCAGTGGAATCATCCGAATTAATATTTCATCTCCCAAACAAAGAAAGATAGCTGTAGTCCCCATCAGAGTAGTCTCAGTACACGCCAAACGAGATAAGGCGAATCCGCACAGAAAGTGATCACAGCCATCTGTTCCCCGTTATACGATATCATCATTCATCGTAAGCAAACGAATATCGAAACACGATCAAACCGGATGAAACGCACAGCTTACGGTGTGCACAGAGCACTAAACTCAGTAGCTCCGACAGCAAGCCGGAACAAATTCTACCAAGTTAGTTAAAGCGTGTTGGAGTGAGTTTAGATGGGGTACCCGGGGCTTTTACCCTTGGGTGTTATAACGCTTTTCTGGAAATTCTATGTAAAAAGGGACATTTGTTTCGGAAACAAGAACAGAAGAAAGCAATTTGCCAAGGAGTGGACATACAGAGTTAGATCTAGCAAGGCTGGACTGGCAGTCATGAATGACTAAAGGAAGCTATTTCAACGACCATGACATCCTAACTGTGAGCCATGACACAAGTCTGAGTTTCTAGAATGTAAAGAATATGAATGAACTTGGGAAAACATTTAAACAAAATATAGAACGAAAATAAAAACAATAAGATCAAAATATTTAAAATTACAAATGTTAAAGCAGATGGACAGAAACTTGTAGAATGAAAAAAAAAATAGTAGAGAAATTTCACATGACTCTGCAATATAAAAATATAAAATGAACAACAAAATTAGCGAGTTCCTATAATCAGGCCAAAAAGAACAGACTGCTTTAGCGGAAACTAATAAATTAAGAATGTTTGGCTAAAAGAGCGATTCACTAACGCTACAAAAACTCAACAATTGAAATCAATCCCACCATTCTCTTCGTTGAGATGCCCGAGGTCTCTCCGGTAACTTTTTGGCTCTGTTCTCTGAGGGAGCCGCGATAGCTCAGTGGTTAGTGAACTGGACTACAAAGGACAAGGGGTAGGGTTCGATCCCAATCGACGGCTTTCGGGTTCACCCAGCCTTAAATGGGTACCGGTTTTTTTTCTGGGGAAGTAAAGCGGCACGGGCGTAATACCGACCACATTACCCCAAAAATCATGTGCTGAAGGTCTGTAAAATTTATGGTCACTAACACCATATTCCCTATACGCCACTTGGCGTGACTGGGGTATTTTACTTTTTTTTCTGTTTCTCTCACTCTCTTTCCTCCTTTGTTCCAGTTGTCACAAGATAATCCACTTGTTTCCTTCACGTTTACTTTAATAGAAACTTCTTCTTTCCTGCTGATGTTGATAATAAAATGTGTTATATCATTCGCGTCAGCAGCTACCAATGAAAGCAGCCCATGGTTCTCTCATTAATTTTCTGTAAAACCATATTTATTTGGCATCAAAAGATTATCTTGTCCACTGTTCAATTTATTTACACGCCACTGACATTTAAATTTAAACTGTGTCTGGATATCGCTGGTCACAATTGTAACTGAGATCTTAATTAATGAGTTGACAATACGAGCTTTCGGTGTTCACGTTATGGCTTGCAAATTACAATGAATGCATTATTTCAAATATAGATGTTTTGTTGTCTGCGACAGAAAGAGCTTCGGGTTGCAATTAACAGTTCATGTCAATTTAAATACAATTTATTTTCAATTTGTCTTCATAATTTTCTTGCAAAGTTTATATCTACGTTTTCCATGCCTTTGGACAACAGATAGAACGTTCATTACACCACATCGCAGTTTAGATAGAGATTTAGGATATTTAAGCCTTTGAACTAAATATGTTAGACTTCTCCTTTTCTGTTTACACAGCCAGGTTACACAGCCAGGTTTCACAGCCAGGTTACATAGACAGGTTACACAGCCAGGTTACATAGTCAGGTTACACAGCCAGGTTATATAGTCAGGTTACACCGCCAGGTTACACAGCCAGGTTACACAGCCAGGTTACACAGTCAGGTTACACAGCCAGGTTACACAGTCAGGTTACACAGCCAGGTTACACAGTCAGGTTACACAGCCAGGTTACATAGTCAGGTTACACAGCCAGGTTACACAGTCAGGTTACACAGCCAGGTTACACAGCCAGGTTACACAGCAAACCTACACAGCCAGGTTACACAGCCAGGCTACACAGCCAGGCTACACAGCCAGGCTACACAACCAGGCTACACAGCCAGGTTACACAGCCAGGTTACACAGCCAGGTTACACAGCTGGGGGCCTCAGTTGCCTAGTTGGGAAAAACCACCGGACTGGGCAACCGACGTTCGGACAACCCGTGTTCAATTCTAGCTGGAAGCAGTGTGAGTTGTACTTGTGGTTGGAAAATAAATACCCCCGCGGTCGACCCAGCCGCTTGCAGAAATGGGTACCAGGGTATAGTACTCTGGGAAGGTGAGGAATGCTGCTTCGCATCGTGAGTTTCAATGCTTGAAGCGACACTATCCAGCAGTCTCCGAACACTTCTGGATAGGCAGCCAAGCACATGTGGGTGAAAACTCACGTGCTAAGACACCGATTCAAGTCTCGTACTTTACCTTTACTTTACCTTTGCTATACCATTACTTTATCTTTACAGCCAGGTTGATTAGCTTCTTTCTGGGACTACCAGGACGATAGAAAGTGGGTCTTCATCACTTCTAGTTTGCTATGTATGTTGTAAATAGTCAGCTTTGAGTCGCTAACTGCTGTTAGTACATTCGCTGTGTAATGTTTCCTTTTCCCAGATTATATTTTTGAGTTTGATACCAAAGCAGAGGGCTAAGAGTTAATAAAAGAAATTAACGTACAACGTTTGTTATTCCCTGAATCCCTATATATTTCAGTTTAGTTTAACCGACGAATCATCATCACTGCACATCGAACACGTCAATATGTGCTCAGATCTCCTCCCCTCTATGTCCCTCAGTTTCTGACGGCTCCAGTTCTGTGATGATTTCTTATTCTTCTATGTAAAATAAACATACAATGTTATGGAGCAGCTAAACTAATAGAAAGACATAACAAACTACAACGTTTCGGCAAAAAATTGCCTCCATCAGAGATAACAAACAGACTATACAAATGACACAAATAAATCCAAACTAGGAAACAAAACACAGACCTAAATAATGGCGGAAATAAAATTATTTGTGTTACATTTATTCGTCAAGGTCTAAACTCCCTTCATAGAGCTCTTTTTTTGGCATCTCCAAATGGGCTTTTGAACAATTCTGAGAGTTGATATATCTTCTATATAATAATAATAATAATCTCAGTTACAAGATTTTACGAGGAGGGGATCTGAGCACCTATGGACATATTCGGAGTGCAGTGATGATGACCCGCAAATAACTCAATATCTCAATATCTTCAATAGATGCTGATTTTCATTATTATAATTTTTATTATTATTATTATTATTATAGATTATACTTTCTAAATATTTCACTTTTTCTTTCTTTCTATTTTTCTCTCTATCTTAATCTGAACTTGCATCAAGGCGTGGA
Source organism: Megaustenia siamemsis (assembly GCA_032433765.1). Taxonomy (NCBI): domain Eukaryota; kingdom Metazoa; phylum Mollusca; class Gastropoda; order Stylommatophora; family Ariophantidae; genus Megaustenia; species Megaustenia siamemsis. The sequence continues at coordinate 50,682,570 of JAVIAB010000073.1, forward strand.
AGATTAATTTTTGTTTGTTTATGTTTGATATCTTCTTTAATGTTTATTATTTTAACTTGATCATTTCCATCTGTTGTTTCCCTTGTTAGACAGACAATTTATGTCCATGTCACACTCAGATCTGCTTTAACTACTCACTACCCTTCCCCCGGGAGTCGCGATAGCTCACTGGTTAGTGAACTAGACTACAAAGGACAAAAGGTAGGGTTCGATCCCAACTGACGGCTCCGGGTTCACCCAGCCTTAAATGGGTACCGGATTTTTTTTCTGGGAAAGTAAAGCGGCACGGGCGTAATACCAACCACATTACCCCAAAAATCATGTGCCGAAGGTCTGTAAAAATTATGGTCACTATCACCATATTCCCTATACGTCACTTGGCGTGACGGGGGTACTTTAGTTTTTTTTTTACTTTTACCCTCCCCCCCCCCCCCCCCGTACACATACAAACACACACACAAGCACCATTTTCCCGTACAAATAAATAAAATTAATTTTGTTTCGTACTAAGCGCATTGTAGAAAAGAAAACAAACCAGCAAGAACATTATTTTACTTTAGAGTCACAGCAGTTATGAGTTTACTTATTCTACACTCTGCTGTATATATACTTATCACTCTCTCTCTCTCTCTCTCTCTCTCTCTCTATCTCTCTCTGTCTATGAATGATGCCATTAATGCTATATCATAGAATCAGAAATAACATGGCATGTTTCATTAAAATCGGTCTTTATTCATACAGGCATTGCAACACTAAAGAAAACATGCGAAATTTCAATTTCAGTTGGTTGCGTACATGCGTGCGTGCGTGCGTACGTGCGCGCGCGCGTGTGTGTGTGTGTGCATTTGGATTTATTTTGTTTGATAAATGTTGCATTTCTGCGTATCAAACTTGTATGCATTGTTTGTTACCTTTTCATTTCCTTTTGTTTTTAGTTTTCAGAAAAGTAGCTTATTTCAAATGTCATCAATGGCCGTGGCAACAAATGTCAAGGGAAGATTGGTTTGTGTCAAAGAAGAAAATGCGTTGACATTAAAAAGAGCTCACGTTGATTTAGTAAGTAAATATTGCTCTCTGGGCAGACTAAGAAAAACAGACTTACAGGAATTGTGATTAGCTTTAATAATACTTCCCTCTACACTCTTTATTTGGACATCGAATGAGGTACACAATTTTAACCCTTGCTCTTCTGGCAACGTAACCAATGCCATTTTGTGCTGCTGTAGAGTTTTCTTCGTCTTTGTCCCCTCCCTAGATCTTACTTTTTCTATAATTTTCTTCCAACATAATTTTTATATGGTATTGAATCACAAGGCTTTCATATCGTCTGGACAAACCATCATTGTACGTTGCGTTCACGCATTTAGTTCAAGATTAGCTCTATGCATATTCTTTTTACTAAGGTCTCTTTTCTAGAGCTGTGTCTCTTATCGCCATTCAAGTCGTTATTCTCAAATATCTTGTTAAAACGATGGTTACACTTACAATTAACACAAGGAAAAACACAAAATACACACACTAATACAGCGATTTGTACTATAATCTATATTCATGACTAGAATATAATTTGTGTTTTTTTTTTAGTATATTCCTTGAAAGTTGTAATTTTAAAAATGCATTCTCGACTATGTTTATCATGATAATTTTAATGAAGATTCAACATGGAAAGTATGGAACGCTTCAAACGCTCGTCATTGTGCTCTGGCAGTGTCAAGGAGTGATTGTTTTCTTCGTTTCACATCAAGATATTAGGCACCGTATACGAACACATAGATACAATCTTGTGGATCCCAGCAGTTCTACTGTGTGCATTGTCGTGGGCCAGGATTTTCCTTGAATTTTCTATGGAGGGAAGGGGGGGGGAGAGTTATCGGACCACCTGTGGATTCGCCCTAATTTCATTGATCATAATTCTAAAGACAACAACGACATTATATGTAATTACACCTGGGTTGTTGCAGGAGTTACTGAGTTAGATGCTCTGTGCACACCGTGAGCTGTGTGTTTCATCCGTTTTGATCTTGTTTCGATATTCCAATTGTTTACGATGAATGCTGATATCGTATGACAGGCAATAGTTGGCTGTGTTCACTATCTGTGCGGTTTCGCCTTATGTCTTTTGGCGTGTGCTGAGACTGCTATGATGGGGACTACAGCTACCTTTTTTGTTTGGGAGATGACTTAGTAATTCGGATGATTCCACTGGCACGGGCGGTTGAGCAATTATAGATTTTCATTCGTTTCTGTAGTGATACTGGGGCCTTCCATAACCAAATAACCAAATGTAATTACACACACAAGCACGTCAAATTCACATATCAGGAGCTCTAAGAAGAAGCTAATGATTAAGGAGTGGGAGAACGATTCCCTTCGGTCCACTGGCCAATCGGGAATATTGTGTTAGTGCAAATATTTTGTTTAAAATAATGGATACATTTTTGGCGACTATAGGCAGTATTACACCAGTGTTGTCTTTCTTTTACGAAACTATCCTTACCCTTTTAAGTCACAGCAAACCTGGAAACTGTTCGATCTGGATCCAACCCGAACTCTTGTGGTCTGTGGTTCAGTGCAATGACCGCTGCTCTACATCTATTGTGATAAGGCATGCTAGACGCTGGAACAGCTGGTCTTTGTTCTCTAAAACAAGGTGGAGCCTATCAATACAAGAACATACGTCGTACGTAGTATTTTCAACTTCATTTGCATTGTGCTACCAGTGTCAGACGTGATCACTACAAGCCAGAAGAGAAAGTTAATCAACATTAATACGAAAGGCTATCAACCCCATTCCGGAGTACATCCAGAGAAAAAATTATTTAAAGGTTTCCATTGACAGCATTGGCTTTCAGGTGTGTTGGGGAGAAAATGTTAACTCGTTACGTCAACTACCTTGTTAGGTCACTGCTATTGATGCCTGGTTAACTCGTTACGTCAACTACCTTGTTATGTCACTGCTGTTGATGCCTGGTTAACTTGTTACGTCAACTACCTTGTTATGTCACTGCTGTTGATGCCTGGTTAACTTGTTACGTCAACTTCCTTGTTAGGTCACTGCTGTTGATGCCTGGTTAACTTGTTACGTCAACTACCTTGTTAGGTCACTGCTATTGATGCCTGGTTAACTTGTTACGTCAACTACCTTGTAAGGTCACTGCTATTGATGCCTGGTTAGCTTGTTACGTCAACTACCTTGTTAGGTCACTGCTATTGTCTGGTTAACTTGTTACGTCACGTACCTTGTTAGGTCACTGTTGTTAATGTCTGGTTAACTTGTTACGTCAACTACCGTGTTAGGTCACTGTTATTACAATCTAGTTAAATTTTTACATCACGGTTATTACAGCCCGGTTAACTTGTTACGTCACGGTTATTACCCATGGTTAACTTGTTACGTTGCAATTACTACAGCCTCTTTAACATTATAACTTAGTTAATTTGTTACATCACGGTTATTACAGTATATTTAACTGGTGACGTCACGGCTATTAATGCCTGGTTTTGAGAAAAGCAGTTGCAATGACCAAAAGAGAGAAAACGAAAACACAAGAAAGAAAACGTAATGATAGAACTAACCATGAACTGTCCACAGAGAGAACAAAGAAAATGATTTGCCCAACTAAACGGAATACCTTATTACTACACTAGGAGATTCGACTCCCCTAAAAAAAAAACAATATATATATATATATAAGGACACAATATGCTACACTTCTGTCAATATCAAGTACCAGGCCTGCTGGCGTAGGTGATCATGTCCCTTCACAACTTTCGATCTCGACAGTTATTTATCATTTATGTTGTTGACCTTCTGCTAGGTCATTCTCTTAAGCTGTATGGTGTTTTTTCTCTTTGCTTCCCTCTATCTCTTCGTCCCTCAATTGTCCCAGTTGTTACAATATATTCCAATTGTTCTCTTCTCATTACATGACCAAAAAATAATGATTGTTTCTTCCTAATATTGAAAATTAGCTCTCTTTTTGCTTTGGCCTTTTTCAGAACGTCCTCATTACTCTTCTTAGCTGTCCATGGTATCCTCAATATTCGTCTGTAAAACCACATTTCTACAGACTCTAGTATATTTCTGTAGCAAATTATAAAACAGGCATTGTTCTATACTCTCTCTCTCTCTCTCTCTCTCTCTTTCTCTCTTTCTCTCTCTTTCTCTATCTCTCTCTCTTTTTATCTTCTTTCTCTTTCGTTGTTTCTGTGTCTCTTTCTCTGTCTCTCTCTCTCTATATATATATATATATATATTTGTGTGTGTTATCATTATTATCAAGTACCTTGACTGCTGGCGTAGGCGATCATGTCTCGCAAAACTTTCCTCTAAAGTTGCAGCGATACAAGTTTATTCAAGGAGCATACGACCATGTAGACTTTATACACGAAATTAAATGCCTTTGAAAACAAAAGTCTTCGTAGGATCTGAAACATGAGCTAGAAAGACGACAATACATTTCAAATGAACAGATCAGAGACGCATTGAAACAAGAATATGTGCTGAGTGTTATCAGAAGAAGGCGTTGGAAATACACATCGGTCATGTGATGAGATTGAATGAATTAAGACTCCTACCCCCCCCCCCACACCTTCTTGAATGGTATATTTATGTGGAAGCCATTTGATAATAGAAAACAAGGCAGACCAAGAGAATCGCTACGGAGAACAATTATTAGGGAAGGCTCAATCATGGGAGTAAGAAACAACCAAGAACTACAAGAACTAACTAGCAAACCGTCAATCGTAGAAAACTATGACTTCCGCCCCATATGCCGTCTTCGGCGTCAGATGAAAATGAATGAATGAATGAATGAATGAATGAATGAATGAATGAATGAAAGAATGAATGAAAGAATGAATGAATGAATGAATACGACAATGGTATTCCTTTGCATTTGCCTTTCGTCGGTTTTCTTTTCTCCGCTAGCCTTAGACTAAAAAGTCTCATCCACAATGCATCCTTGGCTGATTGATGATGATGATTATGGTGTTGACGATGATGATGATATTGATTATGATGATATTGATGATGATGATGATGATACTGATGATGATGATGATGATATTGATGATGATGATGATACTGATGATGATGATGATGATGATGATGATGATGATATTGATGATGATGATGATATTGATGATGATGACATTGATGCTGATATTGATGATGATGATATTGATGATGATGATTATGGTGTTGATGATGATGATGATATTGATGATGATGATATTGATGATGATGATTATGGTGTTGATGATGATGATGATATTGATGATGATATTGATGATGATGATATTGATGATGATGATATTGATGATATTGATGATGATGGAAATGATAACATGAGAAGGTACTATAAATTAAAACTACTGGTCTCGTTATTGGTGTTGTTACCCTAAGGTTACCAGCATAAATAATGATCGGATTAGTGGCACATAAAAAACGTGTACAAATATCCCTCATTAAGTACAGACATGAACGTGTCAAACAGCTTCAAGGATAATACCAACATTTGAATGACCTGACCGAACGATTCAAAAATCTATCTATTGACCTTTCGAGCCGTAACCGGCCCATAGGGCGTAGACCAAGATACACCTTCTCCTATATGAATTTTTGTTCTAGCAGTTTTCTTTTAAAGATATTTTATCAAATCTCGCCATCTGTCTCTGTTCTGTGCAAGCAGTTCTATCTCATTGAGGGAGCCGATTCCTGCTGCTCTTGCCTCTCTCATCAATGTTCTTCTCAGTTCTCCCTGGGTCTTCCTCTTTTTCTTTTACCTGTTGTTTCCCATATGAGGGCTTGCTTTGCTATTCGATTATTATCTCTTCTCATCACATGTCCAACGTATGACCATCGTCTTTTCTTTATTACTGAAGATATTAGTGGTTGATTGGCGATTTCTCTAATTTCCTCGTTTGTTTTGAATTCGTTCCATTCTATACCAAGTATTTTCCTTAGACATTTATTTTCGAATGCGTTCAACTTTGTTTCTATATCTCTTGTTGTTTTCCAGCTTTCACACGCATACGTAAGGGTTGATATTACATTTGATTTGAATAGCCTAAGTTTTGTGTTTGTGCTAATGAGTTTTGATTTCCACAACTTTTCAAGGCTTCTGAAAGACATTGCTGCTTTAGCCAGTCTGATTCTAATTTCTTTGCTCGTATCCCCTTCTCGATCAATGTGACTTCCAAGATAGATGAAGTGATCGATCTCTTCTACTGGTTTGTTTTCCATGTATATTTTGTCACTTGTTGGAATTAAACTTTTCATGACTTTAGTCTTTTCATGATTGACCTCAAGCCCAATTTTGCTGGCTATTGATGATAGTTCATTTGTGTTTTCCTGCATCGTTTTTATCTGATTGCTGATGAGAACTATGTCATCAGCAAAGTCCAGGTCCTCCAAATGGTCTCCTTGTATCCATTCGATGCCTTTATTACCAGTGCAGCATTTCTTCATTATGAAGTCCATAACAATTCCAAATAACAAGGGCGATAAAATACATCCTTGTTTAACCCCAGTTTCTATTGGGAAACATTCGCTCAGTCCTTCCTCTGTTCGAACTGCACATGTGTAACCATCATACATGTCTTTGATAATATTTATGATTTTTGATGGTAAGCCATATTGCTTCAGAATTTTGCACAAAGAATCTCTATGAATACTATCAAATGCTTTTTTGAAGTCGATGAAGTTAAGTACAAAAGGTTTTTGCTTTTCAATGTGTTCCTCCAATATAAGTCGTAGAGTGAAAATGTGGTCAAGACAGCTTCTCCCTTTTCTAAACCCAGCCTGTTCTTCACGCATTACTGTATCTATTGAATCCTTTATTCTATTTAGGATGATTTTACAGAATAATTTTGAGGCAACTGACAAAAGTGTCACGCCTCTCCAATTGTTACAATCTCTAAGATTGCCCTTTTTTGGGATCTTAACAATGATTCCTTTTTTCCATTTATGAGGCGTCTTCTCTGTTTTCCAAATGATGTTGAACATTTTTTGGAGATGTATTAAATTATGGCTATCAATTGCCTTGAGGATCTCAGCTGTTAACTTATCCTCTCCAGCAGCCTTGTTATTGGTCATTAGCTTTAAGGTGGTTTCTATTTCACTCAAGGTGAAGTCATCTAAATTTACATCTAATTCTGCTGCTGGTGTTTCAGCTTCAAAATCTATTAAACTGTGAGGTAGTGGACGGTTAAGAATTTCTTTGAAGTGTTCTGCCCAACGGGCTTTTATGTCTGCGCTTGTTGTTAGCATTAATCCAGATTTGTCTAGAATTGGTGTTCCACTGGATGTATAGGTGTTTGTCAGCATCTTTTGTACAGTATAAAGAGTTCTGCTGTCTCCTGTAATTGCAGCTGTCTCTGCTTTCTCTGCCAAGTTGTCTATATAAGCTCTTGTATCTCTTCTTGCCGAACTTTTCACTTTGTTGTCTAATTCTTTGTATGTTGCTTTTGCCAGAACCTTTCCAAGATCTGTCTTTACATTAGGATTCAAAAATAGCAGGGTCAATACTGCCCTGAAGAATAATGTCAGCTTTTTCCAGCCAGCACAGTGACACAATACTCATTATCTCATTCTTATCTGACGGACGATAATGAGTACTTTCGCCCGAGATCGAATGTCACCGTATCCTTTATTTCAAACTGCTCATTTATTAGAAGAAAATGTACCGGGCTGGCGAAAACTGGTTTTCAGCATGGTTTTTGTTATTATTATTATTATTATTATTATTACTATTATTATTATTATTATTACTATTATTATTATTATTATTATTATTACTATTATTATTATTATTATTACTATTATTATTATTATTATTATTACTGTTATTATTATTATTATTATTATTATTCTACGATACAATTGTCGAAAGGCTTTTTGCTAATATCTGTATCTCTTTCTAAGCAGAATTTATTTATTTTTTTTGTATTTTCAAACTAGGAGTTCGTCTGCGTGATTTATTTTTATTTGATTGATTGTCTGCAGACGCAGACCGGAATTTAAAAAAAAATATTTATAAATTCTTTCTTTCAAGCTGACCTAACTATAGTCGGTCAAAATACTGCCGACATTGACACAAAATTTACGTAATTATTTTGTAGACAACCTAAAATGAAATGGAAATGTCTAAACAAAACAATGTCAAGTGTTTTCACTGATATTTTACGAACATGAGCACCGGTTTTGTTTTAAAAATATTAATAAAAAAACATCATCTATTGGCGTGTCATAGGCAAAAGTGTCCAAAATGTTGCGTACATTACTGTCTCTGGTGTTACGTATCAGCTACACTGCTCTATTGGGGACCTCGGTAGCCTAGTTGGGAAAACCGTCCGGCTGGGGTACCGATTTTCGGACAACCCGTGTTCCATTCCCGCTGGAAGCAATGTGAGTTGTACTGTGGTTGGAAAAACAATACCCCCGCGGTCGTCCCAGCCGCTGGCAGAAATAGGTACAAGGGTATAGTATTCTGGCAAGGAGAGGAATACCGCCTTGCATCGTAAGTTTCGATGCTTGTAGCGACACTATCCAGAAGTCTCCGAACACTTCTGGATAGGCGGCCTAGCACATACGGGTGAAAACTCGCGTGATACGACGCCGATTCAAGTCTCGCACTTTACCTTTACAATTACTACTGATTTCTTTCCAAGCCAGATTACTCAGCAGTGGTGTTGCGTACGTACCCAGAGCTCGAGGCAAGCACAGTTGTTTATTTTCATTTCAAAATGGCATTTTAGTTGCAATCTTGAAAATTTTGCAGAATTAATGGTTTAAGATGTTCTGAGTTTAGAACATAGCCATTATTCTTAAAACTGATACTTTATTGGAGTGTTTCTAATATGTGACACCACACATAAAATGTAATATTTGCATTTCAATTAACTATGTGTGAATGATACTTTAGTAGTTAATGATCGTTGCAAAAATATCAAAGATTGGAAATTCTGAAAGTTTCAGGGGATAAAATATTCAGTTCTCAACCTCCAAATTTATATATTTTAATATATAACTTTCTCTCAACACATTTAATGTATAACAGAAGAAAAAGTATATTTTATCTTCCATGGAAAAATAAAAAAAACAAAAAAACAAAACAAAAAATCAACTAAAGTGTCTGTGATAATCAACTGTGCAAGTCAAACTTGTAGGTTTCCACATTCGGGAAAGTCAACTGCGCTGCAAACTAAGTTTTTTTTTTTTTTTAATTTATCATTACTTTCTCCTTCTCTTTTGAAAAGTTCATCCCTATAATATTACCAGCGAGGAAATTCTCAACTCTGCCAAAACAAAAGGAGGTTCTTTAAAAAAAAATCAGATAAAAAAAAAACAATCTACATTTTTCAGGCACATCACGAGAAACGTAAAGTTTGAATACTTGGTTACAACTGTCAAAATGATGCTCGGAGAGAGAGATGCAGACGATACATAGAGAGAGGAGAGAGAGAGAGAGAGAGAGAGAGAGAGAGAGAGAGAGAGAGAAGATATTAGAGAACTTGGCGTCGTGGCACGGTAAATAGTCAACAATAGAATTTGTGAGCCATGCATTGTGAACAGAGAGTGAATTATGAAAGGATATGATCGCCTACTGCAAACAGTATGACACATGATGATGGTGAATTGTATGCCCTGGTAACTGTCCCTAAGCCCACTTTCCTCCCCCCTCCCTTAATACTGTTGGCTGTTTTGCTGCTTTTCTTCTGCTGCTGTTCATTACTTTATTTATTTTAATTGTTCCCTCTGTTGCAATATTCAAGTTCCTCCCGATGACTTGATCAAAGAAAGTTGTCTAGTCTACTTTATAGGCTTCAAACATTCTTATAACGCGACATCAACATTTCTAGACTACTGGGAATTGAACCCTCGTCAACCGAATTAGCAAAACGACAGGTTTTGTTCTATTCGGCCAGTCGGTCCACTGATTTCATTTGAGTAAAAACGTTCAATTCTTATGTGAACCGACCCTAAAACAAACAATATATTCTGTGTACGTTTGTATACATTTTACAAAATGAAAGTAATTTATATCACTCATTATACATTCCAAATTGTATTTATTGCCTGACGCTTTCACTCTTGAACCAGCGTTGACAAGCACCGGCGATTTTTTTTTTCCTGGAAAAAAAATGACAAAACTGGCACAGCTTTGACCATAATACTCCCAAAATGGATGTAGAAAATAGAGGGCCAAGACAAAGAAATGAAAAGAAATGTATAAAAATGTAAAGCTGCAGTAAAGCTGAATGTGAAGGAGAAGTGAAAGAAAAATAGAAAAAAAAATCGTATGTTTCTTCTTCTTCTTCTTTCCTTGCTCATCTGCCATTCAGCGTCGAGGGGAGATATAGTTTGGGGTAACGATCACAGACCGGAAATAAATTGTATATTTGTACTTTCCTATTAATGCAATAATTAAGGAGACCAGTGCCACGAGAAGCCGAACGCTTGGCACACTGCCACACAGCGCGGTGCCACTGAGTACGGGTTCGATCCCACTTCGGACCATATATTGTTCTTCGTTTTTTTCTATTGTTGTTTGTCTGTCAATTTCTCCGAGTGCTAACACATACTTCTTTGTTCTATTATTCCCTATTATCGCCTCGGAAGTTCCCCATATAATAATATTTATGTATTATTATTTGTACCCAGTATATAACCACTGGGAACTACTATTCGTGCTGTTTCGTCCAAGAAATGTTTGTCTACAACACAAGTATTCAGCGCTACTGGGAGATACTTGCATTAATAGGAAAGTACAAATATACAATTTATTTCCGGTCTGTGATCGTTACCCTATGCTATAGTCATTGAGATCGCCTTTCGTGCAAGACACTGCTGCAATAGCCAATTTTTTAGTTGGCTGCGTGGCAGTGTGCCAAGCGTTCGGCTTCTCGTGGCAAGGCGTTGTGCCACTGAGTACGGGTTCGATCCCACTTCGGACCATATATTGTTCTTCGTTTTTTTCTATTGTTGTTTGTCTGTCAATTTCTCCGAATGCTAACACATACTTCTTTGTTCTATTATTCCCTATTACCGCCTCGGAAGTTCCCCATATAATAATATTTATGTATTATTATTTGTACCCAGGAGATATAGTTTGCGGGCTTTTGCTCTTCTGTCGCCTCTGCTGATGTTATGTTTCCTATTGCTTCTAATATTCCATCGACCCATCTTTTTCGTGGTCGATCCTTGGGTCTGGTGTTCTCACAATGTTTGTTGAAGGCTCGTTGTGTTGTGTTTTGTTCTTTCTGCCTTGTCACGTGGCCAAACCATTTTATCTGTTGTTTCCTTATATATTATATGGCGGGGGCTATTCCTAGCTTTTTCTCAGTTCTTCATTTCTGATCTTATCTCTCAGACTGTTTCCTGTCATTCGTCTAACACACTTCATCTCTGTAGAGGTTATTTTTCTTATTGTTCTTGCATCTAGGGTCCAGGTCTGGCATTGGTAGCACAACGTTGGGATGAAGATGTATTGTATAGTGCTCGTTTTGCCTCCAGAGTTATTTCCTTGTTGGACAATAGTGGTGATAACTGTCCGATGATTTTACAAGCTTTGTTGCATCTTGATTCTATCTCTTCTGTTTGAGAATTATCGTTTGTCATTAGACTTCCTAGGTATTTGAATTGCTCTGCTTGTTTTAGTTGTCTGCCTTCTATAGTTATGTTGATGTTCTGTTTATTTTTGGCGACATTCATGACTTCTGTTTTGTTGATGTTGATTTTCATGTTGTATTTTGTGCCTGAGATGTTGAGTTTGTTTAAGTGTTCTTGTAGGTCTTATCGTATGTTTAAAGCTTAATATAATTGATGGAATTGATTTCCATTAATTGTGTAAAGCTTTGATCGTATAATTTTTTCTATATTTTTTCCTTTTTTCTTTTTTTTTTTCACTTTCGCGTAGAAAGATATGGGCATTAACAACCATAATTCTGTACACGCCATGCTTGAGATGAGACTCGGTTCTGTCGTTTTCTTTCCACTGGTTAATTATGAATGTTTTTCATTCGTACATGTATATACAAGTAAATAAAGGAAGAACTGTATTGGTGTTTTCCTTAGCATTCACATGTTATTGTTGCGAATTTTGTGAGTGTGTCTGTATATATATATATATATATATATATATATAAGTGTCGATAGAGTAATGATAATGTGCTGGTTTAGTGATCATAACGTGCTGGTTTAGTGATCATAACGTGCTGGTTTAGTGATCATATCGTGCTGGTTTAGTGATCATAACGTGCTGGTTTAGTGATCATAATGGGCTGGTTTAGTGATCATAATGTGCTGGTTTAGTGATCATAATGTGCTGGTTTAGTGATCATAACGTGCTGGTTTAGTGATCATAACGTGCTGGTTTAGTGATGATAATGTGCTGGTTTAGTGATCATAATGTGCTGGTTTAGTGATGATAATGTGCTGGTTTAGTGATCATAATGTGCTGGTTTAGTGATCATAATGTGCTGGTTTAGTGATCATAATGTGCTGGTTTAGTGGTCATAATGTGCTGGTTTAGTGATCATAATGTGCTGGTTTTGTGATCATAACGTGCTGGTTTAGTGATCATAATGTGCTGGTTTAGTGATGATAATGTGCTGGTTTAGTGATCATAATGTGCTGGTTTAGTGATGATAACGTGCTGGTTTAGTGATCGTAACGTGCTGGTTTAGTGATGATAACGTGCTGGTTTAGTGATAATAACGTGCTGGTTTAGTGATCGTAACGTGCTGGTTTAATGATCATAACGTGCTGGTTTAGTGATAAAGTGAACAAGATCTTGATGTACGCTTTCATCCGACTCACCTCGAAAAATGTATGTGTACCTGGGTTACTGTGTTGTTGATGGTAATGACACAAATCACTGGTCTCCTCACCTCTTCCCTCACTTTCAAATTATATAGTTTTATATATAATCTTTTATATAATTATGTATAATGTATTACTCCACTCCCCTACGACTTAAATATATATATATATATATATATATATATATATATATATATATATATATATATAATCATCATCATCAAGTACCGTATTCCTAGCTTTTTTCTCAGTTCTCATTTCTGATCTTGTCTTTCAGACTGTTTCCTGTCATTCGTCAAACACATTTCATCTCAGCAGAGGTTATTTTTCTTATTGTTCGTGCATCTAGGGTGCAGGGCTGGTATTGGTAGCACAACGTTGGGATGAAGATTGTATTATAAAACCGGCAGTGAGAAAATAAATGTAAATTGGTTAAAGTTATTTAAACGATAGTATGAATTTTAACTGCACTCTTTCCAGAGTCACTTGCCCAACTATCAATTCACAAGCAGTAGAAATAGACTCAAGATGCAAAAATGCTTGTCAAATCATCAGACGACTATCACAACTGTGTTCAACAAGGAAATAACACTGCATCATCCCAACGTTGTGCTTCCAATGCCAGACGTGGACTCCGCACTCAAGAACAATAAGAAAAATAACCACTACCGAGTAGAAATGTGTTAGACGCATGACATGAAACAACCTGAGAGATAAAATATCAAATGAGGAATTGAGAAAAAAAAAAGTTAGGAATAATTCCATAGAATAGATTTTAAAAAAAAAAACAGATAAAATGGTTTGGCCAAGTGTTAATACAGAAAGATCAAAACACAACACCGAGCTTTTAATAAACGTTACGAGAATACCAGACTCAAGGGTCGATAAAGAAAAAATGGATTGATGGAATATTAGAAACACTAGGAAACAGCAGCAGAAGAGGCCAATTGAAAAGCAAAAGACCAATTATATCTCCTCTCGACGCTGAAAAACAAGTGAAAAGAAAAAAAGAAGTAGAAAAACTCGCTCTATTCATTTAGACTTTCAACCAACAAGTGTTCTGTTTTAGGCACGTGACTTTAATAAGTTACCTGAGATAAGATACCTGTATCGTCTGTCGAGAACAAAGAACTTGATTTCATCATCTCCAAGGTTGAGGAAGGCTATCATGTACCTCCACAATCTTCGATGCACCGTGCATCGTATCAGTTCTGTTGTAGACAGTTTTCCATGCCATGACACCAAGCTATCCAGAATCTTCTCTACTTGTCGTCCGCGATCTCTCTTTCCATGTATTTTGATAAGTTGTAACCACATATTCCAACTTTCCTTTTCTCATAATGTGTCCGAAAAATGTTGATTGTTTCTTACTGATGTTTTTAGGAGGTCTCTTTTTGCGTTGGCTTCTTTGAGAAGTTCCTCGTTGGTCTTTTTAGCTGTCCAGGTAACTCTCAACATTTCTCTAAGAAATCATACCTCAGTGACTTCTATTTGTCTTTTAATTTGTTTGTCTGCTGTCCATGATTCGCTTCCATAGGTTAGAATTGGCCCTGTATACCACTGACGAACTCTGTTTCTCACTTCTATTGACGGGGGACTGGTTGGTCTCGAGGCAAGATTCCGGCCGTGAGACAGAGAGGTTGTGGGTTTAAATCCCGGCTGCATCAGTTGAGATTTTTATTTATGATTTCTCTCTGCGGCAACCACCCCTGGTCTCACCTGCGAGGCCCGGCTTGAAACGTCAATTACTCATCGGCGGAAAAAAAATATGAGTACCTCCGAAGTCGGAGTTATCTGCCTGTGAGGCGAGGGACCACAATGCACACGGCGCCAGGGAAAAACGGATTAACAAGCAAAATTCAGTTTCTAGTCTCTAGGATCTTCGTCAGAGGCAAAGGCTGGGCAACGAAAAAAATATTGACCAGAACCCAGCATATATCGGCGTCACCATGAATCGCAGAATGACTTGGGAAAATCAGATAGACAGAGCAAGGAAAAAAGCCAGAAAACGAACAAATATTACGAAGAAATTGCCAGGAACGGACTGGGGGGCAGACAGCAATATTTTTTAAAAGACTATACGTAGGAAGAGTCAGACCAGTTCTAGAGTATGGAGTCACAGCCTGGGCTATGGCTTCCAAATCACACCTTAGCAAAATTAACAGAGCACAGAACCAAGCTGCCCGTATCATCACTGGTGCTATGAAATCTACACTTGTCAAGACTCTAGAAACAGTAATAGGTTTACAACCCTTAGATGACAGACGGGTCACTAAAGTATTGCAACAAGCGGAGAAATATAGAAGGCTCCTTAGCCACCTCATGCACCAAAGAATAACTGGTTCCGGAATTGTACGACTAAAGAGGAGCAACTTCGCTGCAATTGCCAATGAACTAACTACTGGAGACCAGCACTTTCCCAAACAATATCGAAACCCTTGGTACCATCTGATATGTCTCCTCATGGAAAACATAAAATACCAAAATTTAAGGAAAATATAACAGGAATCATGAAAAAAGGCACCCAATCAGACACAAAAAGAAACACGTAGCAGAAAAACGCATACCCGATACCTAACCACAGGACTCTTGGTCCCACATATACACATATGGCTCTGCTGCAAATGCCACCAGAATTGGAGGGGGGAGGTGTGTTCTTGGCGCTGAATAATTAGGACGAGATCACCAAGTCAATAGCTACTGGAAAATTCTCAAACAACTTTAAAGCAGAAACTGAGGCCATCAGAGATGCTGGAACACTGGCTACTCAACACAAAAATAACATGCACAATAAATTGGTGATTCTGACTGATGCACTGTCAGTACTATCAGCTCTAAAAAGCCCCAAAACAATGAACTAGATGACTTGAGAACAACTCTGGACCAACTATACAATAACTTCCAGAGAGTAGTCATTCAGCGGATACCATCACACTGTAATATACGCGGAACTAACGCGCAGACAAATTAGCTAAAGAGGGAGGGAGATTACCGCAAGAGAACCATCCGCTCAGTTATGATGAAGTCAAATTCATCCTCAAAGGTCAGTACCATGAAAAATGGAAACGAGAACGAGAGTGACGGATACCACCAACTATCAAGGAGGGATCAAGCCATCATACTTCGCCTACGCACTGGCCACAATAGAATGAGAAATCACACGTTCACCAAATTCAAAATAGGTACAACCAGCCTATGCTACTGTACACTGGACAATATGACTACAAAACATGTTCTACAGGATTGCCCCCAGTACACAGTCTTGAGAAGAGCAATGTGGTCCACGCCCACCTCCCTGGAAGAAAAACTATATGGGGCAATCGATTCGCTTAAACAGACAGCTGACTTCATGAGAGAGTCTGGAATCCTACTCTGATTGAGTCTTGATCGCAGAGAAGGAGAGAGAGAGAGAGAGAGAGAGAGAGAGAGAGAGAGAGAGAGAGAGAGATTCTGCTTTTTATTTCTGTGGTGCATCTTCCATCTTATTGTGCCCACGTATTTGACGCTCTGCACTTGCTTTAGATTTGTTCAGTTTATTTATGTTACATGGTGCTGATGATTGTTTCTTCGATATCACCGTTACTTCTGCTCTCTACTTTTCAGACTGAGACGTTTCTTAGTTGCTTTCTTTCACTACTATGTCTATAATTTCTTGTAATTCAGTTTCAGTCTCTGATATTAACTCTTTCCGTATTGAAGCTTTTTATCAATGCAACGTAAGTGATTCCGAAGATAACATTTTCCCTGGTTTTAAAAATCAATCTACATATTTATATTTATCTAACTTATAACATATTATATATGGAGTTTAGATAACTGAACAAGGTATTAGATTTCACTAATATCAAGATGAAACAAGACATGTAAAAAGAATTTATTTTGATGACGGTTCACAGTAATCAAATTGATAGTTACGCACTATGCGGCGAAGCATACACGGCCGAAACAGGCATGGCGTAAAGTGCGTCGAAACGTACGGAAAGAGTTAAGACTGTGTAATCGCACATCGCAAATTGTTTATTATGGACTTCAATTCCTTTTTTTCCTCTATTATTGATCTCATAATATTTTCGCTGTAAAGTGCGAACACATCTGGCGACAGGACACAGCCTTTGTGTGACTCCTTGTTTAATAAATCGGATCTGTCCTATTTGGTTGTTACTTCTTATGGCTGCTGTTTGTTGCCAGTAAGTGTAACTTGATCTCACTTATCCTGAAATGAAGAAACGCTGACGGAGGAATGCGATCGTTGCTGTATGAGAGTTCGAACCTTCTCTGTTGTCATGTTTCTTAGTGAATCTAGTATTTCATCAACCCATATTTTTTTAGTATAAGATCTCAAGGTCTGTATCGGTGGCGTTTCTAGATCTCAGTTTAGATCGTGTTAACGATTTCTATCTTGTCAAGAGCCTTCCATTATTTTTGTTGGTTTAGACAGACAGACAGACTGGCAGGCAGGCAACACACACACACACACGCATGCGCACGCACACACACACTACTGCGGCGATGATCCCTAACTTTGTCGCGTCCTCACTTCCAACTTTTGTCTCACAGACCAGTATAGTGCATCTGACAAATTAAACGTCGTAGTTTTTAATTTCTTTGTTTCTTTGTTGTGAGATTTAGTGCCAAATCTAGAGTCAGGAAAGTCAATAAATTTTAATAAACTTTACCGGAAGGACAAAGAATGTTGAGTCATTATTTTCCAATCGCGTGTGAATATAGTTGCGCTTGAAAACGATAATGGCTGAAGTAGGAAGAGAATACAGTCCCTACCGTAGCTTCCTTTCGAAAGCATTTTTTATGGCTCAGATATTAGAACAAATTGTAAAGTTGTTGTTGACGGTTTGTGTTTTCTGTGGAGAGTACAATCTAACGGTATTTTTTTTTTCGTTCGCCAGTTTTTACCTCTGACGAAGTACCTAGAGACTAGGAACTGAATTTTACGTGTTAATCCATTTTCCCTGGCAGCCAGGTGCACATGGGTCCCTCTCCGCACAGGCAGATAACTCCGACTTCGGAGACATTCATATTTTTTTCTGTCGATGAGTAATTGATGGGCCTCGCTGCTGAGACCAGGGGTGGTTGCCGCGGAGAGAAATCATAAATAAAAATCCCAACCAGTACAGCCGGGATTTGCACCCACAACCTCTCTGTCTCGAGGTCGGCGTCTTGCCTCGAGACCAACCAGACCCCAAAGCTGATGGTATGACATGTCTTCAAGAGTTGATCATGACTTCTCTGATTGAAAAACTGTTGGTCCATGGGTGACAGCATGAAAACGTATTTTTTAAAAAAAAAACTGTCATTACGGGATTTTTCTCAATTCTGGGATCGGCTGGGTGATTTCTGTGATCTTGGAGAATAAGGGTAGCATGTACAGTGTAGTCATTACGATGTGTTCTGGTCAGAGTTATTATTTCACTGAACAATAAAGAAAATAAAAGAAGAGGATTTAAAACAAAGGATTTCTAATAAATATATAATCATACGGGATCACTGGGAGCCATGATAACTCAGTGGTTAGTGAACTGGACTACAAAGGATAAGAGGTAGGGTTCGATCCTTATCAACGGCTTCCAGGTTCACTCAGCCTTAAATTGGTACTGGATTTTTTTTCTGAGAAAGTAAAGCGGCACGGACGTAATGCCGATCACAGTACCCCAAATATTAAGTGCTGAAGGTCTGTAAAAATATAGTCACTAACACCATATTCCTTATACGTGACGGGGCACATGCAGACTCGCTGTAAAGCTAGTGTGGAGTTTGTAAATATATATATATATATATATATATATATATAATGTATATATATATATATAATATAATGTTAAAAGGTAGTTTTTCGCTTACTAAAAGTACAACGTTCTCTGAAGGATTATATGACTATATAAATATTATATAATGTGATTGATTTTGTTCGTCTAAGGATAGAAAAGATAAAGACAAAGTGCAGAAACAATAAGAGTTGTAGAAGTATTTCATTAGCGAGGAAGAATATAGACACTCAAAGTTGTATAACAGTTTTAGTAGTAGTAGCGATAGAAGTAGCAATAGTAAGAGTAACTGCAGTAGTACCTATTTGCAGTAAGTAGCAGCAGTAGAAGTAATAGTAGTAGTCGTAGCAGTAGCAGTAGTTGAAGTAATAGTAGTAGTAGAAGTATTAGAGGTAGTCGTAGCAGTAGTAGAAGTAGAATTAATAGTAATAGTCGTAGTAGTAGTATAGTAGTAGTAGTAGCAGTAGTAGTAGCAGTAGTAGTAGTAGTAGCAGTAGTAGTAGAAGCAGTAGAAGTAGTAGCAACAGGTCAGAAATAGTACTAGTAGCAGCAGCAGGAAAATAAAGAAGACAATGTTGATGAATAACTACTTATTTCAACTTCATACACTATTGTAGTCGTCGAAAGTACGAAAAAAAAACACTTCTCAAAAATACATTTAAAATAATGCCGTGTTAAGTTTGTAATTCGCTGTTGGGGGTATGTACTCTAAGTACGAATACAACCTTAGCTTATAGACGATCTGAAGACCGTGTGTTATGTTCAAAACACAATTTGTGAGTGCAAGTCTTTCTAGACAATGCCCAACTGATACGCACTTTCTATTTATCAATGTTTGGCAACAGTTGCTAACATGTGACTAGCATGGACATACACACAAATATATGAGACGTGGCTAACATATACATGCACACACAAAGATATGAGATGTGATTAACATAGACATGCACACAAAGATATGACTAACATAGACATGCACACAAAGATATGATATATGAATAACACAGACATACACGCACAAAGATATGACACATGACTAACACAGATACACATTTTGAGTGTGTCTGTGTTAATTACTTCTCATATCTTTGTGTGTGTGTGTGTGTGTGTGTGTGTGTGTGTTAGTTATATCTCATATCTTGATGTGTGTCAGTGTTAGTCATGCCTTATGTGGTTGTGTGCACGTCAGTGTTAGTCACATCTCATATCTTTGTGTGTGCGTGTCTGTGTTAGTCACCTCTAGTGACTCGGGCAGATGGTGCTCGTAAACCTGGGAGGGCCGACCATCTAAGGGAAGAATCCCCATTCAGAAAAGACAATCTGCTGCTTTGCAGGAAGATTGGGGACAATCAAAGGCTAAGGAAAGCAAACCTGAATAAAATGCTGGCTGAAATCTGATGCACTAGGCCACTGGCGCAGAACACAGTGCAACGTTTTAACAGGTATTCAATCAGAGTGGATCTAACAGACTCTAATTATGATGTTCTCTCTGTGGGGTCGATCAAATCACTTAAACAGACAGCTGTCTTCATGTGAGAGTCTGGAATCCTACTCTGGTTGAGTCTTGATTGCAGAGAGAGAGAGTTACTAACATTTCTTTCTCCGGACACACATTTTAAATGGGTGCCAGTAGTGGGGTGTAAATAACAGAAATATTTTACAGACCTTCGGCATATGATTTTTAGGGTAATGTAGTCGGTATTTACGACCGTGCCGCTTTACTTTCCCTGAAAACAATCCAGTAGCCGTTTAAGGCTGGATGAATCTGGAAGCCATCGATCAGGATCGAACCCGACCTCTTGAAGGTCACTTGACTAACATAAAGATCCGGTAGTCGCACAAGTGCCGAAAATTCCAGAACAAAATCGAAATCTTTATCATCTCGCCCTTCTTTCAAGGGCACGGTTAAAGATATACGATCATCTATCATTATGACGTAATACGCATACATTTTCCCAATAGTGGATGCACCCATAACGTCTCTGATTCACCTTAATGACCGCAGTCAGATGCACGAACACTGTAGCGCTGTAGCAGAAACCTGAGTGGAGCCAGCATTAAAAGTTTCTCATTCCTTCTCTTAATGCTTTTTATTTATACTGACGGGGCTTGCAGCCTCATAGAATACACTTCCATTAATGATTAATTATCGATGTATCATCAGCTAAGAGATTCAGCTGTTTTATTTGTGTTTATTCCACATTTAAAAGTAGAAACGTTGGTTTGCTTAGTCTTGCCATATCTGCAAAGTTGAAGCATCCTACTTTCCATATTTCGTTATTATTTTGTACAAGATTAACAATAATGGGATCAACTTATATATATATATATAATATATGTATATCATCATCATGATCATCGAGTGCCATCGCCGCAACGAAGGGTGGCTACCATGGAGCGTCAATTCTGCTCTATCCCTTGCTTTGATGGTGCAGATTGTCATATATATATATATATATATATATATATATATATATATATATATAAGTATCAATCTAATATGGGAGCCGCGATAGCTCAGTGGTTAGTGAACTGGACTACCACGGACAAGGGGTAGGGTTCGATCCCAATCGACGGCTTCCGGGTTCACCCAGCCTTAAATGGGTACCGGATTTTTTCTGGGAAAGTAAAGCAGCACGGGCGTAATACTGACCACATTACCCAGAAAATCATGTGCTGAAGGTCTGTAAAATATAGGGTCACTAACACCATATTTCCCTATACGTCACTTGGCGTGAAGGGGGTACTTTACTTTTTACTTTTACCAATCTAATATATATATATATTTTTATAATAGTTACAAAATACACGACCTCAAACTGGAAAAGAAGTAAAGGAATCAACCGAATTATTTTAATATTTGTATCTGGGAAGACAAGAGTTATTTCGCAATGGTGAACAGTGCTTGTGTCAATCCATTTGTGCAAGCATAGGGTTAAAAAACAACAACTTTTTATTCCTAACGATTTTGCGATATGCGGATGACACAGTCTTAATAGCAGAGACAGCAAATGAACTATAAGTAATGATAGATATAATGATCAAAGAAAGAAACAAGAAAGGTCTCTGTCAGAATAGCAAGAAAACAGAAGTAATAGTCATAACGAGGAAACAATCATCAACATCATACAGCATAAAAATAAATAGGACAAACAGAAAACAACTGCAACGCGTCGAATACTTGAGCAAAATAATAATGTCAGAGGGAAGATGCACCACAGAAATAGAAAGCAGAATAGTTCAGGCACAAATATCATTTCAGAAAATTAAAAACGTCTTATGCAACACGCCAATAGAAGTGAGAAACAGAGTTCATCAGTCATATACAGAGCCAATTCTGACCCTATGGAAGCGAATCATGGACAGTAGACAAGCAAATGAAAAAGGCGATTAGAGGCCATAGAGATAGGATTTCTCGGAAGAATGTTGAATGTTCCCTGGACAGCTAAATAGACCAGTGAGGAAATTCCCAAGGAGACCATCACAAAAAGGAAGCTCCTAAAAAAAACAGAAAGAAACAATC
Organism: Megaustenia siamemsis; assembly: GCA_032433765.1. Taxonomy (NCBI): domain Eukaryota; kingdom Metazoa; phylum Mollusca; class Gastropoda; order Stylommatophora; family Ariophantidae; genus Megaustenia; species Megaustenia siamemsis. Next base: position 50,704,699 of record JAVIAB010000073.1, read on the forward strand.
AACATTTTTCGAGAACATCATGAGAAGAAGAAAGTTTGAATACTTTGTTACAGCTGAAAAGTACATGGAAAAAGAGACCGCGGATGACAATGAAAGAAGATACTAAATAGCTAGGTGTCATGCCATGGAAAACAGTCAACAACAGAATTCATACAATACACTATGGATAGAAGAATGTGGAAGGACGCCAAGAGATATAGCACATGATAATGATGAAATATTCACCCAGGAGGGACGGATTTTCGGTCCGACAAGGCTCCGGGGATCGCTCGGCTTCGGAAGTAAAGGCGGCCTGGCGTGATACCGTTCACAAACATCATATTTCCCATTCGCCTATTAAGACGTCAAGAGATTTCATCATCATTATTGAGTGCCGTCTCCGCATCGAAGGTTGGCTACCATGGAGCGCTGTCTCTTACTTTGATGGTGCAGATTGTCATAGGTTGACTTGCCCATCTTTTGATGTTACACGTCCATGTTAGTCTTGGTCTGCCTCTTTTACCTTGTATTTTCCCTTCCAATATAATTGTTATTATGCTGTTGTGTCTTGTATGCCTCAAAAATGTCATTGTCTTGTTTTAATTGTGTTTAGTAGTTCTCTTTTCACTTTTAGTTGTTATAAAATTTCATCGTTTGTTTTCTTTTTCTTCCATCCAATTCTACCTATTCTTCTATAGATCCACATTTCAAAGGCTTCAATTTTCTGTTAAGAGAAGATTTATTCTGTTTAAAATAATAGATTCCAATAAGTAAAGAAGTAAAGTACCCCCGTCACGCCAAGTGGCGTAAAGGGAATTTGGTGTTAGTGACCATAAATTTTACAGATCTTCGGTACATGATTTTTGGGGTAATGTGGTCGGTATTGCGCCCGTGCCGATAGATTCCAGTGTTTATACATTACTCATAATAGTACTTCATTAGATATTTCTCAAGTTGAAAAATTTATTCAAGGAGCACACACTCACCAGCACAGCAATGCATATCTATGTTTATATCCAAATAAATCGAAGTCCTTTAGACCCCTTTTGAAGCACAGACCACTGACAATTTCCATCCATCCCTAAAGGTAAAGTACGAGACTTGAATCGGCGTCTTCAGCACGCGATTTTTCACACATATATGCTTGTTCGTCTATCCAGAAGTGTTCGGAGACTTCTGGAAAGTGCCGCTTCAAGCATCGAAACTCACGATGCGAGGCGGCATTCCTCACCTTCCAACTAGGCAACCGAGGCTCCCATCCCTACTCTTGGGCATTTTCTCAACTTCTATCCAGTCTAAGACAATATTTGTAAGGGTTTTCAGGACTTCTTTTCTCTATGTATTTCTGTGCATTACTTGCTTTCTTTTCCCCTGTGAGTTCCATGAAAGAGCATGCCTTGCTATGCTGGCATCAAGTTTACTTAGTGTGTGTCTAATCCATCTCCATTTTCTTCTTGTAATATTTTGGTCCTTTATTACCACTTACTTTATTCTTTCCCAGTTTCCCATGATCATTTCTTATCTCTTGATACCATCTGATGTACATAATATTTATATCTCTACTAGTAAGTTATTTTCATAAAATTTATTAAAGAGTTGCAGATTTATTTTATTTTAAAAAATATACACAGAAATTCACACAAGTAGTCTGTAATTTCTTTACTGAAAGCTTATAAGGAATTATCTAGAAAAGGTCATATATGAACGTAAACTCTGGCAAGGTAAAACCTCACAAGGTAACCTGATAAGGTAAACTCTGACACAGTAATACCTGACAATGGATGACGTCATGGGACGCACCAAAATGGCAGCTTATTTACATTCGAGCTATGGACTAAGCAATGTTTACTTTGAATACCACGATAAATGTTATTGCAGCGAGTTGGCAGATTTTTGAAAATGTATTCAGGGGTTTGAACATAAGTGTTTGTTCACAGTTCGTTAACCTTCGATGTGGATAAAGTCGTTAATTCGATGGCTTAGTTTGTGACCTTGGTAACTAAGGACCTAACTTGTGCAAACGGATGGCATTGGCAAGGATCATTTTGAATCTACGAAGTGGGCTCATTTTGTGTTTAACTCAAAAACAAATGTGCTTTTCAACCAAAGATTTTTTTTTTTTGGGACTCAATGAAGATATCCCCGATGGAAGAATAAATTGTACTATTAGTCCCATAAATGATTCGCTTCCAGAGGTTTATGATGTAAACAAAGCAGTTTTGTCATTGCAAGTGAATAATGTCCACACCTATAATTGGTCAGGATTGGGTAGCAGCAGCAGCTTTATAGCGAACACAGAAAACATCACAGGATTGTGCTGTTCTGAAACAGCTATGCCATGCTACCCTAGAATTGCCTTTAATGGGATTACTGTGACCACCAACCACTCTCCATGTGTGTGCCACATATTTACACCCCAGAAAGAAATTCTGAATATAACAACATCATGTGCCGTCTGTGATATTAATGACCACAGACCAGGAGCCTCCAGTATGATTGATACAACTGTTGCACCAAGCACTTCATCAGCAAAGCCATATCTATGGAATGTTCATCTGACATTGTTCTTGTATGATGTCCAAGTTAATGAGACATCAGAATCGTGTGGCGGCAGCTACAAGAAGGGAGCGGAGAACATCATCAATTGTGTTTTTACTAACTACAGGTCATGTGACTTCTGTTGGATTGGAAATGATAACTTACCACCCCTGTGTGTCTATATGTTTGGAATTGGAGTCATCAATGATGGCCTAACATCATCAAGTGCTACAACGATCATCATTTTCGGGAGGACGTAAACCCCCATGGTATATGGTGGATAGGCGGCAGGAACCATTGAAGGCTATGTCTGAAAAGTGTTCCTTCTTGCAGTTTCCTCATATTCCAAGTCCGGCTTGTTGCAGGAGCTACTGAGTTGAGTGCTCTGTGCACAGCGTGAGCTGTGTGTCTCATCTGTTTTGACCCTGCTTCGATATCCCGCTTGTTTACGATGAATGATGATATCGTATGACGGGAACAGTTGGCTGTGTTCACTTTCTGCGCGGTTTCGCCTTATGTCTTTGGGCGTGTGCTGAGACTGCTACGATGGGGACTACAGTTACCTTTCTTTGTTTGGGAGATGAGTTAGTAATTCGGATGATTCCACTGGCACGGGCGGTTGAGTAATTATGGATTTTAATTCGTTTGCTGTGAGACCGAGGCCTTTCATAACCAATAACCAATACCTGACATGGTAAATTCTGACACAGTAATACCTGACAGGGTAATCTCTGACACAGTAATACCTGACACGGTAAACTCTGACAAGGTAGTCTCTGACAAAATAATGCTTGACAAGGTAAACTCCAAAAAGGTAAAGCCTGATAAGGTAAAGTCTGACAAGGTAAACTCTGACAAGGTAAAACCTGACAAGGTAAAGCTTGACAAGGTGAACTCTGACAAGGTAAACTCCAATAAGGTAATCCTGATAAGGTAAAGTCTGACAAGTTAAACTCTGACAAGGTAAACTCTGACAAGCAAATGCATGACAAGGTCAACTCTGACAAGGTAAACTCTGACAAGGTAAATTCTGACAAGGTAAATTTTGAAAAGGTGAACTCTGACAATTTAAACCCTGATAAGGTAAACCTGACGAGGTAAACCTGAAAACATACACTCCAGAAAGGTAAACTCTGACAAGGTAATGCCTGACAAGGTAAACTCTGACAAGGTAAACTCCGAAAAGGTAAACTCTGACTAGTAAAGTGGCTCGTAAACTGAACTACTATGGACAATTGTTCGGGTTCAATGCTGGTCGACGGATTCCAGGTTCACCCAACCTTAAGTGGGCACCAGGTTTTTCTGGGAAGGAAAGACAACGCTGGCGTATTATCGACAATATTACCCAATCCAAATTAGCAAAAGATCTTTTTCTCTTAGTATTGGCACTACCACGATAATTCCTATGCTCATGGGGCTCTCCTTTCTTCTCTTCTCTCATACAAGATTGAATATATAGTGGTGTTGGAGGAGCACTGGTCTTTCTCGCTGCTGTGTATATCTTTTTTATTAACTCTGCAAGCCCCTTGAAATCAATATATAAAGTTTAAATGTTATATACACGCCAAGTGGCGTATAGGGAATATGGTGTTAGTGACCATAAATTTTACAGACCTTCAGCACATGATTTGTGGGGTAATGTGGTCGGCATTACGCCCATGCCGCTTTACTTTCCCAGAAAAAAATCCAGTACCCATTTAAGACTGGGTGAACCCGGAAGCCATCGGTTGGGATCGAACCCTACATTTTTTCCTTTGTAGTCCAGTTCACTAACCACTGAGCTATCGCAGCTCTCATACATAATATAAGCTATATAAAAAAGAGAACCATCATGCCCGTATGATCAATCATATATGCCTCTTCAATACCATTAGGTGCCGTGTCGTCTGGCGTTGGTGATCATGTTTGTCTACAACGTTCTGTCCATGTGGTTACCTGGCCCACGGTTCATCATCATCATCATCATCGAGTGCCGTCTCCGCAACGATGGTTGGCTACCATTGATCGCCATTCCACTCTCTTTCTTGCAGGTTGTCATAGATTGACTTGTTCATCTTTTGATGTTACTCTTCCATGTTAGTCTTGGTCTGCCTCTGCCTCTTTTACCTTGTATTTTCCACTCCAGGATTACTTTTAGTATGCTGTTGTGTCTTTTAACGTGTCCCAAAAATTTCATTTGTCTTGTCTTAATTGTATTTAGTAGTTCTCTTTTTATTTTTGGTTGTTTTAAAACTTCATCGTTTTTTTCTTTTCTTTCCATCCAATTCTACCTATTCTTCTGTAAATCCACATTTTAACGTAACCCACGGTTAGAATGAATCACGGTTAGAGAGAAGAATGGAATCACTGTGCTACCTACCACATATGTCGTAAGAGGCAACTAAGGAGATTTCGTCTATGCAGTAGACGTGCACGGAATGATTAACCTTAGCAACAGAATTTACCGATGCATTTTGGAAAATGTGATAAATGATGGGGAAAATACAAGGTAAAAGAGGCAGAGGCAGACCAAGATTAACATGGACGAGTAACATCAAAAGATGGACAAATCAACCGATGACAACCTGCACCATCAAAGCAAGAGATAGAGCAAAATGGCGCTCCATGGTAGCCAACCTTCGTTGCGGAGACGGCACTCAATGATGATGATGATGATAAATGATGGGGAATTCCTGACTGCAAAGGAACTGGATCTACAGCTTCCTATCTCAATAGCTGTTTATAAATGTTGTTGCTGACTTATTATTAAACCATTCCCTTAAACCGTCTTCAATCTTTTCTCTCTATTTTCCTTTATCTCTCATTCCTTCAAATTGTTCCACCTGTCACTATATATCCTAGTTGTTCATTTGTTGAGCCCAAAATATATTCGTTCCTTGTGAAGCTGGAAATTACGTTTCGTTTCGATGTAGAACATCCGACAAAAAAAATCACTGGAGTCTGTAGAAATAGTCTGTTTTTTTACAGAAGAATGTTGAGATACCATGGACAGCTAAGAAGAGTGATGAAAATGTTCTGAAAGAGGTCAAAGCAAAAAGAGAGCTAATTTCCAATATTAGGAAGAAACAATCATCATTTTTTGACCTTGTAGTGAGAAGAGAACAACTGGAATATTGTAACAACTGGGAATATTGAGGGACGAAGAGATAGAGGGAAGCAAAGAGAAAAAATAACAGACAGCTTAAGAGAATGGCTTGGCAGAAGGTCAACAAACAGAAATGATAAATAACTGTCGAGATCGAAAGTTGTGGAGAAACATGATCACTTACGCCAGCAGGTCCGGTACTTGATGATGATGATGATGCAGAACATCCGCAGTATTCTTTTTAGTTGTCAGTGGTATTCACAACATTCTTCTGTACAACCACATTTATGTGGTCTCCAGCGATTTTCTTTTCTGTTCTATTACCCAGGACAAACATCCATACATCAAGACTGGTTCCACATAACAATGAAAAACTTTTTTTCTCCATTGACAAAAATGGATTGTATATATTTAACATTCTTTGGAATGCCTGATTTGCCTGATCTATTTTGCTCACATTTCTGTTTTACATCTATCAACTAAAGCTAACATCGTTTCCATGTAGTTTAATCCATTTACCTGTATTGTACTGTCCCATTTACTTTAATTGTGTACTTAGAAGATGTTTTTTGTTGTTGTTGTTGTTGTTGTTGCAAATGTTACTTGTGGTTTTTACTGCTCAAGCTAAAATCCTTATTTTTATATTCCATTTTATGACAATCGTTTTCTGTAACTTGCTTTCACTCTAAGCAATTAAAAGGTGCCATCAGCATACCTCAGGTTATTTATATTATGACCACACACTGATATTCCAGGTACGTCCTTTACGGAATTACTATTATCTCACCATACAGGTTAAATAAATCAGGTGTTTGTACACATCCGTGTTGAATGTCTGAAACCTTGTTTTATTTGTTGAAACATTCCCAACTGATTTCTTGTCATAATTGCAGTTGTTTGTTGCGAGTACGTGTTCTTTATTATTCTTAGATCTTTGAAGACAACATGTATGCTTTCTAAAATGTTGATTATTTCTTGGTTTTTTATTTTGTCAAATGCCTTGACGTATTGTTTAAAACATATCTACATATCTATTTCCACTTATATGGCCCTTTCTCATATTGTTTTTATTATGTATATGTCATTATCATGTATATGACAGGAGAAGACAATAGAAAAATGGACAGAATGTATCAGTCAACTCTATGATAATGAAAGACCAAAGTTAAACAATTAAAAAAAAACACAGGACCACCAATTATGCAGAGTGAAGTGGAGGACACAATTCAACACATGAAAAGAGGCAAAGCTCCAAGTCCCGACAACATAACAATCGAAGAGATAAATGCACTAGGAAGCTGGGAGTACAAGTCATAACAAAACTACTCAATGACATATATAACACTGCACACATACCCGAAGATCTACTAAAATCTATCTTTGTAGCCACACCGAAGAAGTCAGGCACCACTGATTGTGAAGACCATCGCACTATTAGTCTCATGAACCTTATAACGAAAATATTACTAAGAATCATCATGAGACGTGTAAGAAACAAAATAAAACTAGAAATAAGTGAGGAACAATGTGAATTTGTGGAAGGAAAGGGCACTAATAATGCAATAGGCCTATACATCTTAAGAACATTGATAGAGAGATCAATAGAGGTAAAGAAAGATCTATATATGTGCTTTATAGACTACACAAAAGCATTTGACAAAGTAAAGCATGTGGAAATAATCAATATGCTGGAGAAATTAAAAATTGATGGCAAGGTTCTGCAAATCATAAACAACATGTACTGGCAACAAACAGCAGCCATACGAATAATTAACAACCAAACAGGACAATTTCAACTTATAAAACAGGGAGTCAGACAAGGCTGTGTTCTGTCGCCGGATTTGTTTTCACTTTACAGCAAACATATTATGAGATCAATAGTAGACAAAAAAGGAATTGAAGTCAACGGTCACAACATAAATAATTTGCGATATGTGGATGACACAGTCTTAATAGCAGAGACAGAGAACGAACTACAAGAAATGATAGACATAATAGTAAAAGAAAGCAACGAGAAAGGTCTCAGTCTGATTAGTAAGAAAACAGAAGTAATGGTTATATCGAAGAAACAATCATCAACAGCATGCAGCATAAAAATAAACAGGACAAACACAAGTGCAACGAGTCAAATACTTGGGCACAATAGTAACATCAGATGGAAAATGCACCACGGAAATAAAAAGCAGAATAGCTCAGGCCAAAATAGCATTTCAGAAAATGAAAAATATATTATGCAACAAGTCTGTGTCAATAGAAATGAGAAAGATAGTTCATCGGTGCTATATAGAATCAATTCTGACCTATGGAAGCGAATCATGGACAGTAGTCAAACAAATTAAAAGACAATTAAAGGCCACAGAGATGAAATTTCTCAGAAGAATGTTTAAAGTTCCCTGGACAGCTAAAAAGACCAATGAGGAAGTTCTCAGAGGCCAACACAAAAAGGGAGCTCCCAAAAAACATCAGAACAACAGAAGAGAACAACTGGAATACATTGTAAAAACTGGAAAATTGAGGACGAAGAGATAAGAGGGAAGCAAAGAGAAAAAATACCAGACAGCTTAAGAAATGGCTTGGCAGAAGGTCAACAACAGAAATGATAAAGAACTGTCGAGATCGGAAGTTGTGGAGAGACATGATCACCTACACTAGTAGGCTCGGTACATGAAGATGATTGTGCTACAGCTGGTAATTTTTTATGATAATTGTATATTTTGTGACAGTTGGGATATTTGTTGTATTTGAAAGATTTTGTAATAGCTGGGATATTTTGTTACTGCTTGGGCATTTTTGTTACTGCTGCGACATTTTTGTGACAACTGAAATATTTTTTAAAAGATGGAATATTTTGTTATGTCTGGGATACTCTGTTGCAGCTGGAATATTTTAATGACAACTGAGATATTTTGAGACAGCTGGGATATTTTATGACAGCTAGGATATTTTGTGACAGCTGAGATATTTTGTGACAACTGAGATATTTTGTTACAACTTTAGTATTTTATGACAACTTTGATATTTTGTAGCAGCTGGCATATTTTGTGAGAACTATGATTTTTTGTGACAGCAGTGATATTTTGTGACAGCTGAGATATTTTGTTACTGCTGAGGTATTTTGTTATTGCTGGGGTATTTTGTGACATCTGGGATATTTTGTCATGACTGAGACATTTTATTACAGGTGGAATATTTTGTGATAGCTGCATAATTTGTTACAGCTGGGATACTTTGTGTGAACTGAGATATATTTTGACTGCTGGAATATATTTTATTACAGCTGGGATATTTTATGACAATTTGTATATTTTTGGACAGTTTGGATATTTTGATACTGCTGGGTCATTTTGTTATTACTGTGCCATTTTGTGAAAATAGAAATATTTTGTAACAGCTGGAATATTTTGTTATAACTGGGATACTCTGTTGCAGCTGAGATATTTTGTGACAACTGAGATATTTTGTTACAACTTTAATATTTTGTGACAACTTTGATATTTTGTAACAGCTGGCATATTTTGTGAAAACTATGATATTTTATTATTGCTGGGGTATTTTGTGACATCTAGAATATTTTGTGACAAATGAGACATTTTTTGAAAAATATCTCAGACAGCTGAGATATTTTTTTGCAGCTGGGATATTTTGTGCGAACTGAGATATATTTTGACTGCTGAAATATATTTTATTACAGCTGGGATATTTTGGTACAGCTGGTATATTTTGTGGAAGCTGGGAACTTCTGTCTTAAATAAGAAAACGAAACTGTATAAACTCCGGTGCAGCGAACATATTTATGAAATTTAGTGAAATTGTAAATACAATTTGTGTTATTCATCTAGATGCTACTGCTGTTGACGGACTTGTATTAGGTAAAGATCGGGTTCACCCGATGAAGCTGTGTTTACAGCATGTCTTCAAAATATCCACCACAGGCCTCAAGACATTCTGTAACTGCGCTGTTCATATTTTCTAAAACCTTCTGGATCTATCTCTCGTTTGCCTGAAATATTGTCTATATCTACAATGTCATTTCCAGTATAAATGTTACTGGCTTTCGTAATTCTTGCAGTGACCCATATAGTTTTGACTGTGATGTTGCTTTTATGGGCCAATTGATTTTCTTCAGTCAACTATATTCAGTGCATTCTTGAAATATGCGTTCCGCTGTCTGGGGCGTCTGCCCATGTGTACATGTAGTTGAGGTGCCGATCTTGAACTTTGTATACACGTGACTGTGGAGTTAATTGTGTTCTGTTCTAATGCGTATAATGATAATTTGTTCCCATCTATTCATATTATGAAAAGTATCCTGATTTGGGGCATGTTGTCTCCTGATTAAATTGATCATCTGTTATTTTATTATGGTTTGTAACCGGTGCATCTGGTTGTGTGCCTGTTTCACCTTCATTTGCCAGCTGATCTGCTCTCTCGTTTCCTGGTATTCTACAGTGATGTGGGACCACTGCCGGGCAATCATGTGATGTTTGCAGAGTTCAGTCAATAAGGTCTGAAAATGTAGCAATTTTCTGGATTGCAGTGCTTGGAGTACTGATCTTGTATCTGTCAAAAACACTACAGGCTGTGAACTAAGATTACTGTTCAGTTGTTTTTTTCTATTGCCAACTTTATTGCTTGAATTTCTGCATCGTAATTGTTACAATATTTCCCTGTTGCTTTTGTAATTATATCACTAGTGTTATTTGGGTACTTTATGTAGACAACTGCTCCCCCATTCTTCATTGCATTCAGTGCTGACCCATCGGTGTACACACGAATCCATAGGTGTATTCTTCAACCAAGAAACTGAAAGTGGTTGTTTTACGCTGTTGACTATTCTATTCCTGCTTGTCGAGTATTCCTTTCACTTCTGTACGTATTTGTATTGACAATCCAGATTCCTCTGTTAAGGTAGTCTGTTCTGGTATGGGCAGTAGGGGTTAACAACTCTTGGCATGCCTGGTGTTTGTCTACAAAAACCTTCTGGATAATGACCGGTGATATTTGTTGTCTCTGGGTGACGATTTCTGCCTTCAGGTCATTATCTGTCTTCAGAATATTCGATAAACATTTCTTTTCAGCTCACATATACAGATAATAATTAGGCGGGGTTAGGTATGGTAATAATTAGGCGGGGTTAGGTCTGGTGAACGAGCAGGCCAGATTACAAGTGAAATAATGCGATTTGCAAATACGCTTTCCTAATAAGTAAGTGATGTTGTTGCGGCTGTGTGTGCTGTTGCCACATCCTGCCGAAACCGAGCTTCTTTAATTTCCCGCTCTGTAAGGTTGGCTATGAATGATTCCAGCATTAAAGTACTGTAATATTCTGCGTTGATTTTTGCATTGAAAAAAATGTTTCTCAATTATCCGCATACGACTTTCTGAACGTAAAGCGGTACTTGATGTAATTCATGCAGGTTTTTTTTACTGCTCTACATACGGTTGTTCTTACTTGTTGACGCAACCGGAGAGATGAAACCGTGCCTCATCAGTGAAGAGTGTCACGTCAAGGACTTTATCACCTTGTTCAGAGATAAGGTTCTGAAACCACATGCAGTAGTTCAATCTGGATTCACAATCTCTTGCATGGAATTAAATGATTGAATTAATCTGTAAGGACGATAGTGCAGCTAACACTTCAGAACCTGGGATCGGTATTCATTGGAAAAGTTTGCATGTTGAGGCAACCACCTTAAAGATTTATTAGGGCTCATTGTAATTCTGGTTGCATATCAAGTTCTGTGTCTTCTGAAGTTGAAGGCTCTCCGGATCCTGCACCTACAACACTATCCGGAGCACGAAACTTGTCAATCAAAGTCATAGCCTCATTGCGGTGGGAGACTTGTGAGTCTGGACATTTCAACACAAATTGTTGAATATCTTCTTCAGTATATTTGCTATCATTACCGAAGACGTATTAAAAAAATATATCCTGTTTCCATTGTATAACAGCATTTCCCTTCAGCAATGAACCCGTGAATATAATAGCGGTTTACTGTGTTATGTCTGTGACGGGATTGTGGACACAGAATGTGATGTCAATTTCATCAATCGGTGATTTCATTTCAAGAATATTGATCAAGTCACTCCATAGCGACATTATAAACACCCCATATTACACTTTATTCTACAAGTTTGATAAATTATTCTGAACTTGATTCTCAGTTTAAAAATAAAATAAAAAAGAAGAAAGATCTCTCACTATTTTAATGCTTGAGATGGAATTGTCTATTTCTCTTTTCATAACATTATTTTAAGCTGCTTTTATTTTTCTTTTTAGTATTTCTGTTTCTTTATTAATAGTAGGATTTGTAACTATATCTCCTTTCATACCAATATTATAATCTGCTTTTCACATCGTGCTTGTATTTTAAATTGTCTCTCTGGTCATTCTAGGATTTTTAAATGGTTAACTTTTGATGCTAGAAGTATAAACTTTCTCAACTCTCTTAACTCCTTCATTTTAATCTCGATCTCTATATATTACTTCGAGAAATTTAAACTCTCTCTCTCTCTCTCTTTCTCTCTTCTATCTATATCTTAATGTTTAATACACTAAACTGCATCTCTTTTTTTTTTCGCGCTCTCTCTTAATGTTACGATTTTAAACTACCTCTCACCATCTCCCGTGATGTGAATTTCGCGTGCCCACGCGATGAGATAGTGCTGCAGTACCACTGGCTCTTGAGTTTAGTAGAACGGTAACAGGCCTCGGCCTTCCCTTGGTACGGGGTGTATGATTTGTCTGTTTTCGAGTAAAAATTTGCCACAAGCTGGACCGCGGTCGGATCGAGTGTCTCACGGAAGTGGTGGCCTGACTTCATTTGTTGGGTTAGCGACAATTGTTGTGGCTTGCTCAATAATCTTAAGTCCACGGTTTTGTCGCTTGTTGGGACAGCAACTATTGTTGTGGCTTGCTCACTAATCTTAAGTCCACGGTTTTGTCGCTTGTTGGGTCAGCAACTATTGTTGTGGCATTCTCACTAATCTTAAGTCCACGGTTTTGTCGCTTGTTGGGACAGCAACTATTGTTGTGGCATGCTCACTAATCTTAAGTCCACGGTTTTGTCGCTTGTTGGGTCAGCAACTATTGTTGTGGCATGCTCACTAATCTTAAGTCCACGGTTTTGTCGCTTGTTGGGACAGCAACTATTGTTGTGGCATGCTCAATAATCTTAAGTCCACGGTTTTGTCGCTTGTTGGGTCAGCGACTATTGTTGTGGCATGCTCACTAATCTTAAGTCCACGGTTTTGTCGCTGACACATAGAGTTATGCTGCTTGTGACGGACGTTACAGTGACTCGGGTGTGTCCATTATGAGCTGCACGCCTTTTGTACAGAGTTCAGCGCGTTCAATAGTACACAGTTTTCTATGCATCAAGTAGCACACCATTTTGACAGAAGAACTCAGCGTGTTCTATGGAAAAGTATGAAAGATCGAGATGGACATTTCATTGGTTGCTGACTGAGCAGATATGGAGGTGCCCAGACTGTAGTGAAGCCATTCTGTTCTAAAGTCAAAGCTACGGCATAGCTGCTTGTTTCAATCTTCAATCTTCGTGGCCTTTTACTTCCAACATTGAAACGTTTACAGTATTAATAAGTGAAGATGACCTGAGTCTACAACAATTTGCTCATTCATAAATTGATATTTTATGGGAGTGGTTTCAATGTGTGACACCAGACACACACAAGTGAAGCTTCTAGTCAAGCTAACAAGTCAAAGTAAAGGTCCACTTCCCTGTCTTGCTAGGCGTATGTGGGAAATGGTGTTAATGACCATATTTTCCATGACCACGCAAATTGTTTGGTGAGCTGGTCGGTATCACTCTAGGCCGGCATTAATTCTTTAAAAAATATGGTACCCATTTACAGAGACTGGTTGAAGAGTGTAGCCTTGTCGGTCCGAAAATACCCACTTCTAGTTATTGAATTTTGACCTTTACTAATCAGGCAATGAGCAAATTAACTACACAGCCACAGAGGCTCCAAACTTCTGGCTTCATTAATTTGTGCATGAATGATGTTTTAACACAATAATACTTGTTATTATATATTCGAAAATGTCAAATTTGTCACGTTCTGTTTTGAAATATTCCATTTTTGAGCCACAAATTCTTTAACCATTTAAGATATAAATCGAAAACTATCTTGATCAGTCGACACGAGGTGTTTGAGTCTGACTTTCTATTTATGACGGTAGCAATGTGGCAAAATTTTAGGCAAGAATAGATAGAGAGAAAAGATAGCAGATAGTTGAAATGAACTTATTCATTATTTAATGAAAACCCATTTTATTCATGGAATCAATTTAATTGAAGTCGAGGCATCTCAAAATCAGCTCCACCGCGCGTCCCAGCATTTCTCGCAGCGTAGGCAGACTGATTGTTCATGTAAGGTGTTGATTGTAAATAAATTTGTTTTTCCCAGCAAGCAATCTGGATCAATCAGATTTCATCGCCATCTTTAGTCTCCCTAGTCTTTCAATACATACATCATTGTCCCACCCATTCTCCTTCATCATCTTCATCATCATCATCATCATCGAGTGCCATCTCCGCATCGAAGGTTGGCTACTATGGAGCGCCATTCTGATCTATCTCATGCTTTGATGGTGCAGGTTGTCATAGGCTGGTTTGTCCATCTTTTGATGTTACACGTCAATGTTAGTATTGGTCTGCCTCTGCCTCATTTACCTTGTATTTTCCCCTCCAGGATTACTTTTAGTTGGCTGTTGTATCTTATAACATTGCCCAAAAAACGCATTTGTCTTGTTTGAATTGTGTTTAGTAGTTCTCTTTTCATGTTTAGTTGTTTTAAGACATCATCGTTTGTTTTCTTTTCCTTCCATCCAATTCTACCTATTCTTCTATATATCCACATTTCAAAGGATTAAATTCTCTGTTCTGTTTTCTTGTCTAATACCCATGTTTCTACACCATATAGGAATGTTGAGAAGACATAACATTTTGCCATACTCCTCAGTCTTTCAATATATACATCATTGACCCATCCATTCTCCTTAGTCTTTCAATATATACATCATTGTCCCACTCATTCTCCGTAGTCTTTCAATACATGTATCGTTGTCCCACCCATTCTCCTCTCTTCTCGTAAGGAGTGAAGAACAAACTTGACGATGTCCTCTTTTTCTAGAATAAAGCCACAATCAGTATCAGAGCTGCCAGCGAGCTTATCGGCTATTTCATTACCGAGTAAACCAGCAAGCTTATCAGCTATTTCATTATCTAGTACACCAGTAAGCTTATCGGCTATTTCATTACCGATTACACCAGTGAGCTTATCAGCTATCTCATTACCTAGTACACCAGCAAGCTTATCAGCTATCTCATTACCGTGTACACCAGCAAGCTTATCAGCTATTTCATTACCGAGTATACCATCAAATATATCAGCTACTTCATTACCCAGTACACAAGCAAGCTTATCAGCTGTTTCATTACCGAGTACACTAGTGAGCTTATCAGCTATTTCATTACCTAATACACCAGTGACCTTAACAACTATTTCATTACCGAGTACACCTGCAAGCTTATAGGCTATTTCATTGCCGAGTACACCAGTGAGCTTATAGGCTATTTCATTACCTAATACACCAGTGACCTTAACAACTATTTCATTACCGAGTACACCTGCAAGCTTATAGGCTATTTCATTGCCGAGTACACCAGTGAGCTTATAGGCTATTTCATTACCGAGTACACCAGCAAGCTTGTCGACTGTTTCATTACCGGGTACACCAGCAAGCTTGTCGACTGTTTCATTACCGAGTACACCAGCAAGCTTGTCGACTGTTTCATTACCGAGTACACCAGCAAGCTTGTCGACTGTTTCATTACCGAGTACACCAGCAAGCTTGTCGACTGTTTCATTACCGAGTACACCAGCAAGCTTGTCGACTGTTTCATTACCGAGTACACCAGCAAGCTTGTCGACTGTTTCATTACCGAATACACCAGCAAGCTTGTCGACTGTTTCATTACCGAGTACATCAGCAAGCTTGTCGACTGTTTCATTACCGAGTACATCAGCAAGCTTGTCGACTGTTTCATTACCGAGTACACCAGCAAGCTTGTCGATTGTTCATTACCGAGTACACCAGCAAGCTTATCAGCTATTTCATTACCGGGTACACCAGCAAGCTTATCGACTATTTCATTACCGAGTACACCAGCATGCCCTGAACAGTACACTCAAGTTAACGCCCTACCTCTAGAGTCATTCAATAGCTACATCCACTCCTGCTGCAGACACTCTCTGTCAATCTTCTGTTACATACTTTGCGTGTTAGTCACCAAGACTGCGTGATTCACTTTCTGTGTAACTAGCCATGCTATCGCAGCTGTTGTGATACAGAACCGTCCGTGTAGTCGATGAGATCCACTCTAGGCCTACACCAAACTTCATATTATACATTCCCGTAGCAAGATTTTGCATAAAAAATCCCTTTTATCAATTTTGCCCCAAGCTATTTTTTTATGGATATGGCGATGAAATCACTAAAAATAGTAAATTGATAGGCTAGGCTTTCCCCAAAGTTCATATTAGAAAATATTAGAAAGTTCATATTAGCAAAATTCTAATTCATAAACAATACCATTAGATATAACAGCTTTAAATCAAAAATAAAGATACCTATACAATACAAGGAAAAGAACACATATCAGAAGCTGTTAGAAGAAGGAATTGAGCAATAGAGAAGAGAAAATCCTGATGAAAAAGTCACAACCAAATGGCAATGCATAAAGAAAAGCATACAATAAACCAGCGACACGTTACCCAAAATGGAAAAGAACAAAAAAACAAAAATTGATAACTGACAACATCTTAGAAGAAATGGAAGAAAGGAGACAAGCAAAAAACACTGTCCAATTCAATAAAATAGATAATGAAATACGCAAAATGTGCAAAAAGGCAAAAGAAGACTGGCTAGAAACTATGGAAAGCAAACAAGACTTAAGAGGAATGCACATGGAAATAAAGAGAATGACTAATAAAAATAAAAAGCCACAGAAGATGGATGCATTGCAGACAAAAAAGGAAAAATGCTAACAGACAATAAAGATATAATAGATAGATGGCAGGAATATATAACAGAACTATTTCATGATCAAAGGGACAAGAAACCAATTATAAAATGTACATCAGGCTATAAAATCTTAAAATCTGAGGTGGAAAATGCTATAAAAGCAATGAAAAAGGGAAAAGCAGAAGGACCTGACAGCATACAGATAGAGATGATACAGGCACTAGAGGATTTTTCCATTGAAATGATTACAGACATATGCAACGACATATACCACACAGGATACATCCCAAATGAACTAAAAACATCAACTTTCATTGCATTGCCTAAAAAGAATGGTGCAGTTGAATTCAGTGGCTTTAGAACAATAAGCCTAATGAGCCAATTTACAAAAATCTTGGTAAAAGTTATACAAGGAAGGATTCAGAATAAAATCAATACTGAATTAGATGAGCAGCAATTTGGATTTAGGAAAAAATAGCGGGACAAAAGAAGCCATATTCTGCATGAGAACATTAATCGAAAAGTACACAGAAGTAAAGAAACCAATTTATGCCTGCTTCATGGACTACACCAAACGCTTTTGATAGTGTACACCACAAACAACTTATAGAATGCTTAAAAGAGATACATCTAGATGACATGTACATACGACTACTATGTAATCTATAATGGGAGCAAACAGCAATAATAACATATAACAAAGAGAACTCTACACCCATTGATATAACAAGAAGAGTAAGACAGGGATGCATCCTATCACCAAGCTTGTTCAATCTACACACTGAGCAAATCTTTAAAAACATCACAGAGATGCCAGGCCTACAAATTAATGGAAAGATAATTAATAACCTAAGATATGCTGATGATACTGTACTACTAGCAGAAAATCCTAAAGATCTACAACAATTACTTAATGAAATAAACATGACAAGCAAAAAATATGGACTAGATACGAATATCAAAAAGACTAAACTATGATCATCTTAATCTTCTTCCTCTTTCCTTCCTCATCTGCCTTTCAGCGTCGAGGGGAGATATAATTTGCGGTCTTTTGCTCTTCTGTTCGCCTCTGCTCCTGTTATGTTTCTTAGTGCTTCTAATATTCCATCGATCCATCATTTTCGTGGTCGACACTTGGGTCCGGTGTTCTCACAAAGTTTGTTGAAGGCTCGTTGTGTTGTGTTTTGAACGTTCTGCCTTGTCAGGTGGCCAAACCATTTTATCTGCTGTTTCCTTATATATTCTATGGCGGGGGCTATTCCTAGCTTTTATCTCAGTTCTTAATTTCTGATCTTAAACAAAGAAAATACTCAAAACCCACAAGTGGATATCACAATTGAAGGAATAGACTTGGAGACAGTTCAGAACTACAACTACAACTTGACATATTATAACCAGTGATGGAAAATGTACAACTGAAATAAACAAAAGAATAGGAATGGCAAAAAGTAATTTTAATGTCATGAAGAACATACTAACATAAAAACAAATAACAAATAACAATAGGGCTAAAACTAAGAATAGCAAAATGTTATGTCTTCTCAACATTCCGATATGGTGCAGAAACATGGACATTAGACAAGAAAACAGAACAGAGAATTTAAGCCTTTGAAATGTGGATATATAGAAGAATAGGTAGAATTGGATGGAAGGAAGAGAAAACAAACGATGAAGTCTTAAAACAACTAAAAATGAAAAGAAAACTACTATAAACACAATTCAAACAAGACAACTGCGATTTTTGGGCCGTGTTAAAAGACTCAACAGCCTACTAAAAGTAATCTTGGATGGGAAAAATACAAGGTAAAAGAGACAGAGGCAGACGAAGACTAATATGGATGAGTAACATCAAAAGATGGACAAACCAGCCTATGACAACCTGCACCATCAAAGCATGAGACAGAGCAGAATGGCGCTCCATGATAGCAACCTTCGATGCGGAGATGGCACATGATGATGATGATGATGAACTGATCACGAACTCAAAATAGCAAGTTATCGTGAAAGCTCAAGACAAAACATGTTCAAGTTGTCGTGACAAGTCAAATTGATCTCAACAATAAGTTCACAACTAAAGAATTCAAGTTACTTCAGCGCGTCGTGTCATGAGAGGCTCCCGAATATTGCAAGACAACAGAGCACGGTTAAGACTGAAATCATCAATTGTCAATTAGCGTACGAAAAATCCAGGTTAACTAGGGAACAGTGTGACATTGTGAGATCGTCGAACTTAAAACGTTGTGTCTGGAGAGACATCCGTGCAATCACGTGACCGTGTGAGTGTAACCTACTTCTGGCTTAAGAAACATAACGCCTCGGAAGTTTCCCTCTATAATAATATTCATTTATTATTATTTGTCTCCATTAAGAAACATAAACTTCGCGTGTGTTCTTTCATTTTCTAAGGATTATTAAGTATGAATTACTTACTTAGTTAATTATATTTATGAATTGATTGAGTGTCCCTTTGAATTAATTGTTGAAATGGAACTTAATGACTTGTTATTGTTTGGTAGAATACAAGCGTTATCAAATAGTATTTAATTTATATATATATATATATATATATATATATATATATATATATATATATATATATATATATATATTCAAGTTACAAACAATGAATTGAAATTTGTCCAGAGCAAGTAATATAAACTCTGTTTTTCTTCCAGTGAGACGAATCAAGACGTTCGTATTATGAATTGAATATATATGTTGTTCAATTATATTAAATTATCAATCGCTCCATGCACATTGTGACATCACACAAAATGAAAATCTTAATTGCATAATTAAATAAAAATTAAATTGAACAAATTCTTGCACATATAGAATCAGGAGTTAGATATTAGCAGATGATTGGACAATTTTGTTAAGCCGTGTCAATCGATCGATGTGAGAAACGTGGGCGAGTGCGAACAAATATGAACAGTTGAGGTATGCAGAAGAAAGGAGTCCACAAGATTTATTTGCAAAATTAAACAAGATGAAGTAAAAAACAGGGGAAGCCGTGTGTACGTATGGAGACAGATTGGTTAGTTTAGCGGAAAGAGCATTTGCGCGGTGTCGGGTGTAAGGAATGAGGATATCCAGATGTAGATAATAACTATTTTTATTGAAGAGTTAAACAACAGGAGGTTAAGATTGTATTTGCTTAGAAATGAGCTGAAGACAATCAATAAAACATTGGATTTACCAATTAAAGAAGAAAACCATTTGAAAAGATGTGCGATTGAAGACAATGCAAACATTCCAAGGTGCACAAGACATGAGGAAACCAGGAACATAGGTTCAACAAGAGAATTGAGTCACCAACAAATGGGGATAGATTAAGACAGACATGTTCAGAATAGAGGGGATAGAGAAGCAGAACATATACCAATGGAAATAGATCATGCCAGACACAGATGGGATAGAAGAAATTTTACTTTACGTTTTACTTTAACTTTTATGTTAATTTTTACATAACTTTTACTTTTACTTTTACTTTATCTTTAAATTTTACTTTAACTTTTACTTTAACTTTTACATTAACTTTTACTTTAACTTTTAATTTAACTTCTACTTTAATTTTTAATTTAAATTTTACTTTAAATTCTACTTTAACATTTACTTTAACTTTAACTTTTACTTTTACTTTTACTTTTACTTTTACTTTTACATTAACTTTAACTTTTACTTTAAATTTTACTTTAACTTTTACTTTAACTTTTAATTTAGCTTTTACTTTAATTTTTAATTTAAATTTTACTTTAAATTCTACTTTAAATTCTACTTTAACATTTACTTTAACTTTTACTTAAACCTAAACTTAAACTTAAATTTAAAATAACTTAAAACTTAACTTAATTTAAAACGTAATTTAAACTTAAAACTAAACTTTAACTTAACTTTAACTTACTTACACTTACACTTTAGCTCGGCTCGGCTCGACGCGACGCGACGCGAAGCGACGCGGCTCGACTGATTCGTCGCGACCCGCAAACCAAAACTCGCAACCAAAACTCGCAACTCGCAACCCAAAACTTAAAACTTAGATTAAACTTAAACTTTAACTCAGCTTAAACTAAAATTTAAAACTCAACTATAACTTAAAACTCAATTTAAACTTAAAACTCAACTTAACTTAAACTTAAAACTTAACTTAAACTTTATACTCAACTTAACATAAACTTTTTAACTTAACTTAAACTTATAACTCAAATTAAACTTAAACTTAAAACTTAACTTAAACTTAAAACTTAACTTAAACTTAAAACTTAACTTAAACTTAAAACTTAATTAAAAATAAAACTTAGCATAACTTAAAACTTAACTGAACTGAAAACTTAATTTAACTGAAAACTTAACTTAACTGAAAAATTTACTTAACTGAAAACTTTACTTAACTGAAAACTTAACTTAAACTTAAAACTCAACTTAACTTAAAACTCAACTTAACTTAAAATTTAAACTCAACTAAAACTTAAACTTAAAACTCCATTTAAACTTAAAAACTCAACTTAACTTAATCTTAAAACTTAACTTGAACTTAAAATTAACTTAACTTAAACTTAAAACTTAACTTAAACTTAAAACATAACATAACTTAACTTAAACTTAAAACTTAACTTAAACTTAAAACTTACTTAACTTAAACTTAAAACATAACATAACTTTAACTTAAAACTTAACTTACATTAAAACTAAATCTTAACTTAACTTTAACTTAAAACTTAATTTAACTTTAACAAAAAACTTAACTTAACATACAACTTAACCTAACTTAAAAAAACTGAACTTAAATTAAAATTGAGAATTTTACTTAACTTTAACAGAAAATAATCTTAAATTAAACTTAAAATATAACTCAACTTAAACTTAACTTAACTTAAACTTAAACTTAACTTAACTTAAACTTAAAACTTAATTGAACTTAAACATAAAACTTAACGTAACTTTAACTGAAAACTTAACTTTAACTTAAATCTACTTAACTTAAACTTAAAACATAACTTAACGTAAACTAAAAATGAACTTAACTTAAAATTATGATTTAACTTAACTTTAACTTTAAAAATAACTTAACTTAAACTTAAAACTTTACTTAACTTATACTTAAAACTTAACTTAACTTTCACTTAAAACTTAACTTAACTTAAACTTAAAACTCAACTTAACTTTAACTTAAAACTTAACTTAACTTAAACTTAAAACTCAACTTAACTTTAACTTAAACTTAACTTACCTTAAAACTAAAACTTAACTTAAAATTAAAACTTAACTTAACTTAAACTTAAAACTTATCTTAAGTTAAAGGTAAAACTTAACTTAACTTAAACTTAAAACTTAACTTAACATAAACTTAAAACTTAGCTTAACTTAAACTTAAAACTTAACTAAACTCAACTTAACTTAAACTTAAAACTCAACTTAACTTCAACTTAAAACTCAACTTAACTTAAACTTAACTTAAATTAAATAAAACTTAACTTAACTTAAACTTAAAACTTAACTAACTTAAACTCAAAACTTAACTTAACCTTAAAACGTAATTTAACATAACTTAAAACGTAATTTAACTTAAACTTAAAACTCAACTAAACTTAAACTTAAAACTCAAATTAACATAAACTTAAAATTCAACTTAACTTAAACATAAAACTCAACTTAACTTAAACTTAAAACTCAACTTAACTTAAAATTAAACTCAACTAAAACTTATACTTAAAACTCAATTTAAACTTAAAAATCAACTTAACTTAATCTTAAAACTTAACTTGAACTTAAAAACTTAACTTAACTTAAACTTAAACTTAAAACTTAACTTAACTTAAACTTAAAACATAACATAACTTAACCTAAACTTAAAACTAAACTTAAACTTAAAACTCAACTTAACTTAAACTTAAAACATAACATAACTTTAACTTAAAAACTTAACTTACATTAAAACTAAATCTTAACTTAACTTAAACTTAAAACATAACATAACTTTAACTTAAAACTTAACTTACATTAAAACTAAATCTTAACTTAACTTAAATTTAAAACTTAATTTAACTTAAACTTAAAACTTAACATAACTTAAACTGAAAAATTAACTTAAACTTAAGTCTTCTTAACTTAACGTTACAAACTTAACTAAACTTAAACTTAAAACTTAACTTAAACTGCAAACTTAATTTTTCTTAAACTTAAATTTAACTTTAACCTAAACTTAAAACTAAACTTAACTTAAACTTAAAACATAACATTACTTTAACTTAAAACTTAACTTACATTAAAACTAAATCTTAACTTAACTTAAACTTAAAACTTAATTTAACTTAAACTAAAAACTTAACATAACTTAAACTGAAAAATTAACTTAAACTTAAATCTTCTTAACTTAAACTTACAGCTTAACTTAACTTAAACTTAAAACTTAACTTAAACTGCAAACTTAATTTATCTTAAACTTAAATTTAACTTTAACCTAAACTTAAAACTCAACTTAACTTAAACTTAAAACTCAAATTAACTTAAACTTACAACTAACTTAACTTAAACTTAAAACTTAACTTAACAATAACTGCAAACTTAATTTATCTTAAATTTAACTTAACTTAAACTTAAAACTCAACTTAACTTAAACTTAAAACTCAACTTAACTTAAACGTAACTAACTTAAACATAAAACTTAACTTAACTTAAACTTAAAACTTAACTTAACTTAAACTCAAAGCTTAACTTAATCTTAAAACGTAACTTAACTTAAACTTAAAACGTAATTTAACTTAAACTTAAACTCAACTAAACTTAAACTTAAAAATCAAATTAACTTAAACTTAAAAATCAACTTAACTTAAACTTAAAACTTAACTTAAACTCAAAACTTTACTTAATCTTAAAACGTAACTTAACTTAAACTTAAAACGTAATTTAACTTAAACTTAACCTCAACTAAACTTAAACTTAAAACTCAATGTAACATAAACTTAAAATTCAATTAACTTAAACATAAAACTCAACTTAACTTCAACTTAAAACTCAACTTAACTTAAAATTTAAACTCAACTAAAACTTAAACTTAAAACTCAATTTAAACTTAAAACTCAACTGAACTTAATCTTAAAACTTAATTTAACTTGAACTTAAAACTTAAACTTAAACTTTAAAACTTAACTTAACTTAAACTTAAAACTTAAACCTAAACTTAAAACTAACTTAACTTAAACTTAAAACATAACATAACTTTAACTTAAAACTTAACTTACATTAAAACTAAATCTTAACTTAACTTAAACTTAAAACTTAATTTAACTTAAACTTAAAATTAACATAACTTAAACGGAAAAATTAACTTAAACTTAAATCTTCTTAACTTAAACTTACAACTTAACTTAACTTAAAATTAAAACTTAAATTAACTTTAACTGCAAACTTAATTATCTTAAACTTAAATTTAACTTTAACCTAAACTTAAAACTCAACTTAACTTAAACTTAAAACTGAACTTAACTTAAACTTAAAACATAACTTAAACTTAAACTTAAAAATGAATTTAACTTAAAATTATGATTAACTTAACTTTAACTTTAAACATAACTTAACTTAAACTTAAAAACTTCACTTAACTTATACTTAAAACTTCACTTAACTTATACTTAAAATTTAACTTAACTTTAACTTAAAACTTAACTTAACTTAAAACTTAAAACTCAAGTTAACTTTCACTTAAAACTTAACTTACCTTAAAACTAAAACTTAACTTAACTTGAACTTAAAACGTAACTTAACTTAAACTTAAAACTTAACTTTACTTAAAAATTAACTTAAGTTAAACTTAAAACTAACTGAACTTAAACATAAACTTAACGTACCTTTAACTGAAAACTTAACTTACACTTAAATCTACTTAACTTAAACTTAAAACTTAACTTAACTTAAACTTAAAACTCAACTTAACTTAAACGTAATACTTAACTTAACTTAAACTTAAAACTTAACTTAACGTAAACTTAAAACTTAACTTAAACTTAGAAACTTAACTTAACTTAACTAACTCAAAATTAAAACGTAACTTTACTTAAACTTAAAAATGAACTTAACTTAAAATTATGATTTAACTTAATTTTAACTTTAAAAATAATTTAACTTAAACTTAAAACTTTACATAACTTATACTTAAAACTTAACTTAACTTTAACTTAAATCTTAACTTAACAACTTAAAACTCAACTTAACTTTAACTTAAAACTTAACTTACCTTAAAACTAAAACTTAACTTAACTTAAACTTAACTTAATCTTAAATCTTCTTAACTTAAACATAAAATTAACTTAAACTTAAAACCTATCTCAAGTTAAACGTAAAACTTAACTTAACTTAAACTTAAAACTTAACTTAACGTAAACTTAAACTCAACTTAACTTAAACTTTAAACTCAATTTAACTTAAACTTTAAAACTCAATTTAACTTAAAATTAAAACTCAACTTAACTTAATTAAACATAAAACTTAACGTAACTTTAACTGAAAACTTAACTTAATTTTAACTAAAAACTTAATTATCTTAACTTAAATTTAACTTTAACTGAAAACTTAAAACTCAACTTAACCTAAAATTTAAAAATCAACTTAACTTAAACTTAAAACTCAAACTAACTTACACTTAACTCACTTAAACATAAAACTTAACTTAACTTAACTTAAAACTTAAACTAAACTTAAACTCAAAACTTAACAACTTAATCTTAAAACGTAACTTAACTTAAACTTAAAACGTAATTTAACTTAAACTTAAAACTCAACTAAACTTACACTTGAAACTCAAATTAACTTAAACTTAAAACTCAACTTAACTTCAACTTAAACTCAACTTAACTTAAATTAAAACATAAAACTTAACTTAACTTAAACTTAAAACTTAACTAACTTAAACTCAAAACATAACTTAACCTTAAAACGTAACTTAACATACTTAAAACGTAATTTAACTTAAACTTAAACTCAACTAAACTTAAACTTAAAAACTCAAATTAACATAAACTTAAAATTCAACTTAACTTAAACATAAAACTCAACTTAACTTAAACTTAAAACTCAACTTAACTTAAACTTAAACTAAAACTTAATTAACTTAAACTTAAAACATAATATAACTTAACTTAACCTAAACTTAAAACTAAACATAAACTTAAAACTTAACTTAACTTAAACTTAAAACATAACATAACTTTAACTTAAAACTTAACTTACATTAAAACTAAATCTTAACTTAACTTTAAACTTAAAACTTAACATAACTTAAACTGAAAAATTAACTTAAACTTAAATCTTCTTAACTTAAACGTTACAACTTAACTAAACTTAAACTTAAAAACTTAACTTAAACTGCAAACTTAATTTTTCTTAAACTTAAATTTAACTTTAACCTAAACTTAAAACTAAACTAACTTAAACTTAAAACATAACATAACTTTAACTTAAAACTTAACTTACATTAAAACTAAATCTTAACTTAACTTAAACTTAAAACTTAATTAACTTAAACTTAAAACTTAACATAACTTAAACTGAAAAAATTAAACTTAAACTTAAATCTTCTTAACTTAAACTTACAGCTTAACTTAACTTAAACTTAAAACTTAACTTAAACTGCAAACTTAATTTATCTTAAACTTAAATTTAACTTTAACCTAAACTTAAAAACTCAACTTAACTTAAACTTAAAACTCAAATTAACTTAAACTTAAAACATAACTTAACTTAAACTTAAAAATGAATTTAACTTAAAATTATGATTTAACTTAACTTTAACTTTAAACTTAACTTAACTTAAACTTAAA
Organism: Megaustenia siamemsis; assembly: GCA_032433765.1. NCBI lineage: Eukaryota > Metazoa > Mollusca > Gastropoda > Stylommatophora > Ariophantidae > Megaustenia > Megaustenia siamemsis. Next base: position 50,731,166 of record JAVIAB010000073.1, read on the forward strand.
ACTTCACTTAATTATACTTAAAAACTTAACTTAACTTAAACTTAAAATTTAACTTAACTTAAACTAAAACTTAACTTAACTCAACTCAAAACTTAACTTAACCTTAAAACTTAACTTAAACTTAAAACGTAATTAACCTAAACTTAAAACTCAACTAAACTTAAACTTAAAACTCAACTTAACTTATCTTAAAACTTAAACTTAACTTGAACTTAAAACTCAACTTAACTTAATCTTAAAACTTAACTTGAACTTAAAATTAACTTAACTTAAACTTAAAACTTAACTTAAACTTAAAACATAACATAACTTAACTTAAACTTAAAACTTAACTTAAACTTAAAACTTAACTTAACTTAAAACTTAAAACATAACATAACTTTAACTTAAAACTTAACTTACATTAAAACTAAATCTTAACTTAACTTTAACTTAAAACTTAATTTAACTTTAACAAAAAACTTAACTTAACATACAACTTAACCTAAACTTAAACTTAAAACTGAACTTAAATTAAAATTGAGAATTTTACTTAACTTTAACAGAAAATAATCTTAACTTAAACTTAAAATATAACTCAACTTAAACTTAACTTAACTTAAACTTAAAACTTAACTTAACTTAAACTTAAAACTTAATTGAACTTAAACATAAAACTTAACGTAACTTTAACTGAAAACTTAACTTTAACTTAAATCTACTTAACTTAAACTTAAAACATAACTTAACGTAAACTAAAAAATGAACTTAACTTAAAATTATGATTTAACTTAACTTTAACTTAAAAATAACTTAACTTAAACTTAAAACTTTACTTAACTTATACTTAAAACTTAACTTAACTTTCACTTAAAACTTAACTTAACTTAAACTTAAAACTCAACTTAACTTTAACTTAAAACTTAACTTAACTTAAACTTAAAACTCAACTTAACTTTAACTTAAAACTTAACTTACCTTTAAAACTAAAACTTAACTTAAAATTAAAACTTAACTTAACTTAAACTTAAAACTTATCTTAAGTTAAAGGTAAAACTTAACTTAACTTAAACTTAAAACTTAACTTAACATAAACTTAAAACTTAGCTTAACTTAAACTTAAAACTTAACTAAACTCAACTTAACTTAAACTTAAAACTCAACTTAACTTCAACTTAAAACTCAACTTAACTTAAACTTAACTTAAATTAAACATAAAACTTAACTTAACTTAAACTTAAAACTTAACTAACTTAACTCAAAACTTAACTTAAATTAAAACGTAATTTAACATAACTTAAAACGTAATTAACTTAAACTTAAACTCAACTAAACTTAAACTTAAAACTCAAATTAACATAAACTTAAAATTCAACTTAACTTAAACAAAAACTCAACTTAACTTAAACTTAAAACTCAACTTAACTTAAATTTAAACTCAACTAAAACTTATACTTAAAACTCAATTTAAACTTAAAAATCAACTTAACTTAATCTTAAAACTTAACTTAACTTGAACTTAAAACTTAACTTAACTTAAACTTAAACTTAAAACTTAACTTAACTTAAACTTAAAACATAACATAACTTAACCTAAACTTAAAACTAAACTTAAACTTAAAACTCAACTTAACTTAAACTTAAAACATAACATAAACTTTAACTTAAAACTTAACTTACATTAAAACTAAATCTTAACTTAACTTAAACTTAAACATAACATAACTTTAACTTAAAACTTAACTTACATTAAAACTAAATCTTAACTTAACTTAAATTAAAACTTAACTTAACTTAAACTCAAAGCTTAACTTAATCTTAAAACGTAACTTAACTTAAACTTAAAACGTAATTTAACTTAAACTTAAACTCAACTAAACTTAAACTTAAAAATCAAATTAACTTAAACTTAAAAATCAACTTAACTAAAACTTAAAACTTAACTTAAACTCAAAACTTTACTTAATCTTAAAACGTAACTTAACTTAAACTTAAAACGTAATTTAACTTAAACTTAACCTCAACTAAACTTAAACTTAAAACTCAATGTAACATAAACTTAAAATTCAACTTAACTTAAACATAAAACTCAACTTAACTTCAACTTAAAACTCAACTTAACTTAAAATTTAAACTCAACTAAAACTTAAACTTAAAACTCAATTTAAACTTAAAACTCAACTGAACTTAATCTTAAAACTTAATTTAACTTGAAACTTAAAACTTAAACTTAAACTTAAAACTTAACTTAACTTAAACATAAAACTTAACTTAAACTTAAAACTTAACTTAACTTAAACTTAAAACATAACATAACTTTAACTTAAAACTTAACTTACATTAAAACTAAATCTTAACTTAACTTAAACTTAAAACTTAATTTAACTTAAACTTAAAACTTAACATAACTTAAACGGAAAAATTAACTTAAACTTAAATCTTCTTAACTTAAACTTACAACTTAACTTAACTTAAAATTAAAAACTTAACTTAACTTTAACTGCAAACTTAATTTATTTAAACTTAAATTTAACTTAACCTAAACTTAAAACTCAACTTAACTTAAACTTAAAACTGAACTTAACTTAAACTTAAAACATAACTTAACTTAAACTTAAAAATGAATTTAACTTAAAATTATGATTTAACTTAACTTTAACTTTAAACATAACTTAACTTAAACTTAAAACTTCACTTAACTTATACTTAAAACTTCACTTAACTTATACTTAAAATTTAACTTAACTTTAACTTAAAACTTAACTTAACTTAAACTTAAAACTCAAGTTAACTTTCACTTAAAACTTAACTTACCTTAAAACTAAAACTTAACTTAACTTGAACTTAAAACGTAACTTAACTTAAACTTAAAACTTAACTTTACTTAAAATTAACTTAAGTTAAACTTAAAACTTAACTGAACTTAAACATAAAACTTAACGTACCTTTAACTGAAAACTTAACTTACACTTAAATCTACTTAACTTAAACTTAAAACTTAACTTAACTTAAACTTAAAACTCAACTTAACTTAAACGTAATACTTAACTTAACTTAAACTTAAAACTTAACTTAACGTAAACTTAAAACTTAACTTAAACTTAGAAACTTAACTTAACTTAACTTAACTCAAAATTAAAACGTAACTTTACTTAAACTTAAAAATGAACTTAACTTAAAATTATGATTTAACTTAATTTTAACTTTAAAAATAATTTAACTTAAACTTAAAACTTTACATAACTTATACTTAAAACTTAACTTAACTTTAACTTAAATCTTAACTTAACTTAAACTTAAAACTCAACTTAACTTAACTTAAAACTTAACTTACCTTAAAACTAAAACTTAACTTAACTTAAACTTAACTTAATCTTAAATCTTCTTAACTTAAACATAAAACTTAACTTAAACTTAAAACCTATCTCAAGTTAAACGTAAAACTTAACTTAACTTAAACTTAAAACTTAACTTAACGTAAAACTTAAACTCAACTTAACTTAAACTTTAAACTCAATTTAACTTAAACTTAAAACTCAATTTAACTTAAAAATTAAAACTCAACTTAACTTAATTTAAACATAAAACTTAACGTAACTTTAACTGAAAATTAACTTAATTTTAACTAAAAACTTAATTTATCTTAAACTTAAATTTAACTTTAACTGAAACTTAAAACTCAACTTAACCTAAAATTTAAAACTCAACTTAACTTAAACTTAAAACTCAACTTAACTTACACTTAACTCAACTTAAACATAAAACTTAACTTAACTTAAACTTAAAACTTAACTAAACTTAAACTCAAAACTTAACAACTTAATCTTAAAACGTAACTTAACTTAAAACTTAAAACGTAATTTAACTTAAACTTAAAACTCAACTAAACTTACACTTGAAACTCAAATTAACTTAAACTTAAAACTCAACTTAACTTCAACTTAAAACTCAACTTAACTTAAATTAAACATAAAACTTAACTTAACTTAAACTTAAAACTTAACTAACTTAAACTCAAAACATAACTTAACCTTAAAACGTAACTAACATAACTTAAAACGTAATTTAACTTAAACTTAAACTCAACTAAACTTAAACTTAAAACTCAAATTAACATAAACTTAAATTCAACTTAACTTAAACATAAAACTCAACTTAACTTAAACTTAAAACTCAACTAACTTAAACTTAAACTTAAAACTTAACTTAACTTAAACTTAAAACATAATATAACTTAACTTAACCTAAACTTAAAACTAAACATAAACTTAAAACTTAACTTAACTTAAACTTAAAACATAACATAACTTTAACTTAAAACTTAACTTACATTAAAACTAAATCTTAACTTAACTTTAACTTAAAACTTAACATAACTTAAACTGAAAAATTAACTTAAACTTAAATCTTCTTAACTTAACGTTACAACTTAACTAAACTTAAACTTAAAACTTAACTTAAACTGCAAACTTAATTTTTCTTAAACTTAAATTTAACTTTAACCTAAACTTAAAAACTAAACTTAACTTAAACTTAAAACATAACATAACTTTAACTTAAAACTTAACTTACATTAAAACTAAATCTTAACTTAACTTAAACTTAAAACTTAATTTAACTTAAACTTAAAACTTAACATAACTTAAACTGAAAAATTAACTTAAACTTAAATCTTCTTAACTTAAACTTACAGCTTAACTTAACTTAAACTTAAAACTTAACTTAAACTGCAAACTTAATTTATCTTAAACTTAAATTTAACTTTAACCTAAACTTAAAACTCAACTTAACTTAAACTTAAAACTCAAATTAACTTAAACTTACAACTTAACTTAACTTAAACTTAAAAATGAATTTAACTTAAAATTATGATTTAACTTAACTTTAACTTTAAACTTAACTTAACTTAAACTTAAAACTTCACTTAACTTATACTTAAAACTTAACTTAAACTTAAAATTTAAATTTAACTTAACTTAAACTTAAAACTTAACTTAACTCAAACTCAAAACTTAACTTAACCTTAAAACTTAACTTAAACTTAAAACGTAATTAACCTAAACTTAAACTCAACTAAACTTAAACTTAAAACTCAACTTAACTTAATCTTAAAACTTAAACTTAACTTGAACTTGAAACTTAACTTAACTAAACTTAAAACCTAACTTAACTTAAACTTAAAACATAACATAACTTTAACTTAAAATATAACTTAACTTTAACTTTAATCAACTCAACTTAAACTTAACTTAACTTAAACTTAAAACGTAACTTGAACTTAACTTAAACTTAAAACTCAATTTAACTTAAACTTAAAACTCAACTTAACTTAAATTAAACTTAAACTTAACTTAAATTAAACTTAAAACTTAACTTAATTTTAACTTAAAAACTTAACTTAACTTAAAATTAAAACTCAACTTAACTTACACTTAAAACTTAACTTACATTAAAACTAAAACTTAAATTAACTTAAACTTAAAACTGAACATTACTTAAAATTAAGATTTAACTTAACTTTAACTTAAAATATAACTTAACTTTAACTTTAATCATAACTCAACTTAAACTTAACTTAAATTAAACTTAAAAACTTAACTTAAACTTAACTTAAAAACTTAACTTAACTTAAAATTAAAACTAAACTTAACGTAAAATTAAAACTTAACTTAAACGTTAAATTAACTTAAACGTAAAATTATAACATAAACTTAAAACTTAACTTAAATTAAACTTAAAACGTAATTTAATTTAAACTTAAACTCAAATAAACTTAAACTTAAAACTCAACTTAACTTAAACGTAAACTCAACTTAACTTAAACTTTATACTCAACTTAAAATTAACTTAAAACTCAACGTAATATTAAAACTATACTTATCATAAGCTTAAACTCAACTTAACTTAAACTTAAAACTCAACTTAACTTAAACATAAAACTCAACTTAACTTAAACTTAAAACTCAACTTAACTAAACTTAAAACTCAACTTAACTTAAACTTAACTTAAACATAAAACTTAACTTAACTTAAACTTAAAACTTAACTTAACTTAAACTTAAAACTTAACTTAACTCAAACTCAAAACTTAACTTAACCTTAAAACGTAACTTAACTTAAACTTAAAACGTAATTTAACTTAAACTTAAACTCAACTTAACTTAATATTAAAACTTAACTTAACTTGAACTTGAAACTTAACTTAACTTAACTTAAACTTAAAACCTAACTTAACTTAAACTTAAAACAACATAACTTGAACTTAAAATATAACTTAAATTTAACTTTAACCATAACTCAACTTAAACTTAACTTAAACATAAAACTTAACTTAACTTAAACTTAAAACTTAACTTAACTTAAACTTAAAACTTAACTTAACTCAAACTCAAAACTTAACTTAACATTAAAACGTAACTTAACTTAAACTTAAAACCTAACTTAACTTAAACTTAAAACATAACATAAATTTAACTTAAAATATAACTTAACTTTAACTTTAAACATAACTTAACTTAAACTTAACTTAACTTAAACTTAAAACGTAACTTAAACTTAACTTAAACTTAAAACTCAATTTAACTTAAACTTAAAACTCAACTTAACTTAAATTAAACTTAAAACTTAACTTAAATTAAACTTAAAACTTAACTTAATTTTAACTTAAAAACTTAACTTAACTTAAAATTAAAACTCAACTTAACTTACACTTAAAACTTAACTTACATTAAACTAAAACTTAAATTAACTTAAACTTAAAACTGAACTTTACTTAAAATTAAGATTTAACTTAACTTTAACTTAAAATATAACTTAACTTTAACTTTAATCATAACTCAACTTAAACTTAACTTAAATTAAACTTAAAACTTAACTTAAACTTAACTTAAAAACTTAACTTAACTTAAATTTAAAACTAAACTTAGCGTAAAATTAAAACTTAACTTAAATTAAACTTAAAACGTAATTTAACTTAAACTTAAACTCAACTAAACTTAAACTTAAAACTCAAATTAACTTAAACTTAAAATTCAACTTAACTTAAACATAAAACTCAACTTAACTTAAACGTAAAACTCAACTTAACTTAAACTTTACACTCAACTTAAAATTAAACTTAAAACTCAACTTAATATTAAAACTCAACTTATCATAAGCTTAAACTCAACTGAACTTAAACTTAAAACTCAACTTAACTTAAACTTAAACTCAACTTAACTTAAACTTAAAACTCAACTTAACTTAAACTTAAAACTCAACTTAACTTAAACTTAAAACTCAACTTAACCTTAACTTAACTTAAACATAAAACTTAACTTAACTTAAACTTAAAACTTAACTTAACTCAAACTCAAAACTTAACTTAACCTTAAACGTAACTTAACTTAAACTTAAAACGTAATTTAACTTAAACTTAAACTCAAATAAACTTAAATTTAAAACTCAAATTAACTTAAACTTAAAATTCAACTTAACTTAAACATAAAACTCAACTTAACTTAAACGTAAAACTCAACTTTTTACACTCAACTTAAAATTAAACTTAAAACTCAACTTAATAATACTCAACTTATCATAAGCTTAAACTCAACTTAACTTAAACTTAGAACTCAACTTTACTTAAACTTAAAACTCAATTTAACTTAAACTAAAAACTTAACTTAACTTAAACTTAAAATTTAACTTAACTTAACCTTAAACTTAACTTAACTTAAACTTAAAACTTAACTTAAACATAAAACTTAACTTAATTTAATCTTAAAACTGAACTTAACTTAAACTCAAAACTTAACTTTAACTTAAAACGTACTAACGTAAACTTAAAACGTAAATTACTTAAACCTAATCTCAACTTAACTTAAACTTAAAACTCAAATTAACTTAAACTTAAAACTCAACTTAACTTAAACATAAAACTCAACTTAACTTAAACGTAAAACTGAACTTAACTTAACTTTACACTCAACTTAAAATTAAACTTAAAAACTCAACTTAATATTAAAACTCAAGTTATCTTAAGCTTAAAACTCAACTTAACTTAAACTGTAAAACTCAACTTAACTTAAACTTGAAACTCAACTTAAACTTAAAACTTAACTTATCTTAACAGTTAACTTAAAACTTAACTTAAAATTAACTTAACTAACTCTTAACTAACTCTGCTATGCTCTGCTTTACCTTAACTTTTGAAAAAATAAACAAATGAAATGTTGATACACTTAATAAAAATGGAACCAGATAAATCAATATGCAAAGTAAGAGACAGTCAGAATAAAGACATGTGGAACAACCAACATTTTACTATTTGTTCCCTTCTCATTACATGGCATTAAAATGATAATTGTTTCTTCATAATATCGGATATTAGCTCTATTTCTGCGTTAGTCTCTTTCAGAACGTTTTCATTACTATTCTTAACTGTCTATGGTATTCTCAACATTCTTTGTAAAACATTATTTCTACAGCCTCATGTCCTCCTACAGCCTTATCTTTTTTGTCTGTAGTCATATTGTCCATGATTCACATGTAACAGGTTTGAAATGATGTTAGGCGATGACAATTGTATGAATATTGGTAATGGTATGATAGGCCAATGCAAATGACCTGCCAGCACCATTGAACAGTCTTTAATAACAGTCCTCTATAGTACACGTTTATGACAACATCGTTCTTCTCTGCTTGTTTCGATACTACGTGTACACACGCCCCGTGAGTGGTACTGTTACTGGTCAGACGATGGTGACGTTGACAAGGTACAAAAACGTGCAGTGGTCAGCGTGCGCTCACTCTTCGCCTCAGCTGTCAGGTTCTCACGCCTCAACTAGTACTTCGGCTGTAATCTGACTGAAACTGTTTTGTTTAATTTCCGTATGGTATGGGCCGCGACAACTCCCAGTTCGATTCAACGCTTTGGCATAGGTAGTGACTGTTATAATTAAATCGATGTTATCAATAACTGTCTGCACACTGCTGATGTTGTAAGATCATGTATCTTTATTCCGACAACCCTAACAATGGCAACTATGTACAATTATTCACAGCGGCCAGCGATCATACATCTCGCTCGGCCAGTCACACACCATATCACAGAATTCACATCTCTACTGGATACTCTCGCTTCTGTGCGTCTGCCTACTCAGGCTTACTTTACTTAATGCTTCAGAATAGATTATAAAGAATAAGACACCAATATTTCTAATAAGAGCACATGTCATCAAACAGGTCTGATGTTTTACCAACGCTGGCGAAGAGTAGTTTACCTGTGCCTACGTCATACAGGGGTACATTCTCGTGTATTTCACACTCCACATGAAATGTAGGGAACAGAAGTTAAGGGATAACCATTCATGTCATTTGTGTAAATGGAAGGGCTGCTGTCCCCAGGATCCCCACCTCACTAAGACTGACGCCTAGGCTAGGGCTGCCTAGCTAGTGGAAACTAGCCCAGATTCAACAGCACACAGACGTGCCGATTGCAATCTCGACACTAAGACATCAGGTGTTAACCTAGTCCGACCACGCATCTTCCACCCCCCCATTTTCTGTTCAAACTTTGACATAATGGGAGGTAGCAAAGCAGTACCCAAAGACTACTGTGTCACGTAGCCGACGTGACACAGTCTGTGTTGCTAGAGCAGCAACACGGCTTTGCACCTAGGACAAGGTTTATAAGCCTTGCGTCTTAGCCAAAGAGAAAATTGGGCAGTTGGTTTATAAATATTCACTAGAATTTCATAAACCCGGCCACTGAAAACTACATACAAAATAGTTAATTATATAAATCTCTTGCTATTGTAATTTTTTAAGAGTACCAACATTTTGCATATCATCTGAACAAAAAATATTTTCTTAAAATGTTTATGTTTTAAATATACAAAAATATATTAGGCAATGTGTCTTAAAATGCGCTAAAATTAAATCTTATCAATCAAAGTGTATGTGCTTTTAATTTATGATGCAACTAAAAATAGTACTTTTATATGCATTTTAAAAGTATTATTTCCCTTGCTTATTAAGGAAAGCCACTGCAAAAGTGTAAATTTTTCGTAAAGTAGAAGTTATGTTCCTAGGGGTAATTCCTTTTTACTTTTAGACAGTTAATAATATTCTCTAAAGCATTAATCATTAGACATGTTCAGCAATGCATATAGATTTAAATTAATATTATAAATAAATGTGCTTCTAAATTTTGTGAATAGTATATGAAATTAATTTGTTTTTAAATGTATCAATTAAAAATTATCAAGTATGCATACAATTCAATTACTACTCCACAATAGGTCTCATCAAAATGGCGCTAAATTAAAAAATATATTAATCATTAGACATGTTTAGCAATGTATATAGATTTAAATTAATGCGATAAATAAATGTGCTTATATGTTTTGTGCAAATTATATGAAATTAATTTGTTTATAAATGGTAGGATTTTTAAAGTATCCAGTATGCATACAATTCAATTAGAAAACTACTCGATTGATTTCAAGATGGTACTGTATTTCATTTCTTCTTCGCCCACACAAAAAAAGGTAGGTGGTCAAAATCAAATAATATTTTCAGAAATATAGAGGCCATATCATTTCAGGTTCTCTAGCAAAATAACTTAAAATATCCTCAAGTAGTGATTACGATGATCATTAACATGATGTCATCGTTTGAGTTACTTCAACCTCAATTTTAAACTGAAAATTAAAAATAATAACAAAATTAAGTAAGTTTGCTGCAGGTAAAAATGTATATATTAAAACGATTATAATGTCATTCTAATATTAAAAATGATAATTACCCTATGTTACTAAATTGTTATTTTAAGTTAATAAAATGAAATCAGTAATATTAATAGCTCTCTCAGTCACACACTTTATTTTGCAGTCACAATAAAGTTCAATTCTAGTTAAAATGGTTACAATTGTACCTTACAGACATGCTAAATTATAGTTAGAATGTAAATAAAAGAGAATCCTTTCTTTATAAAATAAATATATAATAAACATAGTACATAATAGTACACATATTATAATAAATACATAGTATATAGACAAAACAGTTAAGCAAACTGTTCCTTTGTTTGTTGAATAAAACAGACAGTACTTTAATTTAGTTATTAATCCTAATCTTTGTGTTCTTTTTGTTTTACAGTTTCTCACAACTAATTTGGTTTGACAATCTTCAGTGGTTGATTTAGGACAACATTATTAAAATAAAATAAAAATCCAGAAGGTGTTACTAAAAAAGTGAATCTAAAATTGTTGTTATGTTACACATTAATTTATTACAAATATTAGTAATATATGTTATATGTCTGTCTCTCTGACAGTCATTCCCAGCAAACTATGTGTAATGTTGCTGATTTTGTCTTGCAGGTTTTGCCCACTTCTTGGCCAGGCACAATCCGTTTAGCCTCATATACTCGTTTTCAGGTTATATTAGACCGTGATTGTCATCCAAATGAGGAGTTTACTGTGAGCTGGACAAACTAAAACAGGATATAATCATCATCATCAAGTAGGTGATCATGTCTCTCCACACAACGATTGATCTCGACAGTTATTTATCATTTCTGTTGTTGACCTTCTGCCAAGCCATTCTCTTAAGCTGTCTGGTATCTTTTCTCTTTGATTCCCTTTATCTCTTTGTCCCACAATATTCCCTGTTGTTACAAATATTCTAGCTGTTCAACTCTCAACCAAAAAAATGATGATTGTTTCTTCCTAATAATGAAATAGCTCTCTTTTGTCTTTGGCCTCTTCAGAACGTTTCATTACCCTTCCTAGATGTCCATAATATTCTCAACATTTTTCTGTAAAACCACATTTTTACAGACTCCATTGGTTTTCTTGTCTGTTGTCCTATATCTATGATTCACATCCAGATGTTAAGACTGGACATACATAACATTTAAGAACTCTTTTTCTTGTTTCTATTGTCAACAATTGATTGCATAGTAACTTCCTCTTTTTTGAAAGCTGCTATTGCATGAGCCATTCTGCATCTCATCTCTGTTGTACGTCTACCATCTGAGGTGAAAATTTTTACCAGATATTTAAATTAATTTACCTGTTTTAATATTTTTCCACTTGTCTTTATTGTGCATTGTGGTGATGTCGTTATCTTTATTGTTTCCATTACTTCTGTTTTTTTAATATTAGGGCTGGGTCCTTTATTTTAGCTTTCCTTCACTATAATGTTCTAACAATTCATGTAACTCATCTTCACTCTTAGTGATTAAGACTGTATCATCAGTATACCTTAGAATTTTTTTTACATTATGACCTCCGATTCTTCCAGGTATGCCCCTACGGGTGTTAAAATAATCTCAATAAATATTAAACAAATCTAGTGACAGCACAGAAACCTTGCCTAACACCTGTTTTTATTTTTGAGCATTACCAGTTGATTTTCTGTTCTTATGGCCGCTGTTTGTTGCCAGTACATGTTCTTTATTATTCTTAGATCCAGAAAGATAGGAAATTAACTTTTTGTTTTAATTGTAACAATTTAGAAATTATGCGGTAGGACACTCACACTGAATGCAAGATCTAATTTCATGAAATAAAATAACATAATTATATTTACATTTATTTGTATTTTTTTAGGTATTATCTATTAGTATTATTTGTTTTATTTTATATCCATGATATTTATATATTTTCATTTATTTGTTATTTAATATATGGTAATAAAAAATCTGACAACCACAGCAATTTTTATAAGATGGAGCCCTATGTAAACAAGTGACTATTTTCATCTTATCTTGAACAAATGCAGAAGTTCAAATCAAATTATATTCAGGATCATACAGGGCTATATCATTTAGGTTCTCTTACAAAATAACAAAGAATATTAATTCAAGAATATTATTGATTAAGTTTAATTTTTATAAATAAAAATCTCACAGTTCTTTACTTCAATCTTCATAATGAAAGTGTTGGCATTGATTATTATTAATTGTTTATTAGTCATAATTGTCACTTGTAATTTAAAAAAAAAAAATTGAGAAAGTAAAAATCAACATTACAATTATAACATCAATCTTATGTTATTACAATAATTTCTAAGTTATAATTATTATTTAAATTCACAAATTAAATGAAATCAATAATATCAATAGCTCTCTCACTCACACAGTTTTAGTCACATTAAAGCATAATTCTGGATAAAGTGGACTAGAAGTTATATGTTATAGACATACCGACTAAGTTATAGTTATATTGATGTTATATGTTATAGACATACTGATTAAGTAATATTTAGATAGATGTTATATTTTATAGACACACTAAGCTATAGTTATAGTGATGTTATAAATTATAAACATTGCTGACTAAGTAATAGTTAGATAGATTTTATGTAATAGACATACTGAGTTAGTTTAGTTATATATGTTATATGTCACAGAATTCTGAGTAGTTATATTTATATATGTTATACATTATAGATATCCTGACTAAGTTGCGGATTTTATTAAAATGGATCCTATGTAAACAATATATATTTTTTCATCTTATCCTCACAAAATGCAGAGTGGATAGTCAAAGTCAAATATTATTTTCATGAACATGGAGACCATATATTTTAGGTTCTCTAACAGAATAACTGAGAATATCTTCAAATAGTGATTAGATGCATTTTATAAATAATATTCCACAGTTCAAGCTACTTCAATCTTTTATTGAAAATGAATTAATATTCATTCATTATTGTCTATTTGTCATGAAGGACGAAGATATAGAGGGAATCAAAGAGAAAAGATACCAGCCAGCTTAAGAGAATGGCTTGGATGAAGGTCAACAGCAGAAATAATAACTGTCGAGATAAAAGTTGTGGAGAGACATGATCACCTACGCCAGGAGGTCTGGTACTTGATGATGATGATTGTCATGATTCTAACTTCAAAAAAGAACTAAGAAAGTTTGCCACAGGTAAAAATTATATATATATTAATAATATTATAATGTCATTATAATGTCATTCCAATATTACAAATAGTAATAAGAATTACCTTCAGCTACCAATGTATTGTTAAAATTAAATAAATTAAATGAAATAAGTAATATTAATAGCTCTCTCACACATACAATATTTTTGCAGTCACAATTAATACAGTTCTGGATAAAAATGGATTAGAAGCTGTACCTTATATACATTATTATTAAGTTATAGTTAAGAGTAAGATTATAATAGAACCCAATTAAGTAATAATCACTTCGGATTCAGAAAAGGCAAAAGCTGCACTGATGCTATATTTACATTGAGACAACTATGTGAAAAAACAATAGAATATGACAGAAACCTAAATATAGTGTTTATAGATCAGGAAAAAGCGTTTGATCGTGTGGACAGGAACAAACTTTGGCAAACTTTAGAAACATGGGGTAGCAGGACAACTACTAGAAAATATAATAGCACTATATAAAAACAGTCAAAGTGCCGTCAGAACATCAGAAGGTCTGTCAGAATGGTTTCAGGTTACAACAGGAGTAAGACAAGGATGTGTCCTCTCACCATTCCTCTTCATCATGTATATGGACAAAATAAATCAGGAAACAACCAACAACAAGGACAAATCAAATAATAACATAGAGGTAGAAAACTCCAACATCAATGAGCTACTCTTCGCAGATGACCAATGCCTAATATATGAGGATGAAAACCTGCTACAACAGCATTTAACATCTCTAGATAAAAGCTGCACAAATTACAGTATGAAAATTAACACAGCAAAAACAGAGGCTATAAGAATAAGCAAATTTTGACACCCATTAAACATCAAGATCAAAGACAAAGAAATAAAATAAGTAGAGGAATTCAAGTATTTAGGCGCAATGTTCACAGAAGATGGAAAACTAGACAGAGAAATTGACATGAGAATACAAAAAGCAAATGCTGTCACATACCAGCTTTCACCATTGTTAAGACATCCAAACATTTCTATGCCAGCTAAACAACAAATGATAAATAGCATCTTCATACCAACTTTGTGCTATGAAAGTCAAACATGGACCCTTTCTAAATCACATTTAAGAAAGATCAATACATGTGAGATGCGATGCTTGAAAAAGTAACAAACAACACAAGAAGAGATAGAATACCAAATGAAAAAAAATGGTAGGAACAAAACCCTGCCAAAAATATATAGACAACAACAACTTAAATGGTTCGGCCACCTGGTCAGAATGAATCCTACCAATCACCATCAAGGGCGTTCTTCTCGAGAATGCATGGAAAAGACCAAGAGGAAGACCCAGAAGAAGATGGATAGATGCAGTGACAGAGACATGTAACAACAAAGGAAAATCACTAATTCAGACAATTCGAGCAGCACAAGAACGACAAATGATATAAACCAACGACACCTTTTAGGTATCAGTGAAAAGAGAAAAGAAGAAAGAAGAAGAA